>WEIT01042002.1:24964-55808 GCA_013389985.1 Dryoscopus gambensis | reverse complement strand
GGGATGGCCGGGAGCGGCCGCGCCGCCCGCCTCTCCTACTACGGCATCAAGTTCGCGCTCTCCGCCTACGCCACGCTCTTCTCGGTGCGTTGTTTGCCCTTTTCCCCCCGTTGTTTGCCCTTTTCCCCCCGTTTGCCCCCATTTCCCCCGCGTTTTTCCCGCGTTTCCCCGGTGTTTCCCCGCCCCCGCGCGGCGGATTTGGCTTTTCCGGGGATTTCGCTTCTCAAAGCCCCAGTTTCCCCTTTCCGAAGCCCCAAATCCCTGAGGAAAACCCGCGGTGCCTCCAAGCCCCCGGGACCGGCTCCAAACCGGGAATTTTTTGGGGTGGTTGGCACCAAACTGGGCAATTTTTGGGTCCAAACTGGGCATTTTTGGGGTCCAAACTGGGCATTTTTGGGGCGAACCCGCGGGGTTTGGGGGGGTTCCAAGCGCATCCTCCCCCAGCGCCGCTGCCGCGGATCCTTTGTGGCAGCGGGTCCCGTTTGGAGCATAAGAAAATCGGGAAATTCGAAATTTCCACGCCCCCAGACATTGAGGGGGGTTTTAGCCATGGTTTTTTATTGGAAAAATCCAAAATAAAGCGATTTTTACTCGGTTTTGAATCCCTGGACTCTGCTCAGGGCGGGATCTCCCCGCACCCGAGAGGTGCAAACACGTGCGGGACCAGGAGAGGGGAAAACCGGGAATCCCAAGGCCCTTTTTAGGAATCTTTTGGGATTTTTCTTGCATAACCCTGAGTTTATTTGCAAATATTTCCTCCCCAGGGTTGAATAACCCTAAGGTGGGGCGGAGAGCCGGGGTGTGAGCGCAGAAATTCCTGTGCAGGTGCTCGGAAAGGATTTTAATTCCTGTTTTTGTTTATTTTTTCTTCCATGGATGAGCTTGCGGGAGGGCAGGCCCCAAAAATCCCCCAAAAGTGAGGGTTTTTTGGGAATATCTCTGGGATTTCCCGGTGCTCTGTTGGGTGGGAAAGCTCTGAGCGGCCAGAACTCCATGAGATTCCCACAATTCCCAAAAAATCTGGGTTTCTCCCACATTTCTGGCTCACGTTGGAGGTTGGGGTGGGAGCTGTGCAATATTTTCGCTTTCCGAATGAATTCCTGGGAAATCCCGAGGGTTCGGTTCCCACTCAGTTTGGGGTTTCCCAGATGTTTTTGGGGAGCTGTGGGTGCTGAAGGAGCCGCCGGGTTTCCCTGTTTTCCTCCCCATTCATCTCCACGCTGGGAATCGTGGATCAGCCCTGGGACAATTCCCGGTTTTTGGGGGGGAATTTCGGGAGAGGATCCACCAGCAGGAGACTCGGATTTGTCCGAAAAATGGGAAAACGACCACAAAA
This sequence comes from Dryoscopus gambensis, assembly GCA_013389985.1. Classification (NCBI taxonomy): domain Eukaryota; kingdom Metazoa; phylum Chordata; class Aves; order Passeriformes; family Malaconotidae; genus Dryoscopus; species Dryoscopus gambensis. The sequence goes on along the minus strand of WEIT01042002.1, from coordinate 54,472 downwards.
AAGCCCCCCTTTGGGTGGCTCCGACCCCTCCCGCCTCCATCCCTGGGACGTTCCCCAGGCGGGAATTCTGCTCCAGGGAATCCATGGGAATCGTGCAGCTCCCGGGAGCCTTTCAGCCTGACCTAATTCTGGCCTCATCTGCACAATCGCTGCCCAATTAATGCCGAGAACCCTCCGAGCCTCGTTAATGACGGGATCGGGGCCGCGGCTGTTCCCGGGATGTTTTTCCCGATAAAAACCAGGATTTTGTAGGAATTCCCAGTGGAAATTTGCCTCCCCGGAATAAAAATCCTGTGGGATGAGGGTTGGGTTGGTTGCCATCGAGGATTGAGGAGTTTTGGGGGTCCCAGCCTGTGGAAAAGGGGATTTAGAGCCGGTGGATCCTTTCCAGGGATTTCGTTACGGCTGGAGAAATCTGGGAAAGGGCCTGGGATGAGCCGGAGAGGGGCTTTAAACCAGGGAATTGTGGGTTGGTTTTAATCTGGCGGAGCAAAGATTTGGGATTTCCTTTCCCAAAAAAGCCTCTTCTTCCCTTTCCTTGGAAAATATAAAAACTTTAAAAACACAGAAAATTCTTTTCCCGTCAAATTGAGAGTGGACATTTCAACTGACCCTGCTAAAAATCGGGATTTTTACATTCCCTTGGGAAAAAAGGTCATTCTGGACATTTCTTCTGGGAAAAAAGGCCATTCCCGACATTCCCTCTGGAAGAAAAGGCCATTATTCCCTCTTGAAAAGGCCATTCCTGCCATTCCCTCTGGAGGAGCTCGGGGAGAGCTTTTCCCAATTCCCACCTCACTTCGGGATTAGCCGTTAATTAACCTGTTAATTATTCCCTGTTCCTTAACTGCCTCCCATCCCAATCCCACGTGGCTCCGGGACATTTCCGGGACATTCCCAGCATTTCCAGCTGGGAATTCCAGCAGGGATTCCCACCTTTATCTTTCCTCCTTCCCAGCCCCTCGCTCGGCTCTTTCCTGATTGGATGGGGAATTCCCGGAGAGGGGTTGGGGTTTGGGACGGGCTGTGGGACATCCCGGAGCCGTGGGGGTTTTCCTTGGACACCTCCCAGCTCCTCCTTTCCCTCGGAGCCTCTTTTTCCCGCCCGAACCCCGAAAATCCCTAAAATCCCGCCGTAGATCCTGGGGCTGCTGATCCTGAGCGTCGGGATCTACGCCGAGGTGGAGCGGCAGCGGCACAAGACCTTGGAAGGGATTTTCCTGGCTCCGGCCGTGCTGCTGCTCCTGCTGGGAGTCACCGTGTTCCTGGTGTCCTTCGTGGGCATGGTCGGGAGCCTCCGCGACAACCGCACGCTGCTGAAGGTGGTAAGGACCGGGACGGGCTGGGGGGAATTCCATGGAGCCGGGGTCACCCCCATGGTTTGGGAATGCCAGGGAGGGAATTCCACAGATCCAGAGTCACCTCCATGGTTTGGGAATGCCAGGAGGGAATTCCATGGATCCAGAGTCACCTGCCTGGTTTGGGAATGCCAGGGAGGGAATTCTATGGATCCAGAGTCACCCCCATGGTTTGGGAATGCCAGGGAGGGAATTCCATGGATCCGGAGTCACCTCCATGGTTTGGGAGTGCCAGGGAGGGAATTCTATGGATCCAGAGTCACCCCCATGGTTTGGGAATGCCAGGGAGGGAATTCCATGGATCCAGAGTCAAAACCTTGTCTGGGAGGTCTTAAGGAGGGAATTCTGTTAATTTGGAGTCACCTCCATGTCTGGGGGTTTTCCAGAAAGGAATTCCACGAATGCAGAGTCAAAACCACTTCTACGGGATCCCGAGGAGGGAATTCCATGAATCCAGAGTCACCTCCATGGTTTGGGAATGCCAGGGAGGGAATTCCACGGATCCAGAATCACCCCCATGGTTTGGGGATCTCCAGGAGGAAATTCCCTGGATGCAGAGTCAAAACCCCATCTGGGGGATCCCAGGGAGGGAATTCCATGAATCCAGAGTCACCTCCATGGTTTGGGAATGCCAGGGAGAGAATTCCATGGATCCAGAGTCAAAACCGCATCTGGGGGGTCTTAAGGAGGAAATTCCACAAATCCAGAGTCACCTCCTTGTCTGGGGTCTCTCCAGAGGGAAATTCCATGGATCCGGAGTCTCCACTGTGGTTTGGGGATCCCAGGGAGGGAATTCCATGAATCCAGGGTCCCCTCCGCGTTTTCCCTCCCGAGGCCCATCCCGGGATGCGAATTCCCAAGGAAAAGCGCCTCCCCCTCCCTGCCCAGCCCCCGTTTTGTGGGAGGTGAAAAGCCGGGAATTGCTGAGGGGAGGAAGGAGGGAATGGTGGCAATCAGGGCTCGGGAATTGTCCTTTTCCCGGCAGGATGAGTCCCCTGGAGGAGGCTCGGGAACAAAAGCAATCAGGGAAAGAGGCGCTGGAGGAGCTCTTGGAGCTGAGCTGGGCCGGGCAGCTGCGGCTGCATCCTGAGTTTATGGAAAAACGGGGAAATTGTGCCTGAAAGGATCGGGATTTGTGTTTGAAGGGATCCAGGTCCATGTTTGGGATTGTGTTTAAACCCGGATTTTTGCTTAAAAGGGTTTGGATTCGTGTTTTAAAGGACCCAGGACTGTGTTTTAAAGAATCTGGAATTGTGCTTAAAAGGATCCAGGATTGTGTTTAAACCTGGATTTGTGTCTAAAAGGATCTGGAATCATGTTTAAAGGGATCTGGGGTTGTGTTTAGAAGGATCTGGATCCGTATTTGAAGGACCTGGAATGGTGTTTAAAAGGATTTGGGGTCATGTTTAAAAGGATTTGGGATCATGTTCAAAAGGATCCGGATTTGTGTCTGAAAAGATCTGGGATTGTGCTTAAACCCGGATTTGTGTTTAAGAGGATCTGGGATCATGTTTAAAAGGATCCAGAATCACATTTAAAAGGACCTGGGATCATGTTTTAAAGGATTTGTGTTTTAAATGATCTGGAATCCTGTTCAAAAGGATCCAGGATTTGTGTTTAAAAGGATCTGGGATTGGGTTTAAAAGGATCCAAATTTGTGTCTAAAAGGATCTGGGATTGGGATTGTCTTTAAAAGGATTCAGGATTTGTGTCTAAAAGGATCTGGATTTCTGTTTTAAAGGATGTGGACTTGTGTCCGAAAAGATCTGGGACTGTGTTTAAAAGGATCCAGGATTTGTGACCAAAGGAATCCGGGATAGTATTTTAAGAGATCTGGATTTGGATTTAAAAGGATCGGGAATCTTGTTTCAAAAGATCCAGGATTTGTGTTTAAAAACATCTGGGAGGGTGTTTAAACCTGGATTTGTGTTTAAAGGATTCAGGATTGTGTTTAAAAGGATCTTTTAAAGGATTTGGGTTTGTGTTTTCAATTATCTGGAATTGTGTTTAAAAGGATCTGGGATCGTGTTTTAAAGGATTTGGGTTCGTGTTTTCAATTATCTGGAATTGTGTTTAAAAGGATCCGGGATTTCTGTTTAAAGCATCCGGGATCGTGTGTGAAAGAGCAGGGGATTGCATTTAACAGGACCTGGGGCTGTGTGTTAAAGGATGTGGGTTTGTGTCTAAAGGGACCCGGGATTGAGTTTAAAAGGATCCAGATCCGTGCTCAAAAGGATTTGGGGTCATGTTTAAAAGGATTTGGGATCATGTTCAAAAGGATCCGGATTTGTGTCTGAAAAGATCTGGGATTGTGTTTAAGCCTGGATTTGTGTTTAAAGGGATCCAGGACCATGTTTAAAAGGATCTGGGATCATGTGTTAAAGGATTTGTGTTCAAAATCTTATCTCATTTAGAAGGATCTGGGATTTGTGTCTAAAAGGATCCAGGATCGTGTTTTAAAGGATCTGGGATCACATTTTAAATGATCAGGATTTTGTTTAAAGGATCTGGATTTGTATTTTAAAGGATCCAGGATCTGTTTTAAATGATCCAGGATTTCTGTTCAAAAGGATTTGGGATCGTGTTTAAAAGGCCCTGGATTCGTGTTTTAAAGGATCTGGGATTGTGTTTAAAGGCTCCGGGCTGGTTTCTCCCCGGAGCCGTGGATTCCCCCTGGAATTCTCGGTGCCGGGATGATTTGTGCCCGCTCAGGGCGGCCGAAAGCTCCATCCATCACCGCCCCCGCAGCGGTAGCAGCCGCGGCTGCTTCCCATTTATCCACAGGGAACAGGCAGTTCCTGACGTCCCAAAAATCCTGGGATCGATGTCCCGGAAACTCCAACCCCGCAGGATTCGTGCTCCGCAGGGAGAGGAATTGAACTGCGCAAATTGCTTTGTGTCTCGGGCTTGGAATATCCAGATTTTCCACCCTGGATGACCCTTTTCCATCCACATTCCCCACCCTTTCCATCCACATTCCCAACCCTTTTCCTGCCCACATTCCCAAACCTTTCCATCCATATTCCCAACCCTTTTCCTGCCCCTGCTCCGACTTTTCCTCCTGCCCGGAAAAGTGGCCGAAAAAAGGGATAGAGATGGAATATCGGGAATGTTTTGTGCCTGGACACGGAATGCAGCTGTTCCGTGGGGTCTGGGGTTGGAGATTCCTGGAGAATCCCGATTATTTGGGAATTGGTGGAGTCCTCTCTTTTAAATCCGAGCCGCGATTTTCCCCTGCCTTGGAGCCTGGGGCAGAGCCGGGCCCGCGGGGCCGTTCCCAGCTGGAATTTGGGAATACTGAGCGAGGGACAAAACCTTGGAGACCCTCCAGGGAGGGAAGGAGCAGCTCCCGGACCGGGGGGGATCTGTCAGTTCCTGAGGATTCTGTGGGAATTAGCGTCATTTGCTGGGAACTGGGATGGATGAGCTCGTTAGCGGGAGCGGCGTTAATTGAATCGGGATCGAGCGGCTCCTCCCTGACTCAGCATCCGGAGAAAGATTTCCTCGGGAATTTGCTCCATGAAATCCGGGCTTTGCTTGGAGCTTTGTGCCGGGGGAGACCCTCAGGCTCCTTCCCGATCCCTTCCCGATCCCTTCCCAATCCCCTCTCTGGGACGGGGGCTGGCACGTGGGGACAGGGCCACCGCCGCTGTGCCGATTCTGGCCAAAATTCTGGGAAAACCCAGAATTCCCTCGTGATCTCGAGCTCGGGGCAGCTCCGGGATCGGATCCTGGTTCGGGTGGATTTTTCCCCTTTTTTTTGCCACTGGAATTTTGCTCAGGAGCAAATTGCTGATTTGTGCGGTCTGGCAGAGCCCCGTGGGAAGGAAATTCCAGGGATGGTGCAGGAGGGAATTTCTGGGATTTTGCCAGGAATTCCATTCCCAAATGTGCCGCAATCCTTGGCAATGCCAAAAAATTCCACTTCCCACCCTGTCCGTGGCTTTGGATGCTCCACTGGGGCATTTTTTGGGTGAAGAAAAGCCGGATTTTGCTCCAGCTTCCCAATGGAGACCTGGATTTGTGGCTGCTCCCTTTGCAAATCCTCTTGGAATTCTGAGGGAATCGTGGGATTTGGAATTTTGAATTTACAATTCTGGGTGTCCAGCGGGGGTGAGCATTCCCTGTGGGTTCCCTTCTGTTGGGAATTCTGGTCAGAATCCGCCGTTTTTCTCCCCAGTTTTTTCCTGGGTTTTCCCTGGTTTTTTTCAGGATCGTGAGCTGAGCTCTTTTTTGGAATTTCTCCCTTGGGAATGGGGACTTTTCCAATCTCTTCCTTTAGGGCTTGGCCAGGCCCAAACGGAACCCAAAAGGAGGGAACGGAGTGGGAGAGGAAATCCGGGAGTGGTGGGAATGGCCAAAGGCAGAAACCCCACCTGGCACAAGGGGATAAAATCCTGGTTTTCCAGGAAAAACTGGGATTGGGGATTCCAGAGGAGCCCCCGGTGGCTTTGTGGAGAGAAAAATTCATCCCATGGGATCTCAGGCGTTTCTGGGCTCTGACCGGTGGCTCCCCTTTGGGTTCGAACCCCAATCCTTGGTCTCTGCTCCAATCCCAAAATTCCGGTTGGAATTTTTTCCCACTGAAAAGGGCCCAAATCCCTGAGATTTCTTTTCCTGGGGTTTTGACTGAGGCTGAAGAACAGAAACATTCCCAAGATGGAATTTCTCCCTCCTGCTGTGGGATCGGGAGCCGTGACCCCAAATCCACCCCATTTCTTTGGAATTTCCATGGATTTGCAGATTGGGATTGGCTCCTGTCACCTCCCTAATTAAGGGGTTCCTTTCCTAATTACCCCTGGCCCTAATGAGCTGCTGTGGGCGGTGCTGCTGCCCCTGGGGGGGCGGAGCTCATTAGCGAGGGTTAATTAACAACCCCTGCGCTCCAGCAGGAATTCTGGGATGCGCAGGACTTTGGGAACTGGAACGAGCCCAGGGTCAGAGCGAACATCCCGGGAATAAATCCCCTCTGTCCCCAATCCCGCTTTTTTCTAAGGGTTTTTTGGGATTTCAGCCGGTTGCCATGGGAACCGCTCTCCTTCCTGCGAGGGGGGAGCCTCCCAAAATTCCGAGGGAGGAGAAAAGCGGGAGCTGAGCCGAGCTGGGCTCACCACCCTCGGGAAAGCCGGACGCGATGCCGGGTGGGAATTCCCGATGGGAATGGGCTGTGAGGACACCGAACCTCCTGCTCTGGGTGCTTTGCTCCAGCGGGATCCGGATTTCCCACCCTGCCCAGAGAGGGAGGGAGGAGGGAAATAGATAAATAAATAAATAAATAAATAAATAAGTGGATGTCAGAGCTTTTCCGGGGATACAGCACCCCTTGGATCAATCCCTTCTCCCCGGGGTCCCCGGCAGCTGGGCAGGCCCTGGTTCCCACGGGGAAATTCCGGCTCTGGGGTTCGGGAGGAGAGGAGAGGAGAGCTCCGGCCTTGGCCTGGAATGGCCGGGCTGGAAAAGCCCTCCAAGGCCAAACCCAACTGCTCGTTCCCCGCGCGCCGCGTCCCGCGGGGTCGGCGATTCCGGGCTGCGGGGCTGCTCCCGTTCTCCGCGGGGATGTTTCTGGTGGGAATTTCTCGGCTCCGAGCATTCCTAGATGGGAAAAACCATGGAAAACCCTGGAACCTGAGGAGGGGACTCTGGGAATGTCCCGGCTGGGACTGGGGGAGCAGGGCCCCAGTTCGCTGCCCAGATCCCACGGGATGGATGATCCTCCGGAGGATATCCAGCCTGGAAGAGCCATTGTCCGGCCACCCCACCACGTGGGATAATATTTGCTTCCACTTTTCCCGTTTTTCCTCTTTTCCATGAGGAATTTGGCCTCCTGTTCCTCCCACCCCTCCTTCCCCACTTCCCAAGCTCCTTTCCCAGTCAGGACGAGACCTTTGGAAAGGATTCGCAGCTCCCTGGGGAGCAGGAAATGGAATTTTGGGAATTCCGACTGTTCCAAAGCGAATCCCGCCGTCCCTGCTGGAGCCGGACACGGACGCGGAGCTGGGATAATCCCTCCTTTCCTCATTCCAGTTCTTCTGGGTGCTCCTGCTGATCTTCCTGACGGAGCTGCTGCTGATCTTCATCGAGATCATCTTCGAGAACAAGGTGGGAGCGGCCTCGGCGTCCCCTCCAGGGCCCGGAGGTCCCGGAAATTGAATTTTTATTCCTGAAAATTGAATGGTTATTCCCAAAAATGGAATGGTTATTCCTGAAAATGGAGTTGTCATTCCTGAATGTGGAATTGTTATTCCCGAGCATGTAATTTTCATTCCCAAAAACTGAATGGTTCTTCCTGACAATTGAATGGTTATTCCCAAAAATTGAATTGCCGTTCCTGAACATGGAAATTGTCATTCCCAAAAACTGAATGGTTATTCCTGAAAATGGAATTGTTGTTCCTGAAAATTGAATTGTTATTCCCAAAAATTGAATTTATTGCTGAAAATGGAATGGTTATTCCCGAAAATTGAACTGTCATTCCTGAACATGGAATTGTCATTCCCAAAAATGCAATTGTCATTGCCGAAAACTGAATGGTTATTCCTGAAAATGGAACGATTATTTCCCAAAATTGAATTGTGATTCCCAAAAATTGAATTTATTCCTGAAAATTGAATGGTTATTCCTGAACATGGAAATGTTTTCCCTGAACGTGGAATTGTTTTCCCAGCTCTTGCTCTCCCGGGAATGCTCTAGGCCTGCACTGGATCTCCAGCACCACCTGGAGCTCTCCCGGCAGCTCCCGGGACCATTCCCGGGAAAACCTGCAGGGTTTTAATCAGGGATTCGTTAAATCCTCGCCTCAATCCCATTCACTGCCGGCTCCAAAGGCAGCGGGGTTGGGAATGTTCCCCTTCCCCGGCGCCTCCCGGTTCCAATTCCATCGTCCCTAAAATCCACCCAGCGACTGAACGGCCAGGATCGATCCCTGCCAGCTCTGGAATGCGGAGGGCGGGAGAAATCGCTCGGGAATGGAGATTCCAGCCCCAAAAATTGATCCTGTGGTGCACAAAGAGCTCCGGGCTCCCCAAGCACCCCCAAATCCTGGAATGGGTTGGGTTGGGAAGGGACCTTAAATCCCACCCTGGGTCACCCTCGGGGACCTCCCGCTGTCCCAGGGGGTTCCAGCCTGGCCTTGGGCACTTCCAGGGATCCAGGAGCACCCACAGCTACTCTGGGAATCCCATCCCAGCCCCTCCCCACCCTCACAGCCAGGAATTCCTTCCCAATATCCCACCCCAATCTCCCCGTTCCCAGTGGGAAGCCATTCGCTGTGTCCTGTCCCTCAGTTCCCTGTCCCTAGCCCCTCTCCAGCTCTCCTGGAGCCGCTCCAGGCCCTGGAATGCGCTGGAAACTCTCCCTGGATCCTTCCCTCCTCCAGGGGAACATTCCCAGCTCTCCCAGCCCTGCTCCAGAGCAGGGAATCCCGGAATCCTGGAATGGTTTGGGTTGGGATGTGCCCTAAAGACCCCTCAGCCCCAGCCCGGGAGGCGCTGGGGGAGGACTTTGCCTTTTGCAGCAGCTTCCCAGCCCCCTCCGATCCCTGGAAAAGGCGCTGCGCTTCCTTCTCCAAGGAAAACCGGATTGTTGAAGTCCTTCCCACAAAATCCCTCCGTGCTGCCCCTTCCAGGCTGGGTTTTTCTGGGAAAACTCAGCATTAAATCCCGGGGGTTTTTTGGAGCTCTGAGGATGCTCCAGCCCCATCCCGCTCTCCAGGAACGCTCCGGAGGAATTTGGGATGGAATCCTCGGGTTGGAGCTCGGGGATGGAGCAGGAGCTTGGGATTTAAATTTATTTAAAATTGATTTCGGTTGAATGGGGCGATGTCAAAACTTAATTAAGCCCCAGACGATGAGGGAGGGGGCGGGGAGGGACAAATCCCACCCGGAATTGTCAGGAGGCTCAAATCCCTCTCTGGAACGGCGGCCGTTTATTTAATTCCCGAAAACCAGAATTAATTGGATTTTAGATGAAATCAGGGAATTAATTCCGCGGCCTCGGAGCTGCTCAATATTCAAATCAGCTCCGTTGATATGCAAATGAGGCCGGGGGCACTGCGGGGATTGGGATGCTGGGGCCGGAGCGGGAGCAGCGCCCCGGGACGTCCAACTCCCGCCTGGAAATCGGGATTTCACTCCAGAGGGATCCCGGGATGATGCTTTTTGGGGAAGAACCAGCAGGAAACGGTGAAACCCAGGATTGCGTTGGTTTAGTGAGGAGCAAACCGGGAATGAAAATATTCCCGGAGCTGTTTGAGATTCCCAGGAATCATCCCCGGCACGTTTCCCGAGTTCCCCTCCCCCTTCCCGCTCTTCCCAGCCGCTCATTTTCCCGTCACGGGGAATTGTGAAAAGCGACATTTTCCTCTCCCCTTCCCTCTCCCACCTGCTCCCAGCCCAGGGAAAATTTCCTCTTTCCCTCCATTAACATTCCTGCCCGGGGGATTTTGGGGAATCGAGCGCAGAATCGGCTCCGGGTCCGCCCTGGGTGCTCGGAGCCTCCTCGAGAACATTCCCAGGCATCCCTAAAGTGCCATTTCCACCCAATTAGTGCTTAATTAATGGCCTGAAGTGTCCCCAGGAGGAGCGGCAGGGACAGCCCCGGCCCATCCCTGCTGGAATTTCCGAGTGGTTCCTCGGGATCGGGAAGGATCCGGGGCTCTGCGAGGGCTCTGCTCCCACCTGTGGAATATTTTCCCGTGGATGAATCCCCTCGCGGAGCCCATTTCCCCCTCCTGAGGCAGCAGGACCCTCGGCCGGGGGTTACAATCCTGATTTTCCATGGGACTGAGGAGTCTGGAGGAACTTTGGGGTTAAATGAAAGGGAACAGGAAAATTCCGGTGGCTGAAGCCGCCTGGGCCTGCTCGGCTGTGCCGGGAATGGGCCCGGGATGCTCCAAATGCTGGATTTTGCCCCAGGAAATCGGCTCGGCAGCGAGTGAAATCCCTCCTCCGGAGCCAGCCGTGAAAAACGTGGAATTTTGCGCTGTTTTCCCTCTGTTTCTCCATCCCAGATGAACGAGGTTTTCCACTCCAACATCCAGGCGGGAATCCGGCACTACTATGACGACCTGGACTTCAAGAACATCCTGGATTTCGTGCAGGAAAAGGTTTGGTGGGGAAAAGGAGGAGGTTTTCCAAGGAATGGTCGATCCCATGCCCCGTCTTCCCTCATTTCCAGAGTTTATTCCCATCGCTGGGGTGTTCTCCTTGGATATCTGCACCCATTTGGGTTTCCAGCGGCATTTTTTTGCCTCCCTAAGCTCAGCCCATGGGGATTTTTTTGGGATTTATCCTGGAATTTGTGTGCCCTGCTAGGAGCCCCGGCCAGATATTTCCATTCCCAGGTTTTGGTGGGAAATCGCTGCCTGGAACTTTTCTATCTCTTCCCGACCTCTCCTGGCGAGGGAGGGAGGAGGGAAATAGATAAATAAATAAATAAATAAGTGGATGTCAGAGCTTTTCCGGGGATACAGCACCCCTTGGATCAATCCCTTCTCCCCGGGGTCCCCGGCAGCTGGGCAGGCCCTGGTTCCCACGGGGAAATTCCGGCTCTGGGGGTCGGGAGGAGAGGAGAGGAGAGCTCCGGCCTTGGCCTGGAATGGCCGGGCTGGAAAAGCCCTCCAAGGCCAAACCCAACCGCTCGTTCCCCGAGCGCCGCGTCCCGCGGGGCCGGCGATTCCGGGCTGCGGGGCTGCTCCCGTTCTCCGCGGGGATGTTTCTGGTGGGAATTTCTCGGCTCCGAGCATTCCTAGATGGGAAAAACCATGGAAAACCCTGGAACCTGAGGAGGGGACTCTGGGAATGTCCCGGCTGGGACTGGGGGAGCAGGGCCCGGCCTGGAGGCAAAGCTGCTCCCAGAGAATTTGGGATGTTCCTGCCTCGGCCCAAATTCCCTCATTTTGTCCTGGAGCATCCCAAGTTTTCTCTCTGGATTTGGAGAAAGGGAACCTGGGAAGTTCCTTCCTCTTGGAATTCAAAAATTTAACTCCAGGGCTCCCTCCTTGGCTTTGGGAGCTGCTCTTGACCGCTTTAGGCCCGGCCTTGCTGAGCCGAGCTCAATAACCAGGCCGGGATCCCTCTGGAGGCCTCAGGACCTGCCTAATTTGGGGAAAAATTGGAATCTTTCCCAAGTTTTGCTCCAGCCTCCCTGGGATGAGGCTGGAATTCCGCATGGACAAGAAATGGAGCTGCTGGGAGCAGCCGGGAATTCCCGAGCCTGGGCATAGAGACCGATCCAGGAATCTCCAAGTAATTTATGGGATTCATTTCTGGGAATTCCTGTGCCTCCAAACTACCCCGGATCAGGCTCTTTCCAGACCATTCCATGGCATTTTCCCAGCATTTTCCCCCTCTGCTGCTTCCCTCCAGGATTTTCCTCCCCTTTTCCCGTGCAGTTTCTGGGAGCCGCTCGCCCTCCCCGGCAGGGGTGGGACCAAAAGCAATCCAGGAATTCCAGGTGGGAATCCAGGAACTGTAAATCTGTGCCCCGGCTGCCCCTGGCATGGAGCAAAGCAGGAGGATCCCAAGAATTTTTCCTGCTTTCCCTTCAAGAGGGGAGCAGGGATCAGCCTCTCCCAAGATCTGCTCCTGGATGAGTCTGGTGCTTAAAAAACAGGGAAAATCCTTTTTTTTCCTGCTTTCCCAAGCACTCCAACCTTTCCTGGCCTCTCCAGGCTTTTCCTTTTGGGGGGAAAAGCTCAGATTCCAATTGTTTTCCACAAGAAGGTTCGGATCGGGCTCATTTTTATTCCGTGGAGGACACGGAGTGACTTTGATGGAATTGTTTTGATCTTCGCTGTGGGAAAAGAAGGAAAAAAAGGAGATTTTTTTTTTTCTCTCTTTTCCCTTTGTAGCTGCAGGATTTGATCCCGATTTATCCTGACGGGAAGAGAAATCCCCGCGAGGCCAGTCGGGATTTGTGGCATGGCTGAGCTGCTGTGAAATCCATCCCTGAGGGTGCTGCCAGAGCCATCCCTGCCTCGGGAAAAGCTTGGATTTGTCACCTGGAATTAAATCTCGGGAGCGTGGATGAGGCTGATCCCGCTGAAAGCCAGGATGGATCCAAGGCCCCGCTCACAGCTTGGGAAAGCCACGCCCAAATCCCGCTAAAATGGGGATAAATGCACAAAATTCCCACTTTTTTTTTAGCCTGCTGCATTCAGCTGCCCTGGGAGCAGGGAATATCTGGGAATTTTGGTGCTGGAGGTGGAGATGAAGGGAATTGGATGGAATCATGGAATGGTTTGAGTTGGGTGGGATCTTAAATCCCATCCCATTCCAGCAGGGACCCCTTCCCCTGTCCCAGGCTGCTCCAGCCTGGCCTCGGGCACTTCCAAGGGATCCGGCTGCTCTGGGAATTCCATCCCAGCCCCTCCCCACCCTCACAGGCAGGAATTCCTTCCCGTTATCCCAGTTAAAAATCTCCCATTATCCGTGTCCATGGCAATCCATTCCCTGTTGTCCCGGGCCCATTGGGCTGATTCCAAACCCCCTTTTCAGGTCGATTCCAAACCCCCTTTCCAAGCTGATTCCAAAGCCCTTTTCCAGCAGAACAGGATTTTTAAGGAGTTTCCAGCTGCTCCAGGGCCGGAGCAGCCACAGCTCCCCCGGGAATTCCATCCCTGCCCCTCCCCACCCTCCCAGCGCAGGATTCCTCCCCAGTATCCCAATCCAGCCCCAAATCCCTGGGAGTGGGACTCCCCCGCTCCGTCCTGGCGTTCCGGGACCGTCCGGCTCCGCGTCTCAGCCTCTCCCTGTGTTTTCCCTGCAGTTTTCCTGCTGCGGAGGGGACGAGTTCCGGGACTGGGAGGTGAACCAGTACCACTCGTGCAACGGCAGCGGGGCCCTGGCCTGCGGGGTGCCCCACTCCTGCTGCATCCGCAGGGTGAGGCCCCGGGCGTGGAAAAGCCCCCAATTCCAGGGAAAACCTCCTCTCCCAGCTGGCTTTTCCCGCGCCAAAGGGTTTCTGCTTCACGGCGTTCCCACCCGGAGAAAGGTTTTGAGGGAATTTCGGCGTGAGGGGATGAAGGAGCTGGAGGAGGAATGTTTATTTATGGATTGCTCTGGAATTTGCTGGGATCGTGGAGTGGAATCCTGGGATAATGGTGGTTGTGCCACGGCGAGGGGGTGTTGGAAATGCCGAGGTTTCCAACTGTGGGATGGGAAAGAGTTTGGAAAGGGATTGGGGAAAAAAGTAGCAGCGGCTGGGAAGGACTTGGGAATGTTCCCCTGGAGAAGGGAAGGGTCCAGGGAATCCTTGGAGCCACTTCCAGGGCCTGAAGGGGCTCTGAGAGAGCTGGAGAGGGACCGGGGACAGGGGATGGAGGGACAGGACACAGGGAATGGCTTCCCACTGGGAAAGGGGAGATTGGAGTGGGATTCTGGGAAGGAATTCCTGGCTGTGAGGGTGGGGAGGGGCTGGGATGGGATTCCCAGAGCAGCTGTGATCCCTGGATCCCTGGAATGTCCCAGGCCAGGCTGGAGCACCCTGGGACAGCGGGAGGTGTCCCTGAGGGTGGCCCAGGGTGGGGTTTAAGGTCCCTTCCCAACCCAAAACCATTCCAGGATTTTGGGATCTGCCTCGGCTCCATCCCAGCGTGGATCCTCCCCCAGCTCCTTTCCCAGCCAGACGCTGCAGGGTTTGGAAGTTTTTGGGATCCTGCTCCCGGTACTGGCCCACAGCAAGGGATTTTTGGGGAAGGAGGGGATTTTGAGGAATTTGCTGCCAGCAGGGCCAGAAGGGCTTTGCCCAAGGATCCCTCCGGGCAGGGATTGGGAAAAGCCTCAATTCCAAGCCCCGGATGGAGCCGGGCTCTGGAGGGGAGCAGAATTCCAGAGCCAGGAGCTTCTCCTGGAGCGCCTTCCCACGTCTGGGAATCCAAACTCCCACACCAAACAGGGATTTTTGGCCGAGCGCTCCGAGCCCGATTGTTCAATCCAACCCTGCTCCGACACGGAATCCACCCGGGGATAAAACCTCAGGATCCGGGAAAAAACTCCAAAAATCCCGACTGTTCTGGAAAGCTCCAAAAAGGCTCTGCCGAGCTCAGTCCCGGCAGCAAAACCTCCCGGAGCTTCGGATCTCCGGGAATATCAGCGCCGGATCCGAGCCTTGGCCCTGCCCCAGGACCCGATGACGGAATTTTCCTCATTCCTCATCAATCCCTCATTGTTTTGGGGTTTTTTTATGGAGAAAGAGGGAAATGTGAAGGGGTTTAATGATGAGTGCGGGCCTGGTATGCAAATGAGATGCAGATTAGAGATCCTCTCTAATCAGGGCCTTGATTAACGAATCCTGAGGCTCCTGGAGCTGGAATTAGGAATTCCTGCAGCGAGGATGGGCTGCAGGGAGCCCAGGGCTTTTTTTGCAGTGTTTTGACATTCCCGTGGGTTTTTTGGGGGACAATTCGGCAAAGAAAAACCTCGGCAGGGAGAGGGAAAAATCCCATTAATCCAGAGGGGGAGAATTTGGGAAACTTCTTAGGAATGATCAAGGCCAGGTTGGAGCAGCCCAGGGCAGCGGGAGGTGTCCCTGTCCCTCCATCCCCTGTCCCCAGTCCCTCTCCAGCTCTCCGGGAGCCCCTTCCGGCCCTGGAATGTGCTGGAAGCTCTCCCTGGATCCTTCCCTCCTCCAGGGGAACATTCCCGGCTCTCCCAGCCCCCTCCAGGAATCCTGGAATGGTTTGGGTTGGGATGTGCCCAAAAGACCCCTCAGCCCCAGCCCGGGACGGCCCAAAGTCCGAGGGTCCGCGGGTGGCCTGGGGGGCCCCGATTGTCCCGAGCTGGAATTCCCAAATTTCACGTGGCTTTCTGGTGCCTCTGCATTGCCTTTCCCGGGATAAATCCGTCCCCGTTCTCGTTCCCAGGTGCCCGGAGGAGTGGTGAACACCCTGTGTGGGTACCGGACCCTGGACAAGGAGGTGACCTTGGGTTTGTGGGAATTCGCTGCTCCTTCTTCCCCAAATCCCCAAAACCCTGTGCAGGAATTCCCGTTCCCAAGCAAGGCTGGGATGCAGCTGCTCCAAACTCCATTCTGGGGCTTTTCCCTGGAATTTTGGGGCTCCTCCTTTATCCCATTCCCAACCCACGCCATCCCTGCACCCTTGGGATCAGCCCCCGGAATTGCTGGGCTGGGTCTGGGTTTGGGGGTCGGGATTTGGGGTCGGGATTTGGGGTTTGGGATTTTGGTTTGGGGTTTGGGATTTGGGGTTTGTGGTTTGGGGTTTGGGGTTTGGGATTTGGAGTTTGGGATTTGGGGTTTGAGATTTGGGATTTGGGGTTTGGGGTCGGGGTTTGGGGGCAGCAGGGTCAGGGGTGTTCAGGGCCACTCAGCAGAGTTTAGACTTAACAGCAACGTTAAGCTGAACTTAACTTAGGACTGACATTAAATTTAGTGGAGGAACAGCTCTCGACAGAACTTAAACTCAGCAGAATTTAACAGAATTTAAACTTAACAGAACTTAAACTTAGCAGAGTTTAAACTTAATAGAACTTAAATTTAACCAGACTTAAGTGCAGAAGAACTTGAACTCAGCAGAACTTAAATTTAACAGAGCTTAAATTCAAGGGGGCTTAAACTCAGCAGAACTGAAAAGAGCTCAGCAGAACTTAAACTTCACAGAACTTTAAACTAACAGCACTTAAACTCAACAAAACTTAAACTTAGCTGAGTTTAAACCCAACAGAACTTAAATTCAACAGGACTTATCTTAAACTCAGCAGAACTTAAACTCAAAAGAACCTAAATTTAACTGAGTTTAAACTTACGAGGACTTAAGTTTGATAGAACTTGAACCTAACAGCTCCTTAAACCCTTCACTCGATTCGAGCTGAAGTCAAACGAAGCGAATTCACCCCGGATTTCTCTGCGGTGCCTCACAGGCCGCACTCCCTTGCAAATCCATGAATCCAGGGGAGCGTTCCCAGGACATTTCCTATGGAATATTCACCCTCACATGCTCCTGACAGAGTCTGGGCAAGGCTCCTGTGAGAAATTCCCGAGAATCCAGAGGGATTCTCACTTGGGATGACTTCAGATCTTCCCACTGGGCAGAGGACGGAGCTCGAGGAGGGTGGGATCAGCCCAGGATCTGCTCAGGGATCCCCCAAGTGCAGAAATGTGGGAGTTGTCAGCAGAAATGTGGGAATTCCCAGCAGAAATGTGGGAATTCCCAGCTGAGAGAGGCCCCAGCAGAAGGAATTTGATGGTCCAGGGTCTCTCCCAGGCCCCACTCAGGGCCCCAAAAGTTGGGATTTAATCCCAACAACGCCCGGACCTCGGTTCCGAAACTTCCTTTGGAAGCGTGAGAACAAAAATCTCCTCCGCTGAGTTCGTTTTGGGCCAAAAAACCCCAAACCGAGACTTCCTGACAAAGCCCCCAGGACAGCCCCGGTTCCTGGGAGTGCAGAGGGAATTTCGGATCCTCTCTCCGCTCTTCCGCAGCGCCTGGAGCTGCTCGGCACCATCCACGTCCGGGGCTGCATCCACGCCGTGGGGCTCTGGCTCAAGGACAACTTCGAGGCCACCTTGGCCATCGTCTGCTCCCTGCTGCTGCCACAGGTACGTGGGGGATCCCCCGGGAATCCTCTCCCGGAGTTCCGAGTTGGAAAGGCCCGCGAGGATCAGGGATGAACCCCCAGGTTTGGGGTTGTCAGCGCCGGCTCCGACCAGCGGAGCCGATCTCAGCTCTCTGCTCCTTTCTCGGTGCTGGAAGTGGAAAACAAATCATTTGGAATTATTTTTCCCATCCCAGTTTCAGCTGGGATTTGTGGCTGGAGCAGGAAAAGTCATCCCTGGCAGAACAGCCTCGGATCCCCCCTGAAATCCAGTTTGGGATCAAACAAAAGCCCCTGGAAGCAAATCCTGGGCCAGCAAATCCCGGCCTGTTTGTTCCCACAGAATTCCTGCAAACACAGCGGGAGCGGGAGCCCGGAGGAATCCCGGCCCCGAGCCCCGCTGGCTTTGCCCGGCCTCGCCAGTCCCGGTTCCCTCTGGCCGTGCCGGGATCTCAGCTCCTGCCCAGCACAGGGAATGCGGCTTTTCCTGACGGACATGGAGGGAGGTTCGGGGCTGTGGAGGGGGCTCTTCCTTTGCCACAGCCGGAATTCCTCCCTCAGATCTTCCCGGAATTATTCCTGACCAAACCGTGAGGATTTGCCGTGGATTTGACCCTTTTCGGAATTTATTTTGAGTCCCATGAGCAAAACCCTTCCCGTTATGGAGCGGTGGGATTGCGGGGGCAGGGGGGACGCTTCCCAGGGGTGGGGTTTTATCCCAGTGATTCCTGCTTTTCCAGGTTTGATTTTTGAAATCATTCCCGGTTTCCTGCTCGCACCAAAGGGAGGGAAGGGCTTGGATAAAGCAGCAGGCGTGGGGGAAATTTGGGATAATTTGTCAGAGCTGGAGTTTGGGCTCGCAGATGGCTCAGGCGCGATCCCGAGGCAGGGGCGCCGTTCCTGCCCAGTCCTGGCTGCCATTCCCGACTTTTCTGGGAGCGTTTCCTTCCAAATGAGCATTGGGCATCTGTGAGAAAGGCAGGAATGGGGGAAAAGTGCTGGAATGGGACAAGAATGGCCCATCCCAGCCCATCCCAGCCCATCAGTGCCGCCTCCCGCAGCCTCATCCATTAACAGCCGGCTGCTAATTGGGAATGCTGGGGACAAGTCCGCGGGAACGCCGAGCGCTGATGGATCTGGAGTGGTGCCGTTAATTGGGAATGCTGGGGATGAATCCGCGGGAATGCCGAGGGCTGATGGATCCGGAGTGGTGCCATTGATTGGGAATGCTGGTGACGAGTCCCTGGGAATGCCGAGTGCTGATGGATCCGGAGTGGTGCCGTTAATTGGGAATGCTGAGGATGAATCCACAGGAACGCCTGCTGATGGATCTGGAGTGGTGCCGTTAATTGGGAATGCTGGGGATGAATCCGCGGGAATGCCGAGCGCTGATGGATCCGGAGTGGTGCCATTAATTGGGAATGCTGGGGACAGTCCCTGGGAATGCTGATGGATCTCAGCAGGAGCCGCGGTTGTCGAACGCTCTTCCCGCGGAGCAGCTCGTCCTCCCCATCTGCTCCCGAGCTGGAAGATGGATCGGGCTTGCATCCAGCCAGGGTTTGGAGGGAATTCAGCGGAAAATGGGCGTCGGTGCTGCCAGGAGCTGCCAGCCCTCAGACAGCTCCATTCCCAGAAATCTGGAGGGAGAGGGCAGGATTGGCCTGGAACTGCTGAGCCGGGTTGATGCGAGGGGCTGAGAGAGCCGGGAATTTTGGGAAGAGGGACGGGATTGAGCCGTGCCAGTCCTGCCCTTTGTCGTGTCCCACATGGAAAACCGCTCTCCGTAGGGATGCAAACCTCGTCCATGGAAAACTCCCCGGACACTGCAGGGAAGGTTGGGATTCTGATCCATGTCCCAAGCCCAGCTTCTGGGATTTTCCCACTTTTCCTCATGGTTTCTCCTCCTTAGGGTCAAACTTGGGCCTTGGCTGAGCTCCAGGGCTCGGAGGTCGAGGGTCTGAGCTCGGTTCCTGTCCCTCATCCCGACATTCCAGGCCTGTCCTTGGATCTGGGGGGAGCACCAGCTCTTGGATCCTGGAAAAATGATCCAAGGGAAGTTCTGGCTGGCGTGGAGCAGCCCCGGAGAGTTGGGAATTATTGTGTTGTGTTCCCACCTGGCTCGGGGGTGGGGAGCGATCCTACCTGACCTTCCCATCCCGTGGGAAGCGCTGGAATGTTGAGGTTTTCTCCGCTTTTCCCAGCTCCAGGTGGGAGCCTGAGGCGCAGGAGAGGCTGCCGGGCTCAGGGAAAGTTGCTGGATCCTGGTGGGATTCGCTGTGGTGGGAGAACTGGGACAGGGACAAATCCCGCCGGCATCCAGCAGAGAGGGGGGGTCAGTGAGTCCCTGATCCCCCCAAATCCAGGAGCATCCCTGCCTTTTTCAGCGGGAAAACCCCAGTCCCGTGGGAGGGTCTGAGTTCATTTTTCCCGTCTGTTCAGAGCGAGGCACAAACTCCAACCCGATCCATCCCCGCCTCCACAGCGCTCCCGGGAATTCTCTTCTTTCCCGTTCCCCAGCAATCCAAATTCCTGTTCCCAGTCCCGGCTCCGTGCCCTTCATCCCACACATTCCCTGCCACTCCGCAGGACCTTCTCATCCAGCCCCAGCTCCGCCCCGTGGCCTCGGGCCGGGCGCGTTTAATCACGGAGCGGCCCCGGATTTGCAGCGGGAGCAGCCGAGCTCATCCATCCTTTTCCTGCCGCCGCCTCCGTGTCCTTCCCTGCCTCCAGCAGGATTCTCCACGGAGCTGGCGGCTCACCGGGAACGTGTTTGGGGTGGAAATGAGGCACAAAATCTTCCAGCAGCTTTTAGGGAATATGTGTCCAGCTGGGCCTTTCCAGGGAATGGTTCCCGGTGCTGTTCCAGCAAATCTTGGAATGGTTTGGGGTGGGAAGGGCCTTCAAGGTCTCATCCCACCCCTGCCATGGGCAGGGACACCTCCCGCTGTCCCAGGGGGCTCCAGCCTGGCCTTGGGCACTCCCAGGGATCCAGGGATCACAGCTTCTCTGGGAATTCCATCCCAGCCCCTCCCCACCCTCACAGCCAGGAATTCCTTCCCAAAATCCCACCCCAATCTCCCCTTTCCCAACGGGAAGCCATTCCCTGTGTCCTGTCCCTCCATCCCCTGTCCCCAGTCCCACTCCAGCTCTCCCGGAGCCCCTTTAGGCCCTGCAAGGGGCTCTGAGCTCTCCCTGGATCCTTCCCTTCTCCAGGTGAACATTCCCAGCTCTCCCAGCCCGGCTCTGGAGGGGCTCCAGCCCCGGGATCATTCCCTGCCCCTCCCAGCCGGGTGCAGATGCAGCCACTGCAGCAAAGCAGAACCAGGAGCAGGAAAACCTCTGCAGTCCTTTGTTTTCCCTTAAAAAAGGGGATTTTTTCCATCCCGAGGAAGCAGAAGGTGATGCACATCCAGGCAGAGCGAGAGAAATCCCCGGAAGGGCCCTGCCGAGGCTTCCATCCATCCCGGTGAATTATTTTTCCCTCTGTCCCATCCATCTCCAAACCCCGCACCGGGAGCGTCACAGATCCTCGGCGTGGGCGCGGCCGTTCCCTCCCCGGAGCATCAATCCCGGAGATCGACGGCTGCATTCCGTGAAAAACGCGGAAATATTCTCGCGCCGGGCGTTTTCCAGGCCGGCATCTTCATCTGCCAGTGACAGGGATGGAAAACGTTCCCCCTGCAAAGGGAGCATTTCCTGGGAAGATTAATTTGGGATTTGTTTGCTCTCCCCTCTCCCCGCGGCTGCCGAGCGTTCACGGAGCGGGAAAAGGGAATAAACGGGATTTTTCCATCTACAGGCCACGACCTCGCTGTAAATCCCAATTTAGGGAAGGAAAAGTCAACAAAGGAGGGAAAGGAAATGCTTTGGACTGGGTTCAACTCTGGGAAAACCTGGAATGGTTCAGCATTCCAGAGGATCTGGCTCTTTGAATAGGGATGGAGCACCAGAACCAGGGAATGTTCCCGTATTTCCATGGAAATTTTGCCGGGAATTTTCCTTGTTGGAGTCAGTTACATGCCCACGGGCACTGCCCATCCCTGAGGGAAAACATCCATGGATTTCCAGGCCATTTTTCGTTGAAAAATGAGGGGGAAATGGAAGTTTGAGCCTTTTCCTTCGTCGCTTCCCAAACTTCTGGAGCCCTTTTGCCAGAGGAGGAGGAGAGGAGCGTCCAGCACTTCCAGGAAGGAGGATCTGGGGTGATTCCAGCCCCGCTGGGGCAATTCCCAGTGGAAAACTGATCCAAAGGAACCAGTGGAGACACCGCGAGCAAAGCTGGGCTTGGGGATGGAGCTGAGCCTTGGAATTTCACAGGGGACACAGGAATTAGGTTTAGAGGAGTCATGGAACGCTTTGGGACTGTCTCATTCCATGGGCAGGGACACCTTGGGATTCCCAGTGGATGTTTCGTGGATTCCCTGGCTGTGCGAAGCTCCTGGCATTTATTTGCCCCCTGCAGGAGCCGCCTTTCCATGGATTTGCACCCCCGGGGCGCTCAAATCCCACAGCAAAGCGCCTGGGAAGGGTCAAATTCCAGCCAGCAAGAACAGGCAGTTCCCAAACTTCCAACGGCCATAATTCCCGAGCAGCTCTCCCGGATCCCCATCCCAGGAAAAAAATCCACTTTTTCATTTTTCCAGCCTCAGCTTTGCTCCGATTTGTTCCCGTTTTCCCCCCGCAGTGCCTCCTTCCCGAGCTCCGCGGTGCCATAAAATCCACGCCCGCGTTCGGATCCGCCGGCACTCCGGGAACGCGCGGTGCCCCCGGAGCCGCGGATATTGGATGCATCCATAATTCCTGACAGCTTTGGCCGCTCTCATTAAGCGGGAGAGGGAATTTAGGGCTGGGCTGGGACGGGAATGGGATCATAACTCAGCCGAGAGCGATGGCTCTGGGATTCAGGGTGCTGATGGAGGCCTTTGGATCATTTCGTTCCCTTCCAGAATTCCCCATTTTCACCAGGATACCTCAGCGGGAGCAGCAGGAGGGATCGCGGCCCCAGACCTGGCATCGTTCCCACGAAATGCATCACCAACACAAATCCTTCCGGGATTTGTGGCTTTGGGGACGGAAAAATGACAGATTTCCCCTAAAATCCCTCATTTCAAAGGGCTTTTCCTGCTCCGTGAGATCGGGAGTGGGATTTTAATCAGGAGCGATGACAGTTTAATAACGGGAGATGAAGCTGAGGCTCAACATCCATGGAAATGGGATTTGAGAGCTTAAATCCCGAAGGATTCGCTATTGGATGGGGCTCGGCACAATCCCATTATCCGGAGCGGTGCCTCCGGGCTCTCCCCGGAGTCCCTGGAGAGGCGGAGCCGTCCCCGAGCATCCCGCACGGAGCTGTGGGACAGCCTCATTCCAGGACTTCGGACAACGGGAGATTCCCGGAGATTTCCAGACTTTTCCCGTCAGCGCTCGCTGTGGATTTTCCCAGCAAAACAATCCCAACAGCAGGAACCTCGAATTCCCGGGAGAGCCGTGGAGGCCGGAACCACGCCCCGGCCTCCCACACCTGCCCCGTCCGTCCTGGGATTGGTCCCATTCCCAGGGATCCGGTGGGATATCAAAGAGCCGGGAAGCCCTGAGGATCCCTGCGAGGGACTGGGAAAGTGGGAATGGGGCTCCAGGATGGGCTCAGTGCTGGGAGAGCATCTCCAGGGATGGGATTTTCCGCTTTTTCTGCCTTGGGGAGGTTGTTGATCCATGGAAATCCCCTTGGGATCCACCTGCAGGTGGATGCGGGAAGGGAAAATCAGCACGGAGCCATTCTGGGGTGGATTCAGTGCGAGGCCCGGCTGCTCCCAGTGCTGGGAGAGCAACTCCAGGGATGGGGTTTTCCTCTTTTCCTGACTTGGTGAGGCTGTTGATCCATGGAAACCCCCTTGGGATCCATGTCCAGGTGGATTTGGGAAGGAAAAATTGGCTTTGAGCCAGGATTCTGGATTCTGTCTGCTCTGGAGCCGGGCTGGGAGAGCTGGGAATGTTCCCCTGGAGAAGGGAAGGCTCCAGGGAGAGCTTCCAGCACATTCCGGGGCCTGGAGCTGCTCCAGGAGAGCTGGAGAGGGACTGGGGACAGGGGATGGAGGGACAGGACACAGGGAATGGCTTCCCACTGGGAAAGGGGAGATTGGGGTGGGATTTTGGGAAGGAATGAGGGTGGGGAGGGGCTGGGATGGAATTCCCTCAGGAGCTGTGATCCCTGGAAGTGGATCTGGGCTGGAAGTGCCCTGGGACAGCGGGAGGTGCCCCCGAGGGTGGTCCTGGGTGGGATTTAAGGTCCCTTCCCAACCCAAACCAATCCGGGATTCCACATCCTGGTTTAGACGGGATACTGGGAAGAAATTTTGGATATCCCCGGGAGCGTGGCGGGCCGGGTTGGGATGAGCCGGGGCGGGGGAGGCGTCCCTGACCCGCGGCGGCTCCGGCCCTGTCCCGCAGGTGCTGGGGCTGGCCATGGCCTGGCTCTACTGGCAGCAGCTCAACGAGATCCATTCCCGCCTGGATTCCGTGGATTTCCGGCTCCTGGAGACGCGGGAGCTGAGCTTCGCCTCCCTGGATCTCAGCGGCGCCGGCTGGTGCTGGTGCCTGCCCCGGGAGGGCGGGTACATCCCGGTGAACCCCGGGAATGAGGACGAGGAGGAGGAGGAGGAGGAGGAAGGCCACAGCGAAGTGTGAGGAGCAGGAGGAGCGCTCGGAGCTCAGAATGCGGAAAAAACGGGATTGTCCTCTTGGCTCAGGACGTTTCTTTGGGAAAACTGTAAAAAAATGGGATTTTTCCTCTCGGCTCCCAAAGTTTCTTTGGGAAAACTGTAAAATAAGGCTGGGAATTCCTAAACCCCTCCCTGGACTGCGAGGGCGGAGCTCCCCAGGGCTCCCCTGGGCCTTTGTGCAGCTGCTTTTGGGGGAATTTGGGGTTTTTCCCCAATAAATGGAATTTCTGATGCATTTTCCAAGGTCGCTTCCACCCGCTTGGGCTTTGGGCGTTGTATTCCCGCTGATTTCCTGGGAAATTGCGGCTTCCCGATGGATTCTGGTGGAAATCAGACCCCGGGAAGGTGAAGCCGAAGGGGAAAGTGGAGCAGCTCTCCCTGCGGAGCCTTCCCAGAGGGATTTTCCAGCAAAACTGGAAGCATAATTTCCATCCCTGGATCCCGCCAGGGTGAGGGGGGAAAAAAATCCCATTCCTGGAGGATCCCGGATTTTTCCCGGCCCAGGTCTCATTCCCAGGTGAGGAGAAGGAGATGCCAGCAGTTTTTAAAACTGGGATGGGTTTGTTCGGGATATTCCCGGGGTGGAGGAAATTCCCTGCGCTGGAGAGCGACCCCGGAGCCGGTGAGGAATTCCCTTCTCCTGTGATCCTGTTCCAGCACAGCTCCTTGGGCCAGCTGGGAATTCCCTCCTGGACCTCTTGGGATCTGGGAATGAAAAACTGTGGGGGTGTGGCTGCAACCCTGGAGCAGAGGAATTGTGAAAATAGGAGATTCATCCCAAAAATGCGGACTTTTTTTCTCAAAAATGTGGGGTTTATCCAAAAAATGCTGGGCTTTATCCCAAAAATGGTGTTTTTATCCCAGAAATGCAGGGGTTTATCCCAAAATGTGGGGTTTATCCCAAAATATGGGGTTTATCCCAGAAATGCAGGGGTTTATCCCAAAATGTGGGGTTTATCCCAAAATATGGGGTTTATCCCAGAAATGTAGGGTTTTATCCCAAAAATGTGGGGTTTATCCAAAAATTGCTGGGTTTTATCCCACAAATGTGGGGTTTTATCCCACAAATGTGGGGTTTAATCCCAAAAATTGCTGGGTTTTATCCCAAAACTGTGGGATTGTATCCCAAAACCCCAGTGGATCCCCCAGGGCCTCACCCACGGCCTGCGGATGGCAAAGCTCTCCCGGGAGGCAGAAATCAAATTCTGGGAATGGGGACAAAAAGGAAAAGGAAAAGGGGATATAAAGGAAATGAAAGAACTGAAAGAAAAGGGAAAAATGCGAAAGGAAAAGTGGAAAAGGGAAAGAAAAGGGAAAAATGGGGAAAAGAAAAGGAAAAGGGAAAAAAAGGAAAGGAGAAAAGGGAAAACTAAAAGAAAAGGGGAAAACTGAAAGAAAAGGGGAAAATGTGAAAGGAAAAGGGGGAAAGGGAAAGAAAAGGGGAAAGTGCGAGGAGAAGGAGCAAAGTCCGTTTTTCCCGGGAGCGGAGGAAATCCCGGGTCATTCCCGGCACTTCCCCTCGGCCGGGATGTCCGGGAGGGCGAGCTCGGCCCGGATCCCGGGGTGCGATTCCCGGGCTCTGTCTCCCCCTCCCGACCATTCCCAGCTTTCCCTTCAACCAAACCAGAACCAATCCCTGGCCCAGGCCTGGAAAACCCCTCCGGATCCGGGTTTTTCCCCGTGGGAAGCGGAGCCTTTGGAATATTTGAGAACATTTTGGCCGAAATCCGGGGGTTTTGGAGGTGGAAAAGGTGAAACCGGGGAGCAGCCCTGGAACTGGGATGAACTCGGATTTTTAGGGAATAATTTCCTGGTGGGCTCCAGGGATTTGGCTTTGCTTCCTTCTTCACCCTCTCTCTGGTAAATTTAATAAAACCTGGGAATTTAATAAATTTTGAGGGATGCAAGGTGAGAAATTCCAATAAATTTCCATGGATTCAGAGGGAAAAAGCGAAATCCCAATCTTCTCCCCGTGATTTCCAGGACAAAACCTGGATTCCAATTTCCTGGCGGAGATGGGAGTGGGTTCTCATCCCGGGAATAATTAATAGGAAACGTGGATTTTCCTTCAGCTGGGACACCCAGCCCAGCGATTCCCACAGAGGGCAAAATGCCCTGAAAACGGGAAAAGCGGATTGAGGCAGGAACAGGAAATCCCAAAAGCTTTTCCCAAAATGCCAGCGTTAACGGGAATGCCGAGGACATTCCCAAATTCCCCCGGAACTGAGCCTTCTCCAGAGGGACGGGAAAATCCAGCGGGAGCCGGGAGGAAAACGGGAGCGGGGATGGAGCATCGGACTCCGCCCGGGTTGTGCCGCGGGATCGGCTCCCGGAAAAGCCCCGGCCCAGGATGGGCTCAGAGCTCCAGATCCCATTTCCCAATCCCGGGTTTTTGAAGGGCCGGACGCTGCTCGATGGAGATATATTGATATTCCAAATAAAAGGCTGGAGGGAGCGCAGGAATCCGGGCGTGAAATGGGAGCGGGGCCGCGGCCGAGGTTCCTGAACCCGAATTCGTGGATGTGGGAAGCAAAACCTGGAATCGGGAATAATTCCATGGGCAACCCTGACCCTAAACCCTCCCCAGGCTGGGTGGGATCGCCCAGGGGCTGATCCCGGCTCTCTGGGGGTTTGGGATCATCCCATGGATGGGGGTTTGGGATCGTCCCACTGAGGGGGGTTTGGGATCATCTCATGGATGGGGATTTGGGATCATCCCACTGCTGCTGAGGCCCCTCTGCCGTTCCCTGAGGAAATTCCTCCCATTCCCAAAGACCAGGGCATGGATCCCGGTAATCGGAGCAATTCCCTTCCCAAATCCTTCAAAACTGCGACAAAATTCGTGGGAAAAAAAGCCCCCACAATCCTGGAAACCCCAAATCCCGCAGGCCGGGGAGGAACAACGCGGATTTTCCACATCCCAGTGGAAAACGGAGCCTTCTCCGAGGCCGATTCCGCCGGCCCCGCTGTCCCTCCCTCCCTCCCCAGCGCTCCCCGTGATCCTCCGCGCTCCCAAAATCAATCGGCGCTGCCCCAAATCCATCGGGATCCGGGAGCTGCCGGGCACTGGGGGCGATGGGATGTTGGGAAGAGCAGCTCTGACTCCAGGCGATCCCGGCTGTCCCTGAGCCCGCTCCGCAGCCCCAGCCCGTTCCTGAAACACTTTGGGGGGAGCTCAAGGTGAGTTTTTAGGGGAAAACTCATTTTGGGGGGCAGTTGGGGTTTAATTGGGAAAAGCGGCGGTGCTTTGCTTCCCTTCCCCGATTTCCATGGAATTAGAGCTGGGTTTTCCAGCATTTCCAGGGATTTAGGGGGAAAAAGCTTCATGTGGGAAATATCAGAGGGAAAAACTCGATTCTCCGAGCCCGGAATCGATCGAGAGCTTTTGTTTATCCGGGTCTAACAAAGCCTGGCTTTACCCTGGGGGTTCTTTGTGCTGCCCAGCTCAATCAGATTTCCCAAAAAATCCCATTTCTTCACAAAATTATCCCGGCTGGAGGGTTGTGTATCCTGATCCATCACCTGGGAACCCCAAGCTGCAGGAATTTCCTGGGAGTCGCGATCCTTCATCTTTTAGAAGGAGCAAAAATTTTCCTGCCTGAGGCTGGGGGGTGTTCTCCTGCTGTTCCAGCTTCCTAAAATCCTCGGAATTTGCCCTGGAATGTTGTTTTTGGGAAGCCAAGGCTTGTGGATGACGTTATCCCTAAAAGTCCCCGGTTTGGGTTTTCCCTCCGGAGCTGTTTGTCCCTAAATCAATCCCTGCCCAAAGTGTGGGATTGACGGAAAAAATCCCAAATCCGGGAAGTCAGCTTTAAATCTCAACCGGGATCAGGCTGGGGCTGGACTGGGATAAACTGGACTTGAATTGGACTGGGATAAGCTGGATTTGAGCTGGACTGGGATAACCTGGATTTGAGCTGGACTGGGATAAATGGATTTTCCTGAGGGGAATTCAGAGCCAGCAGAGCCCACCCGGCCAGGCCAGGCCCAGCAGCTCCGGGTGTTCCCATTTTCCCAGCTCTTTGGCCGCAGTTGGAATTTTTCCCCATTCCCATTTCTCCAAGCTCTTTGGCAGGAGCTGGGATTTCCTCCTCCATTCCCATTTTTCCAAACTCTTTGGCCGCAGTTGGAATTTCTCCCCATCCCCAAATTCCCCAGCTCTTTGCCTGGACCTGGGATTTCCTCCTCCATTCCCATTTTTCCAAGCTCTTTGGCCGGAGTTGGAGTTTCTCCCCGTTCCCATTTTCCCAGCTCTTTGGCCGGAGCTGGGATTTCTCTCCCAGGGCAGACGGGAGCACTGAGGGAACGCGGAGCTGCCGCTCGCCCTCCGCGCGCCCTTGGGAGCATCGAGCGGGCGGCCAGGAATAGCCGCGCTCTGCCCCCCAGCCGAGTGTGAAAGGCAATCAGCGGGGGCAGCTCGTTAGGGCTCATTAGGGAATTAATTCATTAACGGCCCTGGCCGGGCGCCAGAGAAATCCCACCAGGATCAGCCGGGGAAAGAGCTGGGACCGCGGGGTCGGGGATGGGAAAGGGAAATCTGCGCCGGGAAAAAGCCCTGGGAGCGGCGCGGGGCCGGCCCGGGCTGGGCTAACAGGGCTCGGGAATGCCGGGATGGGGGCTCCATTGGGAACTGGGGCTCGGGAATGCCGGGATGGGGGCTCAGTCG
This sequence comes from Dryoscopus gambensis, assembly GCA_013389985.1. NCBI lineage: Eukaryota > Metazoa > Chordata > Aves > Passeriformes > Malaconotidae > Dryoscopus > Dryoscopus gambensis. The sequence goes on along the minus strand of WEIT01042002.1, from coordinate 26,178 downwards.
GGAATTGGGGCTCGGGAATGCTGGGATGGGGGCTCGGTCGGGAATCGGGGCTTGGGAATGCCGGAATTGGGGCTCCATTGGGAACTGGGGCTCGGGAATGCCGGGATGGGGGCTCGGTCGGGAATTGGGGCTCAGTCGGGACTTGGGGCTTGGTGGGGACTTGGGGCTCGGTCGGGAACTGGGGCTCCATTGGGAATCGGGGCTCCATTGGGAATTGGGGCTCGGTGGGGAACTGGGGCTCTGTCAGGAACTGGGACACGGTCGGGAATCGGGGCTCGGTCAGGAATCAAGGCTCCATAGGGAATCAGGGCTCGGTCGGGAATCGGGGCTCGGTCGGGAATCGCGCCCGGAAATCTCCGGGAGATTCTCCCGCGCCTCGCTCGCTCTTTGAGCAGCTGGAGTTGGAGGCCGGGGATGAGATCCTGGGAAATGCAGCTGGAATTTGGGGGATAGGGGGAGAGGAGAGCGGGAGCAGGCAGGGGTGGCACAGGGTGGCACAGGGCGAGGCAGGGATGGCACAGAGGTGGCACAGGGCAAGGCAGGGGTGGCACAGGGGTGGCACAGGATGGGGCAGGGGTGGCACAGGGTGGCACAGGGCGAGGCAGGGATGACGCCGGAGGTGCCAGAGGGTCCCGCTGATCCCCAAGGAAGCTCCCGGCTCTCCCTCCGGGAACCCCGCTGGGATTTCACCGGGTGAAGGGTTCCCGTAGCTCCTCTCGGGTGTGCAGAGAGGTTTCCCCTCCCAAATCCCTCCCAAATCCCACTCAAATCCCGCTGCAGCCCCGTTCCTTCCCCGGCCCAGCTCCCCGAGCAGCGGGACCATGCTGGAGGACGAGGACGGGATGAGCGAGCGCGGCCTCGGCGGCCCCAGGAGGAGGTTCGAGGATGAGGAAGGTGAGCGAGGCCCGGGAGGGCCGCGGGCACCGCGCTCTGTCCGCCCGAGCTCCCGGGGGGAAAAGGCTCCCGGAGAGCGGCACCGGCCGGCAAGAGGGAAAACTCCTCCCTGGATTTTTTCCCTGGGAGTTTCTCACCCTGAAAGTGAATTTTTTTATTCCAGTTATCGCTCCATCCGCGTCACTTTTACCTGGAAGTTTTCTCCCTGAAAATGGAATTTTTAAAATTCCAATTATTGCTCCATCCTCGTCATTTTCATGGGGAAGTTTTCTCCCTGAAAACGGATTTTTTTTTTTTTTTTAACTGGGAGCAAGAATTCC
>WEIT01042002.1:11333-24057 GCA_013389985.1 Dryoscopus gambensis | reverse complement strand
TTTTTTAACTGTGACCGAGACACCTCCGTAACTCGCTCCCCCAGCCCCAGATTTTCACTCCATCTACATGTTTTTACCTGGAAGTTTTCTCCCTGGCAATTGAATTTTTTACTCTGATTATCTCTCCACTCATATCTTCTTTGCCTGGAGGTTTTCCACGTGGAAAGGGAATATTCTTTTTAAACAGGGAGTGAGAAATCCCAGCTCTGCCCCCTAAACCTCTCCCCCTCCCTCTGGATTATCGCTCCATCCCCATCTTTTCCACCAGGAATTTTTCTTCCCGGAAATTGAAATTTTTACTCCGATTATCGCCCCACCCACGTCACTTTTACAGGGAAGTTTTCTCCCTGAAAACTGATTTTTTTTTAATTTTTTTTTTTTTTAACCAGGAGCCAGAACGCCCCTCCCCCTCCCCAGATCACCGCTCCATCCTCATCTTTTTACCTGGAAGTTTCCTGCTTGGAAATTGAATTCCTTACTCCAATTACCGCCCCATCCACATCTTTTTAACTGCAAGTTTTTCTACCTGTAAATTGATTTTTTTTTTTTTTAATTTTTTTTTTTTTAATTTTTTTTTTTTTAATTTTTTTTTTTTTAATTTTTTTTTTTTTAATTTTTTTTTTTTTAATTTTTTTTTTTTTAATTTTTTTTTTTTTAATTTTTTTTTTTTTTACCCGGGAGCCAGGCCTCCCCCTAAGGCCCCCCCCTCCGCAGATTCCCCCTCCATCTACATCGGGGTGCCGGTGCCCCGCGGGTACCGCCGCAAGCGGCGCCGCCGGAGGTCCCCGGGCTCCAGCCGGGACCGCACGAGCGAGAGCGAGCGGCACTTCGGGCGCCCGGAGCACTCGGACACCGACGACGGCGGCCAGGGCTGGGCCGAGAGCGGCAACGACAACGCCAGCAGGACCAGTGAGAGCCGCCCGCGGGCTCCCCAAAATCCGGGGGGGCTTCGGAGCATCCCGGGATGCGGGGTCGGATCGCCCGGGACGGGCGCTCGGCGCTGCTGCCGCCGGCCGCGCCCCGGCTCATTCCTCCCTTTGGAATGGGGTCGGGGTGCGCTGGGAGGGGTTTTCCTGCGGGAATCGGGGCTCCGGAGAATCCTCGGGAATCACACCTTGTTCTCGAGAGGATTTGCCCGGGGAAAATGGGATTGGGGTGGGTTTAGAAGGGTTTTCCTGCTGGAATCGGAGCTCCAGAGAATCCTCGGGAATCACACCTTGTTCTCGAGAGGATTTGCCCGGGGAAAATGGGATTGGGGTGGGTTTAAAAGGGTTTTCCCGGCTGGAATTGGGGGTGCGGACGATCTTTGGGAATCACACCTTGTTCCCGACGGGTTTCGCCGGGGCTTTGCCCGCTCCCGGGAAATCTCCTTAGGGAAGATTAACATTTCGCTCGGCACAGTGGCCGCCAGGCCCTGGGATGGGGTGGGATTTTTTCCAGCCGCCCCTTTGGAAATTTGCATTTGGGTTCAGCTCCAGCGGCGCGGGAGGGGCTCGGCTCCGCTTTTCCCTTCGGGAGGCGAAGTTTTCCAGGTTTTTTTTGTACGGCGAGAGGTTTTTTATTCGCTGGCGGCTCCTTCGTGCCTCGGGGGAGGCGGGAGCGGGACCACGTCCCCTCCTTTTCCCTCCTTTCCCCTTCTTTTCCCTCTTTTGCCCTCCTTTTCCTTCCTTTTTCCTCTTTTCCCCTCCTTTTCCTTCCTTTTCCCTATTTCCCCCTCCTTCTCCCTCCTTTCCGCACGCAGCAAATGCCACTCGGAGATAACTCCGGGCTGCTTTGGGGGATTGGACATAAACCCTCATTTTATGGAGGAAAAACCCACCCCAAACCCCCTCAACTCCCAGCAAATCTCCCCGATTTTGGCGCTTTTCTCCCCGAAAAAATAAACCCCAGAGCTCGGAGGGGCTTTTCCCACCCCGCTCCGGGTGGGGGAGGAAAACCCCGCAGGGAGCGACCCCCAAATCTCTGATTCCTGCGCTTCCCTCCCCGTTTTCCCCCGATCCCGCTGCTTTTCCGAGCGCTCACCTCTCGCATCCCGGCTGATTTGGTAACTTCCCGTCATGGGAGCCAAAGGGAGAGGAAAGTGCTTTTCATTCCCGGTAATCTGCTCCCTAAGCCCCGGGAGTTTAGCGAGCCGCAGTGGATAAAGGATAAAGGAAAAAGGAACTCCGGGGCTTTGGAGTTTTTTGGGACCGCGCAGCGAAGGTTTGGTTTAAGCCGGGAAGAAATGGGGGAAAAAAAGGAAACAACTCCAGGTAGGGCTTTTTTTTCTCCCATCGCTCCGCGGTGGGGGGAGAGGGGAGGGGGGGAAAAGCTCCATGGTTTTTTTTTTTCCCTTATTTTTCCCTCGGAAAAGCGGCTTTTCCCTTTGGAAAAGCAACTTGGGGGCTGGCAGGTGAGCTCCGGGTGCGGAGCTCCAGAGCTCACCCCAAAAAGAAATCGAGGAACTCCCGGGTCCCGTGGGAAAAGTCGGTAGGGTCAAAAATATCCCAAACCTGGGGGCTCCTTGAGCAGGGAGGGAGCACTGAATCCCACGGGATGTGCATCCCAATATCCTGGTTTTTGGGGAGGTGGGGACTCGTCGGAGGCAGGAAAATCAGGGGAAGGCTGTGCAGAATCCGCGGCAGCCCCTGGATGAGGCTGGACCTTAAACCAGGACTGCGGAGCCCCGGCAGTGCCTCGTTCCCTCGGCCCCGCTTTTATCCTATTTTTTCGCCCTGCCCGAAGCCGGAGCGGGAATTTCGGTTTGGAAAAGGATCCCCAGGCGAGGTTTGGCCGCTGGATCGGGGTTGGGATATGAAGCGGTGGCTGCACCTCAGAGAATGGAGGTTTAAACCATTCCCGTGGGGTCTGTGCGTGTGGAATGATCCTAAATATTCCCGGGGCTCCGTGGGAATCCGCAGTGCCCGAAATCCCAGAGCTGGGGGTGTTTTCCCATCCTAAAATCTGGTCCGGGGAGATCTGGGTCGGCTCTGGGCCCCCCCTGAGCGGTGTCCTCAAGGAAGGGGGCAGATTTTGGGGTGTTTTGTGGGGTCTGGCCTCTGTCCCCGCCGCTTTCACCCTCTCCGACAAATGCCTGCTGCTTCCCGGGATTTTCAGATCTGGATCGAATTCCCAGGAATAAAAAATTCCCAAAGCAGGGAGAGCTGGGTGCTTTCCCGGGCGTGAAAGGGTTCTCCAGGTGAACAAATCCCAGGAATTTTGGCTGCCTGGCCGAGCCCTGGCGGGGTTGGTTGGACACCTCAGGGAGGGAGGGAAGCACAAGCTGGGCGCTGGAAGTTGGATTTATTCCTTAAAACCTGGCAGGATAAGGAAGAGAAGCTAAAAAAAAACTCTTTCTGTGCAAGATTTCCTTCAGGTTTTGGGGTTTCAGCCCCGAGACCCCAGAATGAGGCCCTGGGGAGGGTGGGGAGGGAGGGATCTGTTTTTAAACCCCCAAAGAGGGAATTCGGGCAGGTCTGGGGGCAGCAACCCCAAACCGAGGGCGTGCAGAACTCCGAATCCCCCTTTTCCCACCAGAGACCCCACCCAGGACAGGGATTTCCAGCAAAATCCCAATTTTTTGCGGTTCGGCGACGAACTTGGGGTTTTTTAGGGAATTTTGGGTTTGGCAGGGAGAGTTGACCAGAATTTCACCCATTTCATCCCTTTCCCAGGACAACCGCCAGGCTCAGGGAGCCTGAAACCCTCCAGGCACGGAGCCCAGCCCCAAAATGACCGGGAATATTAATAATCATAATAATGCAGCTTTACGGGAACGGCGGCAGGGCCGGGACTGCGGGGCTTTGGGCTCGGCTTAGAGGGGCTTAAGAGGTCTAAGCAGGCTCAGCCTAAAGGGACATCCTCTTCTTTTGGGGCCTGGGCGTCGTCTCCTTTGCACAGGAAAAGGGACGATATTCCCATTTTCCCCTCCATTTATCCATGGCAATTTAATTCCCTGATTTTTTAAGTACTGAGCTACCCAACTCAGCTTGGAGTTCCCATTCCCAGCTTGGAGGAAAGGAGGATTCTCTCCCCAAAAATCACATTTTCCAAGCTGGGTTAATTCCTGCTGCACTGGGAGATGCAGGACTTTGTTAAAACCACTCCTTTTCCATGGAAAAGTGCAATATTCCCATTCCCCCCCCCTCCCATTTATCCATTTATCAGTTTAATTCCCTGCTTTTCTAAGGGCTGTGTTATGGTACTTTGTTATTCCCAGTTTGGAGAACAGGAGGATTCTGCCCTCCAAAATTCCCATTTTCCAAGCCTGGATCATTCCTGCTGAATTAAGAAATACAGGATTGTATTTCAAACATGCCATTTCCATGGAAAAGGACAATATTCCCATTTTTCCCTCCATTCACCCATGGGAATTTAATTCCTTGCTTTTTGAGATGCTGAATTACCCAACTTTGTTATTCCCAGTTTGGAGGACAGGAGGATTCTGCCCCAAAATTCATTTTCCAAGCCTGGATCATTCCTGCAGAATTAGGAGATGCAGGATTGTATTCCAAACACGCCATTTCCATGGATTTCAGGTGGATTTTCACCTCTTCCTTGGAGCAGCTGGGGTTCATCCCCACCCCTGCCACACCCAGGGCTCGGATTTCTCCCCAAATCCACAAAAATTGGGAAGTTTCGCTGGAAAAGCCCCTGAGGATGGAGAGGGTTAAAAGCAAATCCAACATTTTTTTTCCCGGGAGCTTCGTCACCCTCCCGTGGGCACTGGGAATGCACTGGGGCTGGAAAACCCTTTCCCCAGCAGGCAGGAGGCTGGAGGGTGACGCGTCCCCGATCCCATTCCCGGATCGCTCCGCAGGAGGCCCTAAATGCCCCTTCCCAGCCTGGAGGGTTGTTGGCTGGAAAAGGCTGGAATTTTTTCCAGTAGGAGAGATGGATTTGTGTCATCCCCCCGCACGGATTCCCCTTTTGCTTGGGAATGCTGTGGGAACACTGGAAAACCCCAGGGTGCTGAGCTGGAAGGGTTGGGTTGGGTTGTGATGGAGCCTGGCAAAAACGGGATCTGTGGGAGGGAAAAATGCGGGATACCCCTGGAACCAGCGCCCGCGAAGCTCCCGGAAAGCGGAATTTGATGGTTTTGTGTTCCTGGACCTTTATCCTGCTCCTCCTTTCCCCAGCATCCCTCCCCAAAGTGTCCAACCAACCCCGCCAGGGCTCGGCCAGGCAGCCAAAATTCCTGGGATTTGTTCACCTGGAGAACCCTTTCGTGCCCGGGAAAGCACCCATCTCTCCTGCTTTGGGGTTTTTTTATTCCCGGGAATTCAATCCAGCGCTGAAAATCCCGGGAAGCAGCAGGCATTTGTCGGAGAGGGTGAAAGCGGCGGGGACAGAGGCCAGACCTCACAAAACACCCCCAAATCAGCCCCCTTCCTTGAGGACACCGCTCAGGGGGGGCCCAGAGCCGACCCAGATCTCCCCGGACCAGATTTTAGGATGGGAAAACACCCGCAGCTCTTGGATGTCATTCCGCAGGGAATTCGGGACGGCATCACTTGGGGTTCCCCCATTCCTCCCCTTTAACATTTCCCTCCCATTTTCCTCCATTTCCCTCCCATTTTCACGACCCTAAACCACCTTCCCGCTCCCTCTTTCCCCCCGCGGGGCCTTTCCCTGCGGGAATGGAGCAGGATCATCCCATTTCCCGTGGAATTACAGCTCTTTCTGCCCCGGCAGTGTCCCCGGCCGCCGAGCGGCTCCGCTACATCCTGGGGGAGGACGATGAGCTGCCCAACCCCACCCTTTTCACGGAGATGGACACCCTGCAGCACGACGGGGACGAGATGGAGTGGAAGGAGTCGGCCAGGTGAGGGGAGGTTGGGAATGTGGCGGGGAAAAAAAATCCCCTCCCAAAATACCCCCGCGTGGAAATGGGATCAGGGAAAGAGCGCCGGTTTCAGCAGTGTGAAAAAAAAAGGACATTCCTGACTCAGGAAATGCGGGAAAAATGAGATTTTGGGGGTGTGTGGAAATGGAATATCAGGGAATGCAAGCTGTTCTTAATGGTGTTAAAAAAGGATGTTCCTGAATCGGGGAAATGGGGGGAAAATCGGATTTTGGGGATTTTGTGGATATGGAATATCGGGGAATGAGCACTGGTTTTAATTATGTTAAAAAAGGACATTCCCAAATCGGGGAAATGCGGGAAAAATGGGATTTTGGGGCGTTTGTGGATATGGACTGTCAGGGAATGAGCCTTACTTTAATGATGTTAAAAAAGGACATTCCCAAATCTGGGAAATGCAGGAAAAAAGGGATTTGGGGGGTTGGAAATGGAATAAGAGGGAATTAGTGTAGTTTTTAATGATGTTTCAAAAGCACATTCCCAAATCACGGAAATGAGGGGAAAATGGGATTTTAGAGCATTTGTCAAAATGGAATATCAGGGAATGAGCACCATTTTTAATGGTGTTAAAAAAGAACATTTCTGAATCAGGGAAATGTGGGAAAAATGGAATTTTGGGGGGTTCTGGAAGTGGAATATCAGGGAATGAGCACTGGGTTTAGTGATGTTAAAAAAGGACATTACTGAATCAGGGAAATGCGGGGGAAACGGGATTTTAGCGGGGTGTGCACCTCAGCTGCATCCTGAGGAGGAGGAAGATTTCCTCTGATCCCGAATTTCCTCAGGTTGGATCAATCCCAAAGCTGGAGCTTTTCCCCTTCCCAGCCACCAGAGCCCGGCAGGAAGGGCTGGAAGGGAAAAAACCTGGGATAACGTGCTGGGAAACTGGAGAATTCCAGCTGGGAAATGGGAATAGGGGACATAAAGAACGTTTTCCCAGGGTTTTCCCCCTCCACACTTTCTCTGGCCAGGCCAAGAGCGAAACTCTTCCCACCCCTGATCCTTAAAAAATAAACCCCCACCTGCTCCATTCTTGATGAAATCATTAAAGGAGCTGCAGGTGGAATTTGCTTCGTTGAACTGGGATCGTATCCATGGGAAGATCCCAAATCCAAGCGGGGTTTTCCCCTCCCAGCCTCGGCTGTGTAAGGGCCAGCGGGGTTGGGGTTTTGGGGGGAGTGAGCTTTGGGAAGGGGGCCTGGGAGGCATCCCAAGCCCTTTCCCGTGGGATTTCCCAGTTTGGGTGTGGAATTTCCACCCCAGGGATTGGGATAGATCGGGATCAGGCCCTGTGGTTGCCCATCCTCTCTTTTGGGCTGGTTTTTTGCATCAGCCATAATTTGGGAAGCTCCTCAGCAACCCCCTGGCTCCAACGCCTGCTCCGACTCCACAGTGTCTGGATGCTGTTGATAAAATCCTTAATTTGCCATAAAATCCTTAATTTTCCACTTCCCAAAAAGCTTGGAAGGCAAAAAATCCGCGTATGCATTGGGATTTTCATCAGGGAGGGCTGGAGGTGGAGATGTCCAAATTTTTCCTGGGACTGTGGAGTTTTCCCAAGTCCCGATTCCCACTCTCCGGCCAGGCTGAGCCTCTTTACCCTTAGGGGTGGGGGCAGAAGGTGGGAGCAGCTCCACCTGCACCTGAACCCACAGCAAACAGGGAAAAAAATGGGAATAAGGACACTGGGAGCAGCAGGGAGAGGGGAATTCACGGTAGCCTTGGAGAAAGAATCCCAGGATGCCGATCCCGGGGCAAAGGCGCCGCTGGAAACGTGCCCCGAATCCCACACTCGCCCCGGCCGCTCCCTAATAACCCAATTTCCTCGGGAAAATGGGGCAAAAGGGAAGCGAAGGAGAAGCGGCCTAATCGGCTTTGGGAGAGCGGCGCCGGCGCTTGGCGGGAGCCGCCGCGGGAAGCTTGAATTCCCTCCCCGGGGAAGCTGAAGGGCTGGAGAAACGGATTCTCCAGAGAAATCGGGGAAGGGGAGCTGCGGGATGGGCGCCAGGGCCAAGTGTTGGGGTTTGGGGGATGTTGGGGCTCTGCTGGAGCATTCCTGGCGCTCCTGGATAATATTTTGGGAGTTTTTCAGTAGGGACGCCTGAGGTTTTCTCTTTGCAGCAGCTGATCCCATCCTGGCCTTTCCCCATCCTTCCCCCTCAGCCTTCCAGAGCCACCAGCTGTTCCCAAAAACCCTTCTGCTCCTCTGTCCTTCCCACCTGTGGCAGCGGGAGCCCAAATCCCAGTGGTGCCCATTTGTCCCTGGGTAGGATAATCCACGGAGCCGGCCGAGGAAAAGCAGCTTTTCCTGAAGTTTCTCTGGAGTCTTCATTGTAAAATCAAGGAAGGGAAGGGCTGAATTCTGAGGGTTTGCAAGTCCTCCCGTCTGCCACGGTGGGGATGGAGCGCCCAGGGCGGGATCTGAGCATTTCTGGGGAATCAGGACATTGGGAACGCTCTGGGGTCTGCTCTCCCGCAGGCCGCTCCAAGCAGGAGCGGATCCAGGCTCAGGCCACGTCACATCCATGGGAAAAGCTCCCAGACCTCACCGGAGCGATTTGAGGATGGGGAAATCCACGGGGTTGGGCTTCCTGGTGGGAGTGGGAGCTTTTCCTCCTCTCCACAACTCCCAAATCTCACAGGAGCGATTTGAGGACAGGGAAATCCACAGGACTGGGTTCCCTCGTGGGACTGGGAGCTTTTCCTCCTCTCCACAACTCCCAAATCTCACAGGAGCGATTTGAGGACAGGGAAATCCACAGGACTGGGTTCCCTCGTGGGACTGGGAGCTTTTCCTCCTCTCCACAACTCCCAAATCTCACAGGAGCGATTTGAGGACAGGGAAATCCACAGGACTGGGTTCCCTCGTGGGACTGGGAGCTTTTCCTCCTCTCCACAATCCTGGAAGCAGCACTTTGGGGAGTGACGCCACCGGATTCTCCCTTCCCAGCCTGGATAACGAGCAAAAACTTTGCGAGATGAATTAATCCGGGCCTCCCAAGGAGGGGAAATCCCCAGGAAAAGCCATCCCCTTGTCCTCACACCCGCCCCGCTCCGGGCCCGTCCCGCTCTCGCTCCAGGTGGATCAAGTTCGAGGAGAAGGTGGAGGAAGGCGGCGAGAGGTGGAGCAAGCCCCACGTGTCCACGCTGTCCCTGCACAGCCTCTTTGAGCTGCGGACGTGTCTCCAGACGGGAACGGTGCTCCTGGACCTGGATGGATACTCCTTGCCCCAAATCATAGGTAGGAGCCCCTCGGGGCTTTCCCCCTGTGTCCTAAAATGCTGCAAATGGATTTAAACTCATTTGTTTGCTCCATAAACCAAATGTGTCCGGGAGTGAGCCAAGGAAGGAGCTGGGAGCCATCAGCTGCTTCCAGAAATTGTCGTGTTGAGGTTTTGGGGGGTCTGGAGGTCACCCCTGGGTCACCATGGGTGGGTGTGGCAGGTGATGTCACTGAGAAGCAGATTGAGGATGGGAGATTTGGGGGGTTCTGGGGTCACTGCTGAAGCAGCAGATTTTTGGGAGGTTTTGGGGGTCACCCCTGGGTGACCATGGGTGGGTGTTGCAGATGAGGTCATCGAGAGGCAGACCAAGGACAGAAGATTTTGGGGAGGTTTTGGGGGTCACTCCTGGGTCACACCATGGGTGGGTGTTGCAGACCATGTCATCGAGAAGCAGATCAAGGACGGGCTGCTCAAGGAGCAGATTTTGGGGGATTTTGGGGGTTCTCTGGGGGTCGCCATGGGTGGGTTTTGCAGAGGATGTCATCGAGAAGCAGATCGAGGATGGGCTGCTGAGACAGCAGATTTTGGGGGGTTCTGGGGGTGTTCTGGGGGTCACCACGGGCGGGTGTTGCAGAGGATGTCATCGAGAAGCAGATCGAGGACGGGCTGCTGAAGCCGGAGCTGCGGGAGAAGCTCAGCTACGTCCTCCTGCGCAAGCACCGCCACCAGACCAAGAAGCCGATCCACCGCTCCCTGGCCGACATCGGCAAATCCGTGTCCTCCAACACCGGTGAGTCCTCGGGGTCCAGCCTGCGCCTGGTGACACCCTCGGGCGTCGGGGAGGGACATCTCGGGAGAAGGGAAGGAGGAACCCACGGATTTGGGACACCCGAGGTTCGTTGCCGTGGGAAAGGCCCCAAGAGTTCTGCCCTGGTGGGTTTCGGGGTGAGGGGCCGGCAGGGGCCGGGAGCCCAGGGGGTTTGGGACAGGGACAGCGCGGTGTGACGAGGCCAGCGCGGTGTGAGGGGGCACGGCTGTGGGGGGACGACATCGCTGTGCGGGGACGGTGCTGAGTGATGGCATCATTGTGTGAGGGAGAATGTCACCGTGCGATGACATCACCGTGTGAGGACAATGGCAGTGTGCTGACATCACTGTGTGATGTCATCACCGCAGGGACAATGTCATTGTGTGAGGACAATGGCAGTGTGATGACATCACCATGGGGACAATGGCACTGTGTGATGATGTCACTGTGGTGACAACGTCGCTGTACAATGACATCACTGTGGGGACCACGGCATTGTGTGATGGGAGTGGCAATGTGTGAAGACATCACAGGGTTATAATGATGGCACTGTGCAGTGATGTCACAGTGGGGACAATGGCACCATGTGATGACATCACCATGGGGACAGTGACACTGTGTGAGGACACTGGCGCTGTGTGATGATGTCACTGTGGGGACAACGGTGCTGTGAGGGGTCAGTGGCACTGTGTGATGACATCACGGTGGGACAATGGCACTGTGTGATGACATCACCATGGGGACAGTGGCGCTGTGTGAGGACAAGGTCACCGTGTGATGATGTCACAATGGGGACGATGGCGCTGCGTGGGGTCAGTGTCACTGTGCAATGACATCACGGTGGGGACATCGTCACTGTGCGATGACATCACCGCAAGGACAACAGTGCTGTGTGATGATAACGTCACTGTGTGATGACGTCATGTGAGGACGATGGCGTTGCGTGAGGCTGTCCCTGCGTGATGACGTCAGCACGAGGACAATGGCGCAGTGTGGGCAGCGCTTGGCGCGGGGGTTTCCTGGCGCGGCGGGCGCAGACAAATCCGGCCGGCTCCCGGCTGATCCCGCCTTTGCCCAGCCCTTACAAAAGGGGATTTGGTCGGGTTTAGCGGGAGGTCACTCGGTGGAGCCCTGGATTTGCCGGGCTCTGGCTGCTCCCGGGGACAGCAGCTCCCGGGAGAGGCCATCAACCAGCAACATTCCCACCCCCGGCGGCATTCCCGCGTCGCGGGGCCGGATATCCGAGCTGGGATTTGCCCAGAATCCACCAAAACCGAGCACGGCTTGGGCATGTTGGGTTTAGCGCCGTGCTGAGGGGATGGAATCGCTCTGAACTCCCAAGGAGGGACATTCCGAAGAGGAAATGGTGGAGAAAGGGGGGTCCCTCCCATTTCTTGTGCCAACGGCGGCTCCGTGGTGGATATTGGGATAGATCCTGCTGGCACAGGAATCCGGCGGGAATTTCATCCTTGGTTTGATTGGGTTTAATGATAAAAAACCAGGGAGAGATGCTGTGGTGGCATCCAGGGCCTTGGGGAGACGTGGAGCAGCTCAGCAAAGTGCTCCAGAGGGTTTTCCGAAAGGAATTTTGGGAATTCCGGAGGTTTCCCAAGAAAATGTTGGGCTTAAAGACAGAAAATCCGGGGGGGAAAGGAAATGTTTAGGGTGAAGTAACTCAGCTTCAATATCGAAGATGAAAAATGGGATTCACCACCCATTTGGGGAGGAGCTCGGTGGAGGCCAGTGGGAATATTTTGGAGTGCGGAGCTCCTGGCAGATCCCAGACGTGGGTTTCTTGGGAGAATTATGGGATTAGAAACCGGAATCAAACGCTGGGGCTTCCCAAGGAACAGAAACGTCACCTCCGGAGCCTCCGACGGCCGCAAAGGCAGCCCTGGGCTGGGGCGGGTGGTGCTGGCTCCTTGTGCGGGGCAGGAGCGTTTGGGGTGGGACATTTTCATCGACGTCCCCTCGTTGCCAACGGGAACATTCCGATGGGTGGGATAAGGGCACGGGAGGGAAAAGCAAATTTCCGGTGTCTCCTGTGCTGGGCAGTGGATTTTTCTTGCCTGCCCTGACAATCCCCCACGGGATCCTGCTTCTGGTGTTCCCCATGGGATATTCCCCATGGGATCCTGCTCCCGACATTCCCCATGGGATCCTGCTTCTGATGTTCCCCATGTGATCCTGCCCCTAGCGTTCCTCAAGGGATCCTTCCCCTAATGCTCCCCATGGGATCCTGCCCTGACATTCCAAATGGGATCCTGTCCCCGACATTCCCCACAGAATCCTGCTCCCCACATTCCCCTCAGGATCCTGCTCCTGATGCTCCCCATGGGATATTCCCCTCAGGATCCTGCTCCTGATGCTCCCCATGGGATATTCCCCACAGGATCCTGCCCCTGATGTCCCCCAGGGTCCTGTCCCCACAGGATCCTGCCCCGACATCCCCATGGGATCCTGCCCCCGACATCCCCATGGGATCCTGTCCCCGACATTCCCCACAGAATCCTGCTCCCCACATTCCCCTCAGGATCCTGCTCCTGATGCTCCCCATGGGATCCTGCCCCCGACATCCCCATGGGATCCTGCCCCCAACATTCCCAGTGGGACCCTGTCCCAACATTCCCCACGGGACCCTGTCCCAACATCCCCACGGGATCCTGTCCTGACATTCCCAATGGGATCCTGCCCCAACATTCCCAGTGGGATCCTGTCCTGAATCCCCACAGGATCCTGCCCCGACATTCCCATGGGATCCTGCCGCTGACGTTCCCCATGGGATCCTGCCCTGACATTCCCCATGGGATCCCGCCCCAACATTCCCCACGGGATCCCGCCCCTGATGTT
>WEIT01042001.1:3186-23309 GCA_013389985.1 Dryoscopus gambensis | reverse complement strand
CCCAAAGTGCAATAACAGGACTTGCTGCCCAAATTTCCAAGATTTTGTACATCGTAGCTATTGTAACCAAAGATATATTTAAGACCCAATACTGATCTTCCAGAAAAGACTAGAATATTTCAATAATGGCAACTTTCAGGGACAAAAGTTTTTCAGACGAGCTCCCCAAAGCATGTCTCCTGTAGCAATTTAGACTTTGCACATCTTAATCTAGAGACCAGAGCAAATATACAACTCTCACAACTCTCAGAAGTGTCTCTTGAGGCTATGTGCTTAATCTGTGGTTTCTAATAAAAGTCACTCCTCCTCAGATTGCAGAACCAATACCCCGAGAGATACATTAAGTATTTCTTCTATTTACTGATGTTCATCAGCCTCGACATTGAATCTTAAAAGAAAAAAAAAGTCCACTAATCAAGTTAATCTGCATTATAACATGAATGAAAACATCATTCAAGGACACACTGGACAGGAAATGCACTGATCCGCACGCTTTTCAATGCACACTTAAGTAGATTAACAGGTTGCCAAAATTTAAGTAGTTTATTGCCTAGGAAAAGGATTCCACTCCCCAAATGGATCATTATTTCAGAAAACGTGAAAAGCATGCTATTAACTAAACAATAAATTATCTCTGACACTAGGTGATGTCAACATATTCTCATACCTACCAGTATTTCAAAAATCAATAAGGTACAAATGAGTGACTGCAAAATATGTTTCCAGAAATTGTCAGTCCTCCCTGGCAGCAACAACTGCTTTGGCACCTGCAGGTGTGACACTGCAGCATTAAACATGAACCTTTTAACTATTCTTCAAGTGAAAGTGACAGTTGATAGCCAGTGGAAGAACTGTACCTTAAAAACCACACAAATTCTTACTTCAGTAAACCGTTTTGAATATAATAAAACATATTTGACAGAATGTCACAAAATAAAGGTCTAGGCTTATGATGCAGCATTACTTGAACAATAATATTGATAATAAAGCCATTAAGAAAACATGAATTAAAAAATTGTCTCTATTTATCAGTCTTTGGTGTTAGTTGCCACAAAAGAGCATCTTCCTCTAGCAAAAGCAACTGTAGGATATGCTTGATTCATTCTAGAGACTTAACATTTTCATACATTTCTTTGTTAGCATTTTCTTTCTTACTTTCCATTAACTGCCTGCTTTCTCTGCTCCTACTGTGAAGCAACAGCTGGATCTTATCCAATTTAGAAATCTTTGCCTTTCTCTATGCTATCAACTTCCTTTCTCCCTCTGGTTTTCTTTTATGATGGCTGTATACTGTTCTTCACTTATAGGCTTCACTTTCTGAACTCTTTGCCACTTAAGAGTCAATTTGTCATTTGAAAATGCAATACTGAAAAACTATGGTACTCCAAGCGTGACCTAGTCAGGACCAACTAGAAGAAAAAGTAATTACTTCTTTGGTGGACAACAGAAGTTTTCTGAATAGCATTTAAAGTAATAGTGCGTTAAAAATATAGTTCTCATTTCATTTCATCGCACATAATACACAGATAATTATCTCAGGACTACTGTTTAAATATGGCCACCCCATTATTTAATAATTTCTGCATCTGTTTAATAAATGAGACTCTAGATAGACATACAAAGTGCTATAAACTTATATGGTAATGCAACAGATGAAGAAATTTAACTATCCTAAACCAACGGGGCACCAGCCACTTTCATGTACATCCCTTTAAGGTCTTATCTATGTTCCCAATTTTTAGTCTAAAGGAGTAAGTATTACCTCCAACGTGATGTGTAATGAATGAACATGGCACTTAGGAACATGGTTTTGTAGTGGAGCTGTAGCGTTATGTTCACAGTTGGACTTGACAATTTGAACCGCCTTTTCAAAACCAAATCATTCTATGTTTCAATGAAAATATTTCTCTTTCTTCAGTCAGGGAAGTAGACACCAAGGGAAAAAAAAATTGTCTCTGCTCTTATTCAAATGATCATGTAAGCTTTTTTTCTCTTAAAAATGAAAGCGAACATAATTACCACTTGAAAAAAAGGCAGGCTCCTCACTTAACTCTATTTTTCCACCTATTTCACTCTTGGCTGTAACATGGCCATGCTTGAACTGTCTGAGAAGCCTCCTGGTACCAGTGTGCATCTGGCTGTCTGGGCTCAAAGCAATAACCAGAGAAGAAAAGACACAAAATAAAATTTCTTCAAGTACTCACATTATCAAGATGTTTTTAAATAGGCCTTCTTCATAAATATAAATGTAACTATAGTATTTAAATAGGTAACACTCTGATACATACTCAATATGAAACTACTCTGGGCCCTCTTGACTTTTTCTATTCTCATTACTCTTTTCTCATAATATGCTACAAAAGAGAATCACAGGTTTAGAACACCAAATCATTAACATTTTCAAGTGGCATTTTCTAACTATATTCATCCCATTAATTATGAACAAATCTCTCCTCTCAGAACATTTTATATAGGCAGCTGCACATGAACAACATATGACTAGAAGAAGATTAAGGAAAGGTGAAATGGGGTAAGAGAATTTTGAATTTTAGTTTGTAAAGTGAGGCACAAAGAAGAAACATCTCTTGTCCAAGAGCTCAAATAACTTTTTGACAAATCAAGGAATAGAGCTTTAGTATCCTTAAAATACTATGACCAATAAACATTTTGCCAGTAATTTACCCTGAATTCTCCTTTCCCCTCTCTTTCTTCTTAACAGGCTTTGGGCTTTGTTTCAGAGACTTCTTAGATAAGCCATCTCCTTGATAATTAGGCAGAGTTTAGTTTTTGCAAGACTGCACTGGCTCTTGCAGGGTTTTACGGAAGCCATAGATTTTAGTAAGAACGTGGATGCGTGGGTATCATCCCAGCTTCCCCTTATAGGCTGTCTTTTGTCTTTTCTGTATGAGACTACTCTCCTTTAGACTTTTTAAACTCACTGTCCTTCTCTCTCTTCTGCCTAACGCAGCTGCAAAAACTTGTAGTCACCTAGTACATATCCCTAGGTACTGGAGATGGGGAAAGGAAGGACACAGAGAAAGCAGCTAACACTCTTTCTTTCTGTAGAGACAAGTGCCTCCAAACACCAACATAAATAACCTGATTTTCAGGACTAACTGCTTCTCTAATTGAATAAGTATCTCCCAGCAGTAACCATTGCCTCATAAACACCAAGAAAATCAATCTTCATTTCCCTGGACCAGGTGAAATGAAGATTCTAACTCGCAATTGTCAACCCTTCTTACACTAAAATCAACTGATTTAATTTAGAGGGAACTGCAGCTTTCCCAAATACAACTTGAAAGGCAAAATATGCATGGCTACTCCAAACACTTCAAAATTAAAAAAAAAATAAATTAAAAATTAAAAATAAATAGATAAATACAAAACCAGAAAAAAGACCCCAAGTTGTTCAGGTATGGTGCTGAAAACTGCAATTTTTCTGATAATCTGAGCAGAAATGAGCAAGACAAACGGAAACACTTCCAATATAGGATAATAGCAGAAAAAGTTTGCTATGATTCTACTTGCACTTTAGGATTAAAACATAAGCCATTTAGCCAAAAGACTCTTCTTTGGACTCGCGTGTATAGAGTTTAGATAAAATGCAACCTGGTATTTCCTTTAGATCCCGTGCTTTGCCAGATGTACAGTCATACCTGTGTAACTCCCATCTTTTTTAGCCAAACACCAACGAGCCCATAACAGCTTGCAAAATGCTTATGAACTTACAGAAATTATTCTAGTTTTACTCCTTGAATGCTGGAATAACAGCACCTTTTTAGTATAGATCAGCTCGTGTGATTTACTTGGCAAAGGAAGTAACATGCCTTTTCAATAAGAATTTTCTATCAATATATCAATGTCCTCTGCTGGCTCCCAGTGCTGGGGAAACAGTGGCGTGCAGGGGTAGCCCTGGCCTTGAGAGTAGGTTGGGAGGTGTCCTGGGGTGCAGGGTGGGATGTGCCTGGGAGCTGGTATTCTATCACCATCTGGTGTGGCAATGCTCCTGTGAATGGGTCCATGAATGCCTCCTGCATGAATCACAGATAACTCACTCCTGGACTATCTCCTGTTAATGGCCCATTAGTGCCTTGCCTATGACTCATCATCCCACTGTGAGATGTCCCACCCAGAGGGAGGAACCAGGCATTCCATGCTCAATATAAGCTGAGATCTCAAACACCAGAGCAACCCGCTTCCAGTGGATTTCCTGGAGGAGCAGCCTTCTTCTCTACTGGATCCCCAGAGGAAAATTACATNGCATTTGTTCTTGTTCAAACTTCCTAGTAAAGAACTGTTATTCCTATTCCCACTTTTCTTTGCCTGAGAGCTCCTTAATTTCAAAATTCTAATAATTCAGAGGGAGGGGGTTTACGGTTTCCATTTCAAGGGAGGCTCCTGCCTTCCTTAAGCTGACACCTGTCTTTTCAAACCAAGACAGGAGGAAATGTAAAACTCTCGATTACATTCACATTTCAGCATTTGTCTCATTTCTCAGACAGTGAAAGAGCTTCACTCTTGGAGGTTACACAGGCAAAGGACAAGATTGGTTTATTTTCACTATAGATTTCTCCTATATCAAAGACACTAGCATATCAAATACTTATGACAATTTATTAAGTAAACTAGAATTTCACTGAGCTACAACTCTTGGCATTGCATTTTGTAAGCATTTCACATTGTGATAAATACACAAAAAAATTCATAAAACACCCTACAGCTTTAATTTTCTCTTCATAGCTCTAATTCTAGTCTGAGTATTAACGGACTACTTAAAAATCCCCATCAAGTCAGCATATGACTGTCCTTATAATCCAACACAAGGTTCCACAGCTGTTGGTAAAATACAATTTAAATGCTGTTAAATGCATTCCAGGTAAACAGCTGCTGGCCACTGATCCTGGTTAAGCTGACAATCCTATTTTCTGAATTCTGATAAAGTAATGCTAGCTCAAACATTCCTCCTTTGTACAAAACCAAATCCACTCTTGTGTTAGCAACCTGTACTGCCTGATAGTAACCGCGTCCATTCTTCAATGGCTGTCCCAAAAAAAGCATAAAAGGAAGCTAATATTTGCTCACTTAAACCATTACAAAAAATTTTCAAAAACCCCCAAAACCACTCCCACCTAAGAAAAGTCAGTCTTCAGTTCCTTTTCTAGAAATGTTCCTAGGATAAGAGGTAAACTTGGTAATTAATCTCACCAAACAAAAAAAATGAACTTGCAGTGTGTTTCCAGTGTATGAGTTTAATTTCCAGGATGATTTTGCAAGAAGCAAGATATATTAAACAAAGGATCTTTCTTTTCTAAAAGATCTTTTGCCTTTTATTTACTTTTTGGTGAATTCAATATCTGTCTTTCACATGCACAAAAAGGATAAAATAGATAAAAGAAGTGAAAGTCATGTGTGATTGTGTCAGTATAAAATCTTACAGTTTTTTGTAAAATTCAATTTTCTATTTAGACGCATCTATTCAAAATATTTTCTACATGCTGCTATTCCAAGTATAAATTTAACCTGGCTTTTAAAATCTCTTTAGCTTATTAACTGTATTAGCAAAACACAGGAAGTTCGTCTAAAATTGCACATACTTGTATGCATGCATATCAAAAGGTAGAGAGAGAATGGTACATAAATGAAGGATAACACTTGGTACACTTCAAAAATTGCCTTGAGCTGATTAGCAATTGTATTTTACCCTCAGCATATGAGATATTTTTAATCTTAAAAAAACCCAACCAAACCAAACCCATAAAAAATCCCCCAAAACCTCAAATTTGTGTCTTGCGTCTCTATGTATATCAGAAAAAAACCACAGAACTGCAAGTATTTTAAAGCTGCGCATTTATTTTTGACTGCTTTAATTATAATAGATAGTGATTATTTTGACCAGCTAGATTGTCCCTCGTAAAAAAACCCGAAAAATACACTTTTTATACATAAATAAAAAGTCTCAATTTGCATTTACTTGGTATGTTGCTATTTCATAAGTAATTTAGCCTGGAGAAAAGGAGGCTCGCCTTATTGCTCTCTACACCTACCTGAGAGGAGCATGTAGCCAGGTGGGATCAGTGTCTTCTCCCAGGTAACAAGCGACAGACCAAGATGAAATGGTCTCCTTGTGTCACGGGAGGTTCAGGCAGGACATCATGAAGAATTTCATCATGCAAAGGGTTGTCAAGTATGGGAATGGGTTTCCCCAAGTGGTGGTGGAGTCACCATCCCTGGAGGTGTTCAAAAAACAGCTGGACATGGCACTCAGAGCCCTGGTGTTTTTTACAAGGTGGAAATCAGTCACAGGTTGGACTTGATAACCCAAGAGGTCTTTTCCAGCCTTAATAACTCTGTGATTTAGAAATTAGGTAAGCATTTTTTCCTTCTTTTTTAATTGAAAATGCAGTTTTTTGTTAGATCTACCTACCAACATTTAGTCAAGATCTTCCAGCAGAAGTAGAACAAAATCCACACCGTATCACCAGACTTGAAACATGCACATGGTGCATACAAATATCTCATCAATATAGACATGGTTATCCTTGATGTATCTAAGGAGCCATTTGAGCTCTGCTGAGAGGGAGAAGATACCATTTCCATTTCCTCTGACTGATTTAAAAACCACTGTCTTTATCTTTTTGGAATGCACTCCAATCTCTAAGGTGTTATACAAAAGCGAAGTACTAAAATATCTACTTTCACTTGTGCCCTAAAAAAAGACACCACATGTTGGCTGTTTGTTGGCTGAGTGTTCGCAAGTGCTTCCTGGATGTCTGGGGGTGAGGTTATGAGTTATCTGTATTCCTTAACCATCGGCTCAATGCTCTAGGACACGATATCTTTAAGGCGGACCCGGGGGGGCGGGGGCATAGCGGCAGGGCCCGGGTGTGGGTCGGTTCAACGGCTGGGGGCAACGGCTTGGGGCTGGAGCGGTCTCAGCCGTGCTGGGGAGAGGGTGCACCGGGGGTGCTCCCCTGCTTCCCAGTGGTTTGCTTCCTTTGTTGTTGTTCTCACTAGCTGGGAAAGAGGTTTTGTTGGGTTTATTTTTTCCTTTCCTCCCCCTGGCCTCCTTGCCTTTTCCTTTCCTTCTCTCTGGTCCGGGGAGCCCGCGGGGTGGCCCCGGCTGGTCCGAAGCCCGGAGAAGGCCAAGCCACTGAGCGAGGGGACACAGAGGGCCGCCAGCTTCGCCTGTTGTGACGAGGAGGACCAGCGCCAAAGATCAACAGGTTTCTCCTTCTTCTGCCCAGCTCCAGGCCGCCGCGTGGATTCCCCATCCGTTTTCACCCTCCCTCTCCCCTTCCCCTTTTCGGAGACTGGAGGGACCGGTTGCCAGCCTGTGTGGGTTTTTTTGTTTGTTTGTTTGTTTGTTAGTTCTTCTCCGGGCATTTGTTGCATTTAGAGTTTTTTCCTGTTCTGCCCTGTTTTATTTCATGTTAATAAACAGTTTGGTTTTTTCCCACTTTTCACCTGTCGTTAGAAATTGTTCCATTGGCGGAGGGAAGGGGGAGGCCCTTTCCCTTTGGAGGAGGCGCTAATTCCGGAGCGCCGGAATTCCTCCTAAAATTTTGTCTCCAAAACCGAGACACTGTAGGAGGCTGTGATCCAGTGGAAGACCCAGTGGAGTGAGGGGATCCTGGCTTTCAGGATGAAGCAGCCTGTCCTTGGAAGACTGCACCCTGTGGAAAGAGAGACCCACGCTGCAGCAGTTTTGGGAGGACTGTCTGCCTGTGGGAGGGGCTCACGCTGCAGCAGGTGTGGTAGGACTGATGCTCGTGAGAGCGGACCCGCGCCGGGAAGTTCACGGAGAACTGTCTCCCCTAGGAAGGGACCCCATGGCCTCACAGGGGAGGACTCCTCTCCCAGAGAAGCAGAAGAAAGTCTTGGTGATGAACGGACCAAAACTCTCTGATGAACTCTCCCTGTGCTGTCAGTGGGAAGGAGGGAGGGGCTGGGGGAAGAAAAGGTGTTTTAAGGGCTTATTTCCTTCCCTAATTCTGTTAGCAATAAATTCACTTTGTAACTTTAGTTTAAGCCTGTTTTGCCCTTGAGGTGTTTTCTCCCAGTCCTTATCTCAACTCATGAAGCGCTCAATTTTTTTTCTCTTCTTAGCCCAGCTGTGGCAGGGGAGGATGAGTGAGCAACTCTCATGAGTGCCTGGTGTTGGGCCAGTGTCAAACCATGACAAACACATAATATATGAAATTTTGAAGTTACAATGTATCTAGTAGGCATGTATGCACCTGCAGCATTGGTTGCAGCAGGTTGACAGGTAAGTACAGACTCATCCCCTTTCTCTGCACAAGAGCTTGACCTCTCTTGAAGCAGACTAATTGCAATCTAAACAGGCAGAAGAAGATGAATCTCCTACTGAAAAAATGACAAGTTTCAAAATATACAAGGTAAACTTTAGGACAGTTTCTCTGGGATATTTACCTATCTCTGGAAGAAAGAGGACACAGAATTTTCTCACATGTACTAAGAACAAACTGGTTTATGTACTTACAGGAATTTTGCTTTGGCTTACTGCTGCCCAAAAAACACCTAGAAACAACAGATTTTAAATCTTTATTTTCCTCTGATCATATTTATTTCAAAGACATGAAGATAACTATATATGAATGCCTGTGTATTTTACAAAAAGTTTTGATTGTTAGTTTCCATTATGCTGAGGAGACCTAATTTTTAAAATTCAGATTTATTTGATGATTTTTTTGATACATGGTTTGATTTGCATGAGATGAAGAAACAAGTGTTGGAGGAGCCTTTAAGACAACAATGTGATGTATCACTTACAGTTAACCACATTTTCTTATTTATTTCATTTCACCAAGGGTGTTCTGCTTGGATTTGTGCAAAACAATGGCACAGGCCAAAGAAAAGTTCTTCTAAGCACTACAGGAGTTTTTAAAGCTCTCTTCTTTCTCATTCTTTCCTTTGTGATATATGGATGTCATGGAACACCAAAAAGTACTCTGGCTATCCCTGCAAATGTAATCAGGGATGGCAGACAGATTGGAGCTCAGGAATTTCTTGAGAATCCTAGTACAGTCAATAATCAAACCTGCAATCAGACATTGGGCCATTTTGTCCTTGACTTCAGCTGTGCACAGCAACTTAAAAAATACAAGGATGGTTAGGATAAACTAATTGGAAAGCAAAATGTTGAAGAGGGGCAGTAGAGCTGGCTCTGGGTCAGTAGTGTCATCTGCCTATTTTCATATAGCTGCATGTACCAGCAAATGAAAACAGAACAATTACCTAGGTAAATGGCAAGGTTTGAAAAACATCATCCTAGGGAGAAATAAAATCCATGAATGACTCAATATATTAACTTAAAAGCAAGCAAGAAAAGCACATTCAGTGAAACAATCAGCTACATTTCAATCTATGTTAATTTAGTAACACTTGCAAATTTAACATAATGTGGTGATTCAAAAAATTATGTTTTGCTTTTTCACCACCATTAAATTACAGAACTATTAAGGATAATAGTATTTAGTGCCACAAATGAAAGAAACTCAACACTGCAATGACAAAAAACATTGTTTGTAACTTGATCTAAATAAATAAGTCACCCATCCTTTGATTACTAAAGTATCTTCAGTGCCTTATTTTTAGATTTTCCTCTGAGTCTTCCTTTTTTCCTTCCTTCTTTCCTGTCAGTAATGAATAATGTTTCAGAAGTGAAAGGGATTTCTCCTTCTCCTCTCTGGGAAATCCCACATACAGTAACTGCAGCAGAAAGATCAGGGACTAAGTTATCTCTTAAGTAGCTCCTAGCCCAGTGATATTTCCTACATGAAGATGAATTTTGGTACACTTGCTAATAACCCATTGCAGCCAGAAACAGATTAAACACCAGTACTGTATTTCTTTTTATTCACGAAGGAAAAGTGGAATAAAATTTTCAAATCTCCAGATAAATCCAACTACATCGAAAGTCTAATTATTAATTTAATAAATATTTTTAGCATATTCTGAAATAGCCTTTATAAATAAAAGTTAACCTGCATTTTTTATTTTGTTGTTATATGTCAAAACTTCACACTACAAAATCTTAACTTTGTTATGCATTTGACTTTAATGTGTTACCTTCAAGACTGAGAGAAAATACATTTTTTCCACTGATTTATGCGTTGAACTTGCTCAGTAGGCAAAAATGTCACTGAGAAAGCATGCCAAATTACTGCTCCTTTGATTTTCTTCAGACTTCTGCATACTATTTTATATGGCAGGTCTTTAAAATGACAATAAAAACCAGCATGAAATTAAGAAATGCATCCACCAAACCGGTGTTAGGCAACATACTTCTTCAGTTTTCTTAGTAAAATACTATAAACCATGTTCACTAAGCCAGATTCAGATTAAACCACAACTAGGAAAGTGCTACCCTGCAAATTAAATGTCATACAACTATCTTAGCCCAGAATCACCAAGAAGAGATGAACTAGAAAACCTTCCAAGTCAAGCCCAGAATTGGAAGACTTTCTTTATGTGGAAGTTGATCAAAATCCCTCTCAACTAAGGAGGCAGCCAACCACAGAACAAGTGAGTGCTGAAAAAAAGTTATAAGCAATATAAATGCTTCCTGGCACAAAATGTTAGCAATGACTAGGAGACTGAGCAGGTGACAGTACATTACAGCCATTTCTCATTTTCAGGAAGTTCTTCTAGTTTTCACTTTCCTTTTTTTTTACACTTAGACTACATGATACGTGTCATTCATTCTTAGAAATTATTGACAGATACGGTATTTCTTACTGCATGGCCTTTCTTTCTTCAATGCTTTCAGAATTGTTTGCTGATGTGATCAGATTGTTGGAAAAAACTGAATTCCCAAGTTCTACAGCCTGCAGAACCACCATCATTAGAAGACTTTCTGAACAGGTTAGACATGTTTGTGTTGACATAGGTGTGTTAGTGTGGGATGGGGCGACCTTGCAAGGAAGTAATATTGTTTGTGTTTCACATTTCAAGTGAGACAACTTGGTGAGGACAGTTGATAACTACCTGTAAAATGTAGCAGGAAAAACTATCAATTGCAAATTAGAATGTATTGGCAAGTACAAGTGGACATAATATACTAACTTGATTTTTTCCAAAACTTCCTTTACATACATGTTCTAGAATAGATTTAATTTGATGGCTGTTCTAAAACATGCACTTATCAAAACTTTTTATGCACATGCAACACTACAGTTGTAACTGAAGAAGACCTTAAAGTAGGACCATATCCAGTCTGTACTCTAATTTAAGATTCCCATGTAAATCTGCTTTATGTAAAAAATTAGTTGGTCTCATACTAAATATCCTTAAACACATTCATGTGTCTCACATTGCTACAGTCCTGTCACACTCTTTTCAAGTTCAAAACTGTTCTCAGGTTCATTTCAGAATGAAATGAGAAACAAGAAATGAACAAGAAAATGAGCAAAGTCAGTGAAGATTTTGAATGCTCTGCACTGGCACAATTATCTGAAGGAGGCATTTCTATTCTATTTTTGTCCTTTTAATAGGAATTAATCTATAGAGATTAACATCAAGAACAAATATTAAATCCTAAATTATTTACATCCAAACTCCTGAGAAAATTTTCATGGAACAACACCTCTACTTAAAATGACAGAAATGGCCAAAGGTGGAATAACAATCAACTAATAAGCACACTTAACTCACGATGATGTGCCCTGGACCACAGGGCATGTTTTGCTTATGACACTTCTGGAGCAGCCTAACTCCTCAACAACACTTTCAGGATTTCTCCTGGAACTGAGAGACAGGCATCAAATTTGCTGCAATCTGTGCAAAACAGCTGTTCCTGAGCATAACCTTGGATGCCTGATACACCCACCAGGGAAAACAATCAAGGGCTACCAGCCAAGGCCATGCTGTTTCAGTAGGACCTTCTCTATTATGGCCAAAATTTGTGGAAGCACCATCTGTTTCCACAACAAAGAGCATGACTTTTCTTTATTTGTTGTTTGATCTCCCAGCTCCCAGTCTAATATTTTCTTCACCTGTGACATTGCAACATGTCCCTGGCTTTGCAAAGTGCGCACCACATACAACAGGGAACTATCTTCTTCCAGATTTTGCATTATCTAGCTCATAGTAGGGAGCAATACCACAAATTAAACTCCACACAGAAAGTTGTTTACAATGTAAAGCACAGGGACTTTTCATTGTTCAAATGCCATTAATGAAATCCACACAAATAAGTCCCCGAGCTTTTTCCTCAAAAATTAATGCTAAAGCATTTATTCATAACCCCATGTTCTTTTCAAAAGCCTAACAATTACCACGCTTTAATGACATCTCTTTGGAGAATATGGATATATAATATGTATAAACCTAAAATAATTGTTTGGCTGGAAGCCTGGTTAAATCACAATTCTGTGAGTGAAAATCAATCTTTCAGATGAAAATTTATTTCATAGTACAGTTATATTCATTGTATAAGTCAAACTGTACTTTGAAGTTAGCAATTTGGAAAAGTGTTTTCCTTTTTCTGAGGTTAGGGGCAAAAAACAAAAAAATGATTACTATTCAAAATAGTTGACATCTTTCTTACAGTGTTAGAAGAATATTGGAAGAACCTGCCTGGCAGCAAGAAAAAATGGCATGCTACAGAACTGATGCTAACTTAAAAATTACAAGAAGAACTTTAACAGGTTCATGTATAGAATTAATAAAAACCATCACAGGTACCCTGTTCTAAGAGTTAAGGTGTAAGAGCTGAGGGAGAGGGAGAGACAAAAAAAAAAGAAGAGGGAAAAGAAAAAGAGAAATAACAAGTGACTAAGGGATCAATCAGCTGGATAGATCATCTGGAACAGACAATGAAAAATTAAAAATGACTACCGTTTTTGGTCACTAACACTCAAAAAAACTCCTACTAAATCAAGATGTTGTTTCATGTTTTTTTCTTACAGAAAAAAATATTTTATTTTCCCCATATCATTGGTTTCAGTCACTCAAAGTTAATTGTTTCACCACACTAACAAATAGATCTACAAGTTCAAAATCAGACCCACGTCCAGGGATAAAAAGGGAAAAAAATAAAGCAGAAACTAAGGGAAACTCTTTAGTTACTTTCCTTCATCGGTAAATATTTAATGGATAGGCATTTTAAGGCTGCTGTTCTTATATAAGAATTCTGTAATTTTAATTTTTTGCAAGGGATTTCATAGCAGCACCGCTGCCCCATCAAGGCATTATTATTTTCAAGTAGTGTTGGGTGAGAACTTCTCTAATAAAACTGCAGATTTGATAAATTGGTAAGATACACAAATAATATTAAATTTAATGAACTACACATTTTCTAATAAAATATTTTAAAGTATGCAAGTTATACTATAGTCACATAAAAATCAGGATGTTTTAAAAGTAAGAGGCAATCCTAGACAATCTAAAGAAGTCCGGTAAATAAGAGAGAAAGGACCTCCAGTTTACAGGTGAGGAAATAGGCCACAAAGAGTATTTTATACTGAGGTTTGCTTCCATACAGCCTCCTTACCACCCAGATTTTACACTGTTTAGGAAGAAGTGTGTATTTTTTAGACATAACATTATAAAATATTTATATGAACTCATTAAACACAGGTCTACATTGGACTGGTTTTATCTCACTCTACCTTCTCAGCTGTTTTATTAGGAATTTATGTTGTGTTTCACTTACATAAAATGACCATGTTTTCCAGGTGAATGAATGCTGTTAATTTTCCAAGACTTCTGTAAGGAACAGAGCTGTGACCTTACAATCAGTCCATTAATTTCAAAGAGTATGAAGACTTCACGGAAGGTCTATACTAACTGAAATCTTTCAGCTATAATGAGGCTTTTTCAAATAAGTCTTGTCTCCAAAATTTCTTGACCTAATACGACATTTTCATAAGCTCTCAGAAACTTCTTTTCAAAAAAAGTCTTATTATTTCAATAAACATAAAAAAGGGTAATCATTACTTGACTATGGAATAGACACAAATATAGTTTAGCACATTTTTGAAAAGTGTTTTTCATGTGAGCAGATTCAAACAACACAGAATAATCAAAGAGAATAGCAATCTTGAACTATTCTTGAACTATTGTATACCTCTGTAAAAGTCTGAATCAAAATATCTCAAAATCACTGGGAAGCACACTGACTGTACCACTTTTTTTGAGTTTTAGCTAGTCTGATATCCGCAAACACCTCAAGATAAAAAGCTTATGTTGGGTTCCTACTACTGGTAAGCCAATTTGAATTCTGCTTGTCAAACACTGTCCTAAGACACAGTAGTACATTTGACCATGTAATCAAACTCTACCAACTTAATTTACTTTCTTCTGTAATGTAGTGGTTTTGTTTGCCTTTTTTACCTTCTGTGAGATAAGAATTAGGAGGAATGCAAAGCAGGCTCCAAACTTTAAGGAATATAAAGAAGTTTATTAACAGAACTAAAAGAAAAAAATTAATAATAAGGGTCAGAATAAACCTTCAGAGCACTTCTCTTTACCCCATCTTCCTCCCTCCTCTCACTTACAATATAAAGACATAAACTTGGGATTATTTCAGTCAGTTTACCACCTCTATGTTAGTCTTTCATCAGTTCACTTAGAGAGAAGAGTCTCTCTTGCCTTGCTATAGCGATTTCTCCACAAGAAACAGTTTTCTCATGGCTTCAATGCCACAGCACAATAGCCGCCCGGGGTGGTTTTCTGCTGGCATGTATGAGTCCCTTCCCTAGACTTGCAGCTTTCCCCACAACTATTTTTGAGGGTTCAATCTTAGCTAATTGGGAACCATTTTAAGGATGAGCTGTTCAGAAGCAAAGGTTCTCTACATCTATCTCTGGGATCATCTTCATCTCTAGGAACAGAGGTCTTCTTCTTCCCTGGGACCAAGGGTCTTCACTTCATCACTAACTTTCTCTGTTTAGGCTTCTCACTGGATTACAGCTACTTCAATATTTGCTTATTTCAGCACAGGCACTTTGCTCATGGTTGCAGTTTGAACGCTCCACCCTCCCCCCCTCCCATGCTTTTCANGGGAACTTACAGCGCTGAAAGGGTTGATCTTACCCAGGCCAGGGCCTTGCAGCTGGGACTTATCTTTCGCTGGTGGTCGCATGATCTCTGCCAAACAGCGGCTGGGCTGGAGAGGGGGCCATCCATGCCACGGGACCGGTTTGCACGGAGCACAGCCACGATTTTGCCAAGCTGCGCTGGGAGGGCCGGCCCACACGGAGCCGCAGGCCGTGGCCCGGCCCCCACCAGGCCGAGCGGCTAGGACCAGCCCAGCCCGCCGGGCCAACCGGGCACCTCAGTTACCTGTTCAAGGGCTGGAAGCAAGAGAGAGCGATTCCTGGGCTTGTTCGTATTTAAATGTGTTTTTTTACAGAGGCGTGTCCAGCTTCTTAAGTGGCTTAACAGAGTGGTCAATATTCAAATTAGCCAATTGATTAGTTCTATCAGGTCTGGAGGAAGTTACAACAGACCCTTGCAAAAAATCATCACTTCTGTGGCTGGTGGAATTTTTTTTTCTTAACTAAAATCCCAAGATGTGCTAACCGACGACACATGAATAGACCAAAATAATTTAACTTTCCATCCCATTTGACATGAACTGAAAAACATGGGTGGGTCTCAGAATTAAGGCAGAAGACTTTCCTGACAATCATACTGAAAGGAGCTAAATGAGTTACAATAGCAGCTGTCTCATCCAAATTGAGATAATTGAAAATCTAAACACACAGGGAACAATTAGTAAAAGGTCTATATGGAAGTTTTGTAGAATGTTAAGCGTTCTGTTTTTACCTTTGAGTTCAAGAGGTTACTGCAGGAAAGTCTCACAGATATGGATTTGTTTTGCTTCTTCCCTGGCTTCAATGCCTCAGATACCAATAATTAAAACTACATGATCTGAAGTATAAGATATTTAGAAATGGACTCACTGTACTACTTATATTACCAACAACATGCTGAAATGTAAGCATTTTTTAGTAAGATATTTTGCTTATCTCCCTGCACAGAACTAAGCATCATCCATTTCTACAATTTGTATTATTATTCACATAAAATGTATAGGCAGCCATGCTTCCTTTACAATGTCTTTATGTAGGTATATGAACCCAAGAAGGACTGATAATGTACTGAACAGATTGAAATACTGAAAGACTGAAGTTCTGACCTATAAGAATGTATACAGATAGCATCATTTTCCATTTTAGTGGGAAGAATATCAGTGACTTGATCTGTATGCTCCTGGTACTGGGGGAAAGGTCACTGAAAGAGAGACATAATGATCTCTGGGTAAAGAAAATATCCTAATTTAAACCAAAAAATATTGATGAGTTGCGTTGGCAGGCAGACGGAATAGTTTAGAAAATATTTAAAGACACATCATGGCTATGGATATATGCTGATCAGTGGTAAATCCAGTTTTCTCTCCCTCTACATTAATATTGGCTGCTGTGGTTAAGTCACGTGACAACTTCAGCTTTTCTGGGGCTTATTTCATCCCCAATCCTTCATAAAACAGGTATGTTTGACCGCATGTAAGACTGCAGCTACAAGCTATCATGCAGTTATCAGCATATTTTTAAAACTAGCATAGTGTTTGAATAACAGAAGAATAATTTAGTTCTATTTTAGAGATTCGTTCTCCCTTTTAAAAGTGCCTGCATGAAAGATTTGTATAACTAAAGTGGTAGCTTCCTATGAGAAATTACTTTTTATCAATTTATTCATCTGGAAAATACACACAGAAAATGCTGTCTGCACTTTTCCATGTTGCCATCCCCTCATTCCCTCTATTGGAAATGATCACTCTCATCTACACACTTTGAATAATTTTTAAATAATGCAAACTATTAATACAATCTCTCATATGATTGCGGCCTGAGGCACAAAGCAACTACTTGCTGAAATTCTACTATTAATGTAACTTCCAGATAAATTTCAGAAAACCCAAGGCACATTTTTGGTTCTAATTGTAATATAAGTAACCTCTTCTAGCATTAGTAGCAAAAATTTTGCCTTATTTAACAAAATTAACCCCAGAATTCAGTCCTAATTAGATCTTACATTTTTCTTCACTGGTTATCGAATATATCTTCAGCACATTTAAGGGTAGGGAAATCCTAAAAACAGGAGTCACTAAAATACACTACTGAACAAATAAATAATAGTAAATGACCATTTTTCCCACTGAAAATTGCGCAAACATACTTTAAAACATGTAAAAAAATTTACTAAAAAAACTGTTCTGCCTGAAGTTACCAGTATCCAGTATTTCAAAACATGTGAAAAAACCAAACTATGAATCAAATGGGATCCTTTTCACGCATTTTTTAGAACTTAATATGCTTTCCATAAACAACTGCACTTGTTTGCCGATGTGTATCTATTACATCCACATTTTAATTATAGACCTATCAGCAAAAGGAATATTTTCACAGCTATTCAATGGGCTAAAAGGATATGTATATGGAGTAGAGAAGGAACAAAAACCTGGAAGCACCACAATAAATATAGACACCTTACACTACTGGGGAAAAAAAAAATCAAATCCTGACCTTCTGAAATGAAGTTAAGAATCCATTCTGCATTCTGGTTTGACTTAACCACTAAGCTTGTTATAATATTGCTACTGTGAACAAAGAACAGGAACTGTGAGTTTAAATCACTTTTAAATTTCCTTCACAGTTCATTCATTGGGCAACGACCAGGTAATGGTCAGGATAAATGCCAGTAATATTTCTTTTGTGGTTCCTAATTCTAACCCCAGTCAGACAAATTGCTCTGCTAGATTTTTCTCTAACAGTCAGCTCAAATCAACCTCACTAACAGCAATTTTTTTTTTAATTGGGGCTGTTGAGAGATAAAATGGGGAATTGTTTTGAAAGTAGTCTATCTCAGAATTTTCTTTCTATCTAGATTTTCTTTTATAAAACCTATTCATGTTAGGTTAATTTTTCATATTCTGGGCAGCAGTTTTTCTGAATGGATAAACCATAGGAGAAGCCAATAACTTCTCTTAAGAAAAACCCTACACAAACAGATTCTATTTTTGATTGTTTCCATTCAGTCTCCTCTACACTTCCAGGGTTATCCTTCCCCTCCTCCTTGTTCCCTCATTCACCCTAATTGTGAAGACTATGTATTGACTCTACAAAAAGAGAAGGAATAAATCAGATAGATGATTTTTAAGCAATGTCATGATACTATACCAATAACGGCCTCTTAGCCATCTGAGCATGTGTGTTAATCCCTGTGCTGCTGAAGCAAATATCTTCTATTTTCTATGATTAAAGATGGACTATTTCCACCTACAAACAAGATCTATTTTTCAGAATAAATACCAAAGTACATAATAAAAATATTTTTCCTGCCTATTTCTTCCTCCACATTGGAAAAAAGCCCAGTTCTGCCTGGGTATCAATAAAAAATGTTTTTTCCTTGATTAACATGGCATACTGAGTTGAATTCAGACTGTCTTTTCCCTTCACAGACACTACTACAGAGCCCTTTAATTGCACGAATTTATGTTTTCTTCTATTTGCTATTGATTAAGCCATGGCCAGTTCAAAAGAATAATGTGCCTCATCTTTCATTTCAAGTATTTCTATATTTATAGTATGTCTTCAGCCTTGTTATTTACAATTGAAGTGTCAAAAAAATTAGTTTTGCTTATTTTAACACTTTATAAGAAATGTAAAGTGGATTAACAAAACTTCTAAGGAAACGACAACTGAACACCATCTGCCAGTGTAATCAATAACTTGTTCCTTTTTCCTCTTGACTTTAAACTAGCATTGAAAAAGAGAGCTCCAGAACCTGAATCAAAAAGATGTTCCTCAGAGGAAACACTTTAGTTTGATTTCTGCCCCCACCGAGTATAAATATACTATGTTGAACTGGAGTTGGCACCTCTGGAAGGCACCACACTGAAACCCTGTAGACAGGCTAGCATCCTGGTGCTGGCATAGGCATCCCAAGTACATTGAATCACGAAAAACAAGTCCAAACATTATCTCTATAATTTCTTTAAATTATTATTATTGAAACTTCAAATAGATGAAATTTCAAATTTGCCAGTTGGAAGCTGACACTCCTTAATCTCCCTAGTCTGGTTTGAATGCTGACTAGAAAGTGGGTACAACATACATTCATAACTTTGCAAGTGTGAGACACTTGTTCAGAAAGAAATCTACATCAGCTCTGCATTCTACACAGATAAGTGCATGTCTGATCCGTCATTTCATTTGTGCTTTTCTCCTTCTGAAGGTGAGGATGTGTCAGTTACACCAAATATTTTATAAATATATTCCCTCCACTGCTGGCAAACAACTGTACCTGTATTTGATTTGATAAGAAAGTCAAGTGATTTCAAACAACCCCATGTATTTTAGTTATAATTTAATGGGTTTAAACATGCTTAAACTTTTGAATTTATTTGCATATAAAGAAAGTGGAGCCACAATCATTTCTCAGTCATGTACACTACATCATCTGAGGAAAAAAGTCTCAAAGGTGTGAAAAGGGGACAAAGGAAGAGCAAGAAACCTGGACAGAAACAGATATGCATGGGGAAGGTACAAAATTAGGTGGGAAGAGTGAGTTCAAAGTCTCACAAGGACATGAAAATGATACATGTTTAAAATCACAGTCAATTATTCTGAAGAGTGAATATATGTTTTATACATCTATTATTTCCATGTGCTTTTGACAAAGGCAAATGCAAATAACAATTTACATTGTTGTAGACCACAACTTCATATTTTCATTTGTTGAAAGGTAAAAACTCATATTTCATGTGTAAGTTATGATCCTTATTTTAATGAGGACTTTGACAATTGACAAAAACATATTTCAAATATATCTTAAGTTTGTATCTGAATTATAAATTGCTAGAGGCTATTTTTGTTTCTGATAGTTCCTTTGGTACACTGTAAGTGAGTTTTGTTAGCAGCATTTCTATAGTCAGACAACACTATTAAAAATCAACACACGCATTCCATCCTCATGGAGAAGAGGATTAGTGATACCTGGAGAGAATTTTGCCTCCAGAATTTTAGTTATTTTTTAAGAAAGACTGATGAGATCATTAGGTCCATGTTTCTCATGGTTAATGCTACATTTTT
>WEIT01042000.1:0-21275 GCA_013389985.1 Dryoscopus gambensis | reverse complement strand
ATAATTTATTGAATTATATTTATTGAATATTTTTCTGGAGCTTTTTTACGGATTATTTTTTGTGGATTTTTTTTTACGGATTACTTTTTATCAGAATCCAATCGGACGGATAAAATAGATGGAATTTTCTCAGATTTAAACACACAGGAACTCCCCCCACCACGGGAGCATCTCCAAGAGTTCCCTTCACTTTGGGGACCTGATCTGCCTCTTCCCAAGGGAGATGCCCACCTTGGATCAAGCAATTCCCACCTGGATGACACCGGCATCCAGCTTCCCATGGGAAATGACAGGAGCTGGATGTGTCAGTGCTGTTGGAGGAACTTCAGCTTATTCAGCCCCGGGTCAGGCTCGTGAAGCCAAAGCCATTTCCATAATATGGAAATGGGGATGAGTAGGACGCGGAGACGGCAGCTGTGACTCAGCTGGGAGTGGGAGAATTCCGTGATTCCTCCCAGGGAAGCTGGGCCAGGTTGGGACCTGGGATGAGCTCCCGGGGAGCAGAGGGACAGGGAGGAGCTCTGCCACCACCCAGGGGACGCGGCGGGGACACGGGAGCCATCCAAGAGCATTCCAAAGGCTCCGGGAGCTGGGATGGCTCCCTTGGAACAGCTCCGGGAGCTGGGATGGCTCCTGGAGGGAGAGGGGGATGCGGGAAGGGAACGATGATTTTTCCCAGTGGGACGCCTGATAAATAGGATGAGTTTGGTGTTCCCAAGCCCAGCTCAACCCCTCTGGCGGTGCCAGAGTCGGGTGTGTCCGTGTTTTCCAGCAGGGAAGGGAGGATGCAGAGATCGGAGAGTCACGGAATGGTTTGGGTTGGAAAGATCATCCAGTTCCAATCCCAGCCACGGGCAGCGACACCTCCCACCATCCCAGGTTGCTCCAAGCCTCGTCCAACCCGGCCTTGGACTCTTCCAGGGATGGAATCCATAATTGAATGGATTACGGCATCTGTAATTTTTCTGGGAATTCCCTTCCCCACGCTCAGTCCCTTCCCCGCGGGCTCTGGGAAGTTCCCACCTTTTCTCCTACGGGTCCGTCCTCTCCCTTCTCGCCTTTGTCGCCATCAAAACCTGGCAGTCCCTGCTCACCCTGGGAGGAAAACCAGGAATTAGTGGATTCCAATTCTCCCATCTTCCCTGGAAGGATCCAGCTGGATCCGAGGGCTGCTCCCCAGGGCTGATCCCACGCAGGGAAGGGACAGCTTGGAAAGTCAAACTTACGGGGTCTCCTTTGGCACCTTTGTAGCCCTGGGGTCCAAAAACGGTCACAGACTCGCCCTGGAGAAAGGAGAGACAGGGAAAGGGATCCAGCGGGAGCTCATGGATCCCACCAGGAACGCAACGATTACCAACAACATTAATTGGTAGCGTTAATCAACCTTCATTAAAAGCTGGATCGTGAACGTGCCCAGAAAACTCCACACCCTGAGGTTTCCCAGTGACCTCCTGGCCCCCAAAAAAGTCAGAGCCCGCTGGCATTATCCCAGTGCACTCCCACAGCTGGGAATCGACAACGGGATCGATCCCAGATCCCAGGCTGCCAGGGCTGGGATAGATTCCCGGAGTGGCTTTGTCCCTCAGGGGGTCGGGAATTCCAGCTCTTCCCAGCTGCGGGAAGCGGCCGTCGGCGGGACGGGGCACGGATCTGTCCGCGGTGTCCTGGTTTATGGACGCGGTCGGAGCTGAGGAATGGGAATAGCGCTGAGGTCGCCCCTCAGAGGGAGCTTTTGGGGGGGTGACACCCCCGAAGTGTCACCCTGAGAGCCACAGGGACGCAGGAACCCCGCGGACACATCCATGCCGAGCTCCTCAGGGAGCGGAATCCCGGCTATTCCAAGGAATGTGCTCTGGAAAAGGGAAGGTTGGGTGTCCCGAGGGATGAGGCACCTTCGGAGGGGCCCCGTGGGAAAAGATTCCCTTCCCTCACCTCCCTTCAGTGGAAATATTCCTGATCCAGGAATTCTGCCTTGCTGGGGCTTGACCGACTCCCCCCCATCCATCAATATTCCCCAAAATCTGGCATTTTTGGTGCTTCATCCAACCCTCACCGCAGCACCCTGCCCGAATTCTGGTTTGACCCACATTCCTGCTTCCCAGCTCTCTAACAGCGGCAGGATTGAGCTCAAAAATTTTGGGGGGGAATAAAAGGGAGACGGAAAAATCCTGCGGTTTAATCCAACCCAGAACACGAATGATTTCCTTCCCTCACCTCCCTTCAGTGGAAATATTCCTGATCCAGGAATTCTGCCTTGCTGGGGTTTGACCGACCCCACCCCCATCCATCAATATTCCCCAAAATCCAGCATTTTTTGTGCTTTATCCAAGCCTCACCACAGCACCCTGCCCGAATTCTGGTTTGACCCACATTCCTGCTTCCCAGCTCTCTAACAGCGGCAGGATTGAGCTCAAAAATTTTTTTGGGAATAAAAGGGAGACTGAAAAATCCTGCGGTTTAATCCAACCCAGAACACAAACCCCGGGATTCGTGGAGTTATTCCCACACTGATCCAGGAGGAACGAGAAGGAAAATGAAGCTGCAGCCGAGCCAATTTCTCCCTCCCGCTTCCATTTCATCTCCGATTCCACCTTATCTTTTATTAAAGGCGTCTTTTGGAGAGTGCATCCCGCATTCCTTCGGCTCGGGAGGAGTTTGGAGGCCTCCTCACGAAGCAAATTAAGAACTGATTGGTCTCCGGGGCGAGCTCCTTTCCCGAGGAGCTTCCTCGGAGACAAATGGGCCTTAATCACGGAATATTGCGTGACTCGAGGGCGGCATCGTCACGGAGATTTTCCAAACCTCATTTTCCAACGAGCCATTCCGGCCAGGAAGGAACTGAACAAAACACCGGGCACGAGTTCAGCGGTTTCGGAGCATTTTCCAGCAGCACTTGAGGAGTTTTTTTCCCATTACCTGCCGGGAGCCGGCTCGGGCTGTTGGAAATTGAGGTTGGATTTGGGGTCAGCCGCTTATTCCAAAAAATCAGGGGGAGTTTTCTTCCTGCCTTCATTCAGGATTTTCGTGCCCCAGCAAATCGTTCCCAAAATTACTTTTTTTTAAAATCTTTTTTTCTTGAAGCTGCTGCTTTGTAGGATCCCATCAAATCCACGCCACAAGCTCAGCTCCGAGAGACGTTTCCAGCGCGAGGATGGAATCAAAAAATGGGATTTAAACTGGTGGAGACCCCCCCAGAAAGGAGGGGGAGAATCCATCTGTTGTCTCCTATGAATTCCACAAGGAGAGGATGGATCCAGGCTTTCCTTGGAGCCGCGCAGTGAAAGGAAAACCCCCAAAAATCCGGAATGTTCCTTACTCGCTCTCCCTTGGGTCCCAGAAGTCCCTGATCACCCTAAACCAAGGAAAAGAAAAAAAAAATAAATGGATTATTCCCTTTTATTCCCTCTTGTGTTGTTCAGGCCACCGATTCCTGCTCCGAGCCACTGAAATCTCCCGAGGCTGGAAGTCAGATCCTCTGGAAACTCTGGAAAACCCTCGGCTCCCCACAAAATGTTGTGGACACCCCAAATTGATGGCATTGACAAGGAATAAAGCCCCAAAGGGCCGGGAAGGTTTTCCTGATTCCGTGCTCAGCACGTCCATAATGTGGAATTACTGCTGGATTTCCCATCCCAGTGGGATTCGGCATCTCCATCCCGCAGGGGTGGGACCCTAAAAATGAAGGATTTCCCAAATTCCTCCCTCGAATCTTTTTATGGAATGTGTATGGAACAGGAGTTGGAGTGCAGAGCGCACGAGGCTGATCCAGGCTCTCCCAGCCCACTCCCAGGAGATCCTGGGAATATTCCCAAAGGCTGATCCAGGGGCTCTCCCAGCCCATTCCCAGGAGATCCTGGGATCATTCCCAAAGGCTCATCCAGGAGCTCTCCCAGCCCTTTCCCAGGAGATCCTGGATCATTCCCAAAGGTGGATGCAGGGGCTCTCCCACCCCATTCCCAGGAGATCCTGGGATCATTCCCAAAGGCTGATCCAGGGGCTCTCCCAGTCCATTCCCAAGAGATCCTGGATCATTCCCAAGAGATCCTGGGATCATTCCCAAAGGCTGATCCAGGGGCTCTCCCAGGAGATCCTGGGATTATTCCCACTGGTTTAACTGCTCCCCACACCACCAGGGCACCGTGTGGAGAAGATAAGAGTTGTAGATAAGATAAGATAAGAGTTGTAGATAAGATAAGAGTTGTAGATAAGATCAGCTCTTACTCTTTGGCCTTTCACTCCTGGGAAGCCTTTCGGACCCTGGAAAAAGCCATAAAAAAATACGTGAGCATCCACAATAACCGGAGGGAAGCGGGAAGATGGGAAAGTTGGGAAGGAGGACCCGGGAAAAGCCATCGTGGTCACCCCTGTTTGCAAAATTCCCAGGAATATTGGGAATATTCCCAGGAAGACGGGAATTGCCACCTGCAGGGACACCTTCCAATATCCCAGGCTGCTCCAAGCCTCATCCAACCCGGCCTTGGACGCTTCCAGGGATGGGCCATCCACAATTTTTCTGGGAATTCTGTGCCAGGGCCTCCCCACCCTCAGAGTTTCTTCCCAATATCCCATCTATCCCTGCCCTATTCCAGTTTAGAGCCATTCCCCCTTTTCCTTTTGCTCTGTGTCCTTATAAAAAATCCTCTTCCTTTCATTCCATGAAAAACAACAGCCTAATAAATAATAATTATAAGTAATTAATAAATAGTAATTAATAAGTAATAATTAATAAGTAATTAATAAATAATAATTAATAAGTAATCAATAAACAATAATTAATAAGTAATTAATAAATAATAATGAATAAGTAAGTAATAAATAATAAATATCCAAATTCCAGCTGTGATCTGTGTCTCCCCTGACTCAGCCCCCTCTGGTGGAAATTCCTGCCCCGAAATTCCCAAAATTCCCACAGACCTGACAACAGCAGGGAGGGATTGATATTCCAGGAGGGCTTCCAAACCTTGGGATGAGTCACCCAAGACATGCAGGAATTCCCAGGATTTCCACTCCCTCATCCCACTGGAATTCAGGCGCCCAAATCTCAATTTCCCACTGGGAGAATCCCATTTTATCCCTCTCGTGGCTCGCGGGGCCATTCAATTCCATCCATTCCTCTCACTGCCAGCCGCGGATCCGTGGTTTTCCGGGATATCGGAGCACTCACCATCATTCCAGGGGGACCCCGCATTCCCACGATGCCCTCGTCGCCCTGGGGGATGGAGAGGGGCGGGAATGGTCACCGGCAGCGAGGAACGCGGCACGCAGGGAATCCCAAACCCACAAACCATCCCGCCGGAGATGGAGCAGGCGGAATTCCCTGTCTCCCTGTCTCCAAAGTTGTCGTCCAACCTCTTCATCCCTCCACCAGGATTAGGGGCCGTGTGTTTTTATGGACTGCGATGAATCCATGGAGACCTTCCACGGCCTCCTTGAGTTGACCCTACGAGGCTCAGCTGCCTTTAAACCTCGGGAATTGTCCAAATTCCAAACCAACGAGGCCGAATTTGGGTCTCCCATGTAAAGCCAACGCAACCTGAGATCCCGGGATTTGGATTTATGCCGGAGTCAGAAGAGCAGGAACATCATTCCAGCATTTCCTCTGGATAAGGAAGCTCCAGCAGGATTTACCCACAGCTGCTGACATTCTCTGGGAGGGTTTTGCCTCAGGGGCCTCATCCAACAGCACGTGGGGAGTTTTTCCCGAGGGATTGGGCCAAAAATTCCCAATTTATTTGTGGAACAGCCACAGGAGCGGCAAATTTAAACACAGCCTCCGATTCCAACTCCATCTTTGCCGGAAGGAGACCAAAACTTCTGGGGAACGCAAGGAAAAGGGAATTTTGCTGCCTGAAACCCTTCAGGAATTTCTGGGACGGGAGGTGATGGACAAAGCCATCCAAAGGAGGGCGGAGCTGCAGGAATCCAAGCCTGGAATATTTATGGATGGACCTACCTGAGGGCCAGGGAATCCACGGGGACCTCTCGGGCCAGCGGCTCCAACGCCGACTTCTCCCTGGAAAGCAGAATTCCAGAGGTTTCTCTCGGAGCGGGGACACCACACCACACAATTCCTCATTAATTTGGCCAGGATTGAAGTCCCAGGAAGACTCCGGAGACCCAATTCCGTGGATTTTGTGCTGTTCTCTCTGGAGGGTCCTCCAGCAACCACGGGAAGAAGGGAGTGAGGGTGGAATGGGATGAAGTAGGACGGGGTCAGGGATGAGGATCCAGGGGAAAGCAGGGATTTGTCCCATTCCCATCCCAGGATCTCTGCTTGGGGCCTTCCTGGGAGGGCGGCACTGACCTTGTTCCCTTTGGAGCCAGGTGTTCCGGGAATTCCCTGGGAAAGGAGAACAAAATAAAAGGGAGGATTTGCTTCGGAAGGGCTCGGGGCTCTCCTATCCCAACATTCCAGAGGGTAAAAGCCCATCCAGCCCCGATCCCTCATCCATCCCTCCCAAAAAGCACAGGGAATATGTCAAATCCACCTCTTTTCCTGGGGATCCCGATGGTCCCACGGGCCCAGGAATTCCATTCCGGCCTCTCCTCCCACGTTCCCCCTGGAAAACAAAACCCTCTGAGAGGAGAACACACGGATGGGAAAGGTCCTGATTTCCCCGATCCAGAAAAAAGCAGCAGATGGAGATTTGAGTGCTCCCGGCAGGAATTTCCTCCTGGAAAGGGTTGGTAGGAATTGGCAGGGGCTGCCCAGGGAGGTTTGGAGTCCCCATCCCTGGAGGTGTNTCTGGGAATTCTGTGCCAGGGCCTCCCCACCCTCAGAGTTTCTTCCCAATATCCCATCTATCCCTGCCCTATTCCAGTTTAGAGCCATTCCCCCTTTTCCTTTTGCTCTGTGTCCTTATAAAAAATCCTCTTCCTTTCATTCCATGAAAAACAACAGCCTAATAAATAATAATTATAAGTAATTAATAAATAGTAATTAATAAGTAATAATTAATAAGTAATTAATAAATAATAATTAACAAGTAATCAATAAACAATAATTAATAAGTAATTAATAAATAATAATTAATAAGTAAGTAATAAATAATAAATATCCAAATTCCAGCTGTGATCTGTGTCTCCCCTGACTCAGCCCCCTCTGGTGGAAATTCCTGCCCCGAAATTCCCAAAATTCCCACAGACCTGACAACAGCAGGGAGGGATTGATATTCCAGGAGGGCTTCCAAACCTTGGGATGAGTCACCCAAGACATGCAGGAATTCCCAGGATTTCCACTCCCTCATCCCACTGGAATTCAGGCGCCCAAATCTCAATTTCCCACTGGGAGAATCCCATTTTATCCCTCTCGTGGCTCGCGGGGCCATTCAATTCCATCCATTCCTCTCACTGCCAGCCGCGGATCCGTGGTTTTCCGGGATATCGGAGCACTCACCATCATTCCAGGGGGACCCCGCATTCCCACGATGCCCTCGTCGCCCTGGGGGATGGAGAGGGGCGGGAATGGTCACCGGCAGCGAGGAACGCGGCACGCAGGGAATCCCAAACCCACAAACCATCCCGCCGGAGATGGAGCAGGCGGAATTCCCTGTCTCCCTGTCTCCAAAGTTGTCGTCCAACCTCTTCATCCCTCCACCAGGATTAGGGGCCGTGTGTTTTTATGGACTGCGATGAATCCATGGAGACCTTCCACGGCCTCCTTGAGTTGACCCTACGAGGCTCAGCTGCCTTTAAACCTCGGGAATTGTCCAAATTCCAAACCAACGAGGCCGAATTTGGGTCTCCCACGTAAAGCCGACGCAACCTGAGATCCCGGGATTTGGATTTATGCCGGAGTCAGAAGAGCAGGAACATCATTCCAGCATTTCCTCTGGATAAGGAAGCTCCAGCAGGATTTACCCACAGCTGCTGACATTCTCTGGGAGGGTTTTGCCTCAGGGGCCTCATCCAATAGCACGTGGGGAGTTTTTCCCGAGGGATTGGGCCATAAATTCCCAATTTATTTGTGGAACAGCCACAGGAGCGGCAAATTTAAACACAGCCTCCGATTCCAACTCCATCTTTGCCGGAAGGAGACCAAAACTTCTGGGGAACGCAAGGAAAAGGGAATTTTGCTGCCTGAAACCCTTCAGGAATTTCTGGGACGGGAGGTGATGGACAAAGCCATCCAAAGGAGGGCGGAGCTGCAGGAATCCAAGCCTGGAATATTTATGGATGGACCTACCTGAGGGCCAGGGAATCCACGGGGACCTCTCGGGCCAGCGGCTCCAACGCCGACTT
Source organism: Dryoscopus gambensis (assembly GCA_013389985.1). Lineage (NCBI taxonomy): Eukaryota > Metazoa > Chordata > Aves > Passeriformes > Malaconotidae > Dryoscopus > Dryoscopus gambensis. The sequence continues at coordinate 13,034 of WEIT01042000.1, read as the reverse complement.
CTCCCTGGGAAGCAGAATTCCAGAGGTTTCTCTCGGAGCGGGGACACCACACCACACAATTCCTCATTAATTTGGCCAGGATTGAAGTCCCAGGAAGACTCCGGAGACCCAATTCCGTGGATTTTGTGCTGTTCTCTCTGGAGGCTCCTCCAGCAGCCACGGGAGGAAGGGAGTGAGGGTGGAATGGGATGAAGTAGGACGGGGTCAGGGATGAGGATCCAGGGGAAAGCAGGGATCTGCCCCATTCCCATCCCAGGATCTCTGCTTGGGACCTTCCTGGGAGGGCGGCACTGACCTTGTTCCCTTTGGAGCCAGGTGTCCCAGGAATTCCCTGGGAAAGGAGAACAAAACAAAAGGGAGGATTTGCTTCGGAAGGGCTCGGGGCTCTCCTATCCCAACATTCCAGAGGGTAAAAGCCCATCCAGCCCCGATCCCTCATCCATCCCTCCCAAAAAGCACAGGGAATATGTCAAATCCACCTCTTTTCCTGGGGATCCCGATGGTCCCACGGGCCCAGGAATTCCATTCCGGCCTCTCCTCCCACGTTCCCCCTGGAAAACAAAACCCTCTGAGAGGAGAACACACGGATGGGAAAGGTCCTGATTTCCCCGATCCAGAAAAAAGCAGCAGATGGAGATTTGAGTGCTCCCGGCAGGAATTTCCTCCTGGAAAGGGTTGGTAGGAATTTCCTCCTGGAAAGGGTTGGTAGGAATTGGCAGGGGCTGCCCAGGGAGGTTTGGAGTCCCCATCCCTGGAGGTGTCCAAGGAATTCCTGGAGATGGCACTCAGGGCTCTGGGGACAAGGTGGGCATCGGGCACAGCTTTGACTCCATGACCTTGGAGGGCTTTGCCAGCCTCAGTGATCCCGGGATTCTGGGATTGCTCCCTCTGTTCCCAGGGGTTAATGACCCCAAAATTCCTTGCTGCCACTCCTTTCCTTCCCATCCATCTCCGAAAATTCCCAGGAAGAACAACTTCCTGGGAGAGCTCCGCCCTTTTCTTCTGGAACCTGAGGATCATCCCACTGTTCTCATCATTCCCGCTACCTTTCCTTCTCCAACTGGGATTTGTCCCCACTTCCCTGACAACATCCAGCCTCAGGAAAACCTGGAATTATGGGGGTTTGACCCACAGGATCCACCAGGCATGGACAATTTGCTCCTTGTGGTCACCTTGAGGTGACAAACACCCCGTGGTGTCCCCTCACCTTCTGTCCTGGAATTCCAGGCACACCCGGAGCCCCTCTGTCCCCCTGGGATCCGGGAGCGCCGGCGTTGCCGCGAATTCCTTGGATGCCCTGAGCTCCTGGAGGTCCCGGGGCCCCCGGCTCGCCCTGGTGAGGGAATCACAAGGAGTTGGGATATCGGGTGGGATTTGCTGTCCTTCTAAAGGTCCTGGAGAAAACCTGGGATGTCTCCTTGAATCCTCATGACCGCGGAATTTGGGACACCGCTTCCAGCCCTGATCCATGAGGAGATCCAAGGGCTGGAGGAATCGCCACGGAATTTTGGGATGTCTTTTCTTCCCGAGTTTTGGCGACGAAAGTTTTCCATGGCTGAACAAGGAGAGAGCCTTTAACTCCTGACCTGGGGTGAATTCCAACCTCCCAGGGATCCCTGGAACTCATTCCTGCTGAGCTCACAATTCCCTGGATTTTTCTCGCAGCCAGAGGATGTCCCTGCTGATTGCAGCCCAAACCATTCCATGATTCCATGATATTTATCCTCTGGATCCTTTGGAGGACACAGAGCATTCCCTCTATCCCAAATCCTTCACCTGCTTTTCCAGGATGATTTTGGTGCTTCCTCTTTCCAGCCACTTCCATGCTCCACGCCCAGCAGTGGAAAACCAGGATGACAAAGAGGAAAATCCCAGGAAAAAAAAAAAATTCCAAGCGAGATTCAACCTCACCTTAAATCCTGGTGGCCCAGCCTGGCCCGTGGGACCTCTGAACCCAATTCCTGGTTCTCCCTGTGAAAGGAAAGTCAGGAAAAATCAGGAATTCTCCTTCCAGTGTGAAGCCAGCACAGGGAGAGTTTGGTTCGTGCTGTTCCGTGGAGATCCAGCTGAAATCCCGCGGAGCTCATCCCATTCCAAGGGTTCCTACGGAGCCCTCATCTCCCTCTGGATGATCTGAGCTGGAGAGACAAAGCTGCTGGGAATCAGCTTTGGAAAAGAGGGAGCTGGAATATGACCGGGAATGCTGTCCCAGGACTCTGGGTGAGACACATTCCCTGGCATCGCTCATTCCCAAGGTCTCCTGTCCGTGGGATCCTCCTGGAATCTCCTCCTGCCTGGAGGAGCAGCTCTGGCCACGCCTCGGGAGGTGGCCTGGACGCTGATCCCGAGGTGGGAATGTGGGATACGGGAAAAGGAGGAAAAGTCACCCCTGGCTGGTGCCAACTTTGTCCTGTACCTTCTGACCTTCTTCCCCTCGGTCTCCCTTGGCGCCCTGCGGAAAAAGGAGAGGGATCCGAGGTCATGGAATTGTCACCCGCGAGATGGAGATTTCCAGGGATTCTCCGCCTGGAATGTGGGGAGAAAACCTGGGAAAACGCCCTAATTCCAAGGAAATCAGTGATGGGATGAGAGCGGACATCAGGTTGTTGTCGGGGTGAGGGACATCAATCTCTGCTTCAATTATTGGGGTTTTTTGGGGCTAATTTTGATATAATTGCTTGAAATCAATTAATTAATTAAATTATTAATTAATTAATTTTGGTATCATGCACTGTTCTATCCTTCCCTGGAAGTTTCAGCTTCTCTAGAAGAAAGAATTCTGATTTAGATATTTTTTTGTCCAATTATCTATTAATAATTATTTACTAATAAAAATGAGACACCAATATTTATTAATCACCACTAATAAGAACCGATAATTATTTACTAGTAAATAATTTATCCATTAATAATTAATTAATTATTATTTGATTATTTATTGTCAATTTTATTGATAATTTAAAAAATTCTATTATTAATTAATAAATCAATAATTCTTCAGNGTCACCCCTGGCTGGTGCCAACTTTGTCCTGTACCTTCTGACCTTCTTCCCCTCGGTCTCCCTTGGCGCCCTGCGGAAAAAGGAGAGGGATCCGAGGTCATGGAATTGTCACCCGCGAGATGGAGATTTCCAGGGATTCTCCGCCTGGAATGTGGGGAGAAAACCTGGGAAAACGCCCTAATTCCAAGGAAATCAGTGATGGGATGAGAGCGGACATCAGGTTGTTGTCGGGGTGAGGGACATCAATCTCTGGTTCAATTATTGGGGTTTTTTGGGGCTAATTTTGATATAATTGCTTGAAATCAATTAATTAATTAAATTATTAATTAATTAATTTTGGTATCATGCACTGTTCTATCCTTCCCTGGAAGTTTCAGCTTCTCTAGAAGAAAGAATTCTGATTTAGATATTTTTTTGTCCAATTATCTATTAATAATTATTTACTAATAAAAATGAGACACCAATATTTATTAATCACCACTAATAAGAACCGATAATTATTTACTAGTAAATAATTTATCCATTAATAATTAATTAATTATTATTTGATTATTTATTGTCAATTTTATCGATAAATTTTTAAAAGTCTATATTTAGTAATAAATCAATAATTCTTCATGAATACCTAATTAATTTTTATATCAATAGTTTTGGTTTGCCCTCATTAATCCTGCTGGACAAAGGTTCAACCCCGGCTCTGTGATTCCTTAGATTTCATCCACCGATATTCCAGGGTTGGGATTGGATCCAGCCTCACCCAGGCTCCTCTTGGAGGAGATTCCTTAAAAACCTTTAGAGCCGATTCCAGCACTCACCTTCTCTCCGGGTTCTCCCACGTCCCCAGGCTGCCCCTGCAAGACAAAATTCCCCTTCCAGCCACTCCTCTTCCCTCTTTTCCTCCCCTTTCCCCAGGGTCCCATCCAAAATCCCCCATGGGATTCTGCCTTTTCCCAACCCTCCCTTTCTCCTGGAATTCCATGTCCCACGCCGCTGGATCTGCCATCTGCTCCCTATAAATCTTCCCAAAGTATCCATGGAATGAGGGTTTTTTCCCACCCCTATCCTCGTGTCAGGGCTGGATTTTCCTTGCCCGTTCCCACTTTTAGTTCTCCTATCCAGCAGAAAATGAACATCGGGAATCCCCGTGAATTTTCGGAACCGTAGAATGCAACAATTCCATCATTTAGGCTGGAAAATGCCTCAAAAATCACTAAATCCAACCTTTATCCGTTTGTATTCCCTCCTGAGCATGGCAGATGTGTGGGAAAACTGCCGGAAGTGGGGAACAAAAACCCCAGGAAGGTCCAGGGATAAAGGTGGGAATGCGTCAATCCCAGTTTCCACTGGACCTCAATGTCCTGTCCATGAGTGTATTCCCAACTTTCCCTTTCCACACCCTCCCAGCACCGGGAATTCTGGTTTCAAAGGATCAGGTTGGAAAAGCCCATCCCTACCTTTTCTCCTTTGTCCCCACGGGCTCCAGGAGCTCCCATTTCTCCCTGGAAAACAACCGGCAACCCCTTCAATCCCAAAAATCCATTCTTCCAAGGAATTTTCCATTCCCTCCTCAGACCGGGGGGTGCTGCTCTGGTTCCTCCTCCAGTTTTTTGGCAAATATCCGTGGAGGAATCCCTGATTTCCAGCACTTGCATTCCCAGAACGGATTGGGAATTATCCCGTGCGGTGGGAATGCAGCGGGAAAAGCACAAATCCCTGGAGCAAAAGCCAGGGATGAGCGACAAACTGAGGGTTTCCCTATGCCGGGATACTGCAGATATTAAAGAATTCCATGAATTTGGAGGAGATGGGAGGAATCCACAGAGGTCAAACCCATTGAAGATTCCCAAAACACAAATTCCAGGTTTGGACCAGCCGTGAAAAATTCCATCCTGGAATTTCTGCTCATCCCAGTGGCAAAACTGTTGATTTCATCCTGAATTTCCTGATTTTTTCCCTGTGATTCCTCAGTTTCCAAAGTGAAACAGCTCTGGGAAAATGGATCATTATCCTGGGAATTAAAAAGTGGGATAAAAGCACCGACCTTTGGGCCGCGGGAGAAGGGATCTGCTGGGCCACTTCCATCCTTCTGCGAGGAAAAAATGGGATGAGATGGGATGGGATGGGATGNGAGGGTGGGCAGGCCCTGGATCCCTGGCAGTGCCCAAGGCCAGGCTGGAGCACCCTGGGACAGTGGGAGGTGTCCCTGCCCATGGCAGGGGTGGCACTGGGTGGGGGGGGATGGGATGGGATGGGACGGGGTGGGACGGGGTGGGATGGGATGGGATCCATGGGATGGGATGGGATCCATGGGATGCGATGGGATCCATGGGATGCGATGGGATCCATGGGATGGGAGAAAGGAGCAGCTGCCTCCTCCCTGGGATAAGAGCAGGACAGGAGGAATTCCATACCTTAATTCTCCTTGGCTGATGAGGGCCTGGATATGCCTTGGATTCAAAAAGAGGAGAGGGAAGCATGAGAGCAGCTGGAAAAACTTTTCCCTGAGCCATGGAAAAGACACCTCTGAGGAACGGGATGTGAGGAAGAAATTGGGAAATCCCAGAGCGAAGCTGGGGGTTTCCAGGGATCACCAGGATCCGTTGGAGGGCTCCTGGTTGGATTTGGGGTGACCTCCAGGCTCCCGATCTGCTCCAGCCTGGATGGGACATCCGGGAGCTGCCAGGACCAAGGAATTCCTGGGCCATTCCTGAGGAATTCCAGACTTTTGGCAATGGCCCAGGTGTCCCGTTTTAACCCTGGAATTCCCAAAGAGCTTTGGAAAAGGTGTGGATGAGCTTCTCTCCTTCCTGTTCCTCTCGGGAATGCAGGATGAGGGTCACTCCCTGCTTTCATAGAAATCCGTTCACGGGAAAACCATCCCGAATTTTCCATCCTTAACTCCCGGGAATGGGAATTTTTGCTCTCAAATTTTCTAAAAATCCACTTTTATTTTCCTATTTCCGGGATCTTGTGTTAAAGATCCCTGGGACTGTCCAGGTGTGCCAGGTTTATAACCACCCCCACGTGGGAATATCTTCGACATTCCAAGGGAATTCCAGCTGTTCTGTTTTCCCCCCAAACCAGGTTATCCTCTTCCTTCATTTCCCTGGATAAATACAGGGATAAGGATCTGCTTGTCCACGAAAAACGGTTCCTGCAGCAGCTCTTTGCTGCTTTATTTATGGATATTTATCCCTAAATTTCCCCATTCATGGTGTGGGAAAATAGGGATGCGCTTCCGTCGCTCACCGTGGATCCAGGCGGGAATTTCCGAGCTCCCGGAGCACCGGGGGGATGAGCCGGTGATGGAGCCACCAGGGAAGGGTCACTGCTCCCTCCTGGCTCACAGGGATGGCTCCGGAATGGGATCTTCACGGAGCGTCCCTCAAGCCCGGGAGATCTCCTGGATCTGTGCCTCGGGATCGCGGAGCTGTTGCTGGAATTCCCATTTTCCTGTGGGAAGGGAAGCAGAGCACCTCATAGATGGACAGGGAATGGTTTGAAACCAGCAGGGGAGAGATTGGATCGGATGGGAGGGGAAAATTCCATACCCAGGGCATGGGGAGACCCTGGGAAAGGTTTCCCGGAGAAATTGTGGATTCTCCATCCCTGGAAGTGTCCAAGGCAAGGTTGGATGGGCTTGGAACAACCTGGGATAATGGAAGGTGGAACTGGATGGGATTTAGGATCTCTCCCAACCCATTCCGTGACTCCCTGAAATTCCAGTTATAAAAAACCAATATTAATACCAATAAACCAAAATGATCTTTTCCAACCTTAAGAATTCCATGATCCCATGTTCCAGTTTATCCCCATGCCACAAATCCACGGCCATTCCAAAGCAATAAAACCCCACCTAAAATACTCCAACTTGGAACTTGAAATCCCTCCCTGCTCCAGCCATTCCAAGGTAATTCCATGTTTATTGCACCTGGAATATCCAATTGGAATAAACCAGGAATATTTAAGACACTCAGAGTAAAGGAAATCATTCCTGAGCTGGCTCCTAAATTGTTCCCGCTTTTCCACAGCAGAAGTGGGAAAAGATCCATTGGAAAAATGAGAATATTCCTATCAGGAATATTCCCAGAAATTATTCCCTGAGCCCAATATTTGAGGAATATTTGGATCTGAAAGCAAAAATGGAATTTATTTGCCATAAAAGTCCCAAAATCTTCTGGGAGCACAGGAAGGAGAAGGAAAAATCAGGATGTGGTGCAGTTATTTAGGGATATTCCCATATTTTTTGTAGGAACAAAGATCTGAATTTATCCCCATTAATTTCACGGGCTGGGATTTTGAGATGGTTCAAGCAGGGAAAAGAAATCCTAAACTTCCAGGGAATGTCAGTGAGTGCAGCTCCGTGAGGTTTTCGGGGATGATCATTCCTGTTTTCCTGGATTTTAACAAACCGCGGGATAATTCCACCTCGCGGATAACGAACCCAGCAAATCCCTGGCTCACAAGGAGGGGAAAAAACCCAATTAGGAGCCAATTAAAACTGGAATTCTTTCCTGGAAGAGGATGAGGGGAAAAAGGGATGGGAGAAGGGTGAGGGATGTGCTGGCATGGGGAGAACCCATCCAGGCTGGGGTTTTTTTGGGATAAGGGAGGGAAAAATCTCCCAGGGATGGCACCACGTGGATTTTCCCAACCCTTCTTGCTGTGATTCCAGAGATTCCAGAGGTTGCCAAGACCTGGCTGAGGTTTGGAATGTGCCCTGGGATCCCATTTCCTGGGAATTGCTGGGGGTAATGAGGCGCCTTTAATTCCATAATTTCGGCAGTTTCCCGCTCCCGGAATGAGGCGCCTCCAAGAAAAACTGGGAGGCTGCTGCTTCCTCAAGGAATGGTTTGCTGCTGGCAGGGGGAAAAAAAAGTAGAGGAAAAGAGGGAAGGGAGAAAAGGAGGGAAGGATCAGGGAAAATGAGGAAAGGGAGAGGAACAAGAAAAAATATTCCTGCAAACAAGGAAAGGGAAAAATAGGAAAAAGCCAAGGTTCCAGGGAGGAAAATGAAGCAATTGTGGGTTTATCCAGATGGAGATGAGCGGGATTTATCCGAGTTAACTCTGGAAAGGGATAAGCTTCAATCCAGGGGAGCTGGGCGGTGGAGGAGCAGGAATTGTTTGGGATGATCCCAAAGCAGTGGCTCATCCGTGGATGAATATCCAGCCCTGCTCCGGACACGTGGATTTGGACTCATCCCGCTCTTCCCAGCGGTTCCTTTGCTTCCCATCAACTCCTGCCAGGAATTGCTCCTGAGGGATGAACTCCTGGGCTATTCCGGGCTCCGTGAACCTTGGACCAGGTGGAAATTCGTGATTCCTGCTGCTGCTGCCGGGAAAACAGGAGGGAAAACGGGCAGGAAAACCACGAGGAAAACCGGCTCCATCCCTCCTTGGCATCTCCGGGATGTGGGAACACAGGGAGAGAGGGGCTGCAGCTCCTTCCCTGCCTTTGGAATCTGCTGGCCCCTCCTCCTGAGGAGAAACGGGATTTTACTCCAAACGCAAGCGAGGAAAAAACGTCCTTGGGATGCAGATCCCGTCCTGCGGAGGGGGTTTGGAGTGTCCTAAAAAATTTGTGGGAGTTGTTCTATGTTCATAAAGCTGCTGAGGAAATTGGGGATCATTGGAGACACTGCTGGAGCGAATCCAGAGGAATTCATGGAGCTGCTCCCAGGGCTGGAGCTCCTCTGCTCCGGAGCCAGGCTGGGAGAGCTGGGGGTGCTCCCCTGGAGAAGGGAGAATTCCAGGGAGAGCTTCCAGCACATTCCAGGGCCTCAAGGGGCTCCAGGAGAGCTGCAGAGGGACTGGGGACAAGGCCTGCAGGGACAGGAGCCAGGGAATGGCTTCCCACTGCCAGAGGGCAGGGCTGGATGGGATCTTGGGAAGGGATTCCTGGCTGGGCTGGAATTCCCAGAGCTGCCCCTGGATCCCTGGAAGTGTCCAAGGCCAGGTTGGACGGAGCTTGGAGCAGCCTGGGATGATGGAAGATTCCCTGCCTGTGGCAGGGGATGGAATTGGATGATCCCTAAAGTCCCTTCCCACCCAAACCATTCCACGATTCCAAAACCCGAGGGATTTGGGCTCCATCCTCTGCACTCCTCCAGCTTCACCCTTCCCAGCAAAGGGAATTGGTGCATCCAGTTGGAAAAGCAGAGCCCGTGGATGCATCCCGGCCCATCCCGGCGTCTCCAGAGCCGCAATTCCCGCTCCAGGATTTTGTGTTTGAGCCGGGAGCCCTCTCGTGGCTGCTGAGCCGTCGTTATTCCAGCTCCGCGATGAACCCTGGAATTCATTCCCGAGCCAGGGCAGGGATGAAGGGATGGGAGCAGAAGGAAGAGTTCGGCAAACTGGACAAACCGGAGCGGGATTTCCTGGATTTTTCCTGGAGCAGCATCTCCCCACTTGGAGTCATTCCCTTCTTGCCACCTCTAAAAATCTCCTTGCTGATGCTGTTCCTGCAGCTCCACGGAAATATCCGAGGGGTTTTTCCCTTCACTTTTCAAAGCTGTTGCTGTCCTGCCTCTGGGTATTCCCAAGAATTCCGTAGGGATACAAAGATGTCCAGACTGGAGGGTGCTGGGTTTGGTGCTTGGCTCTGGATCGGGATTTGGGATGGGAATCTCCGCCCAGGAGGGCAGGAAAACAGAGGGAAATGGGATTTTAGGGATCAGAGAAAATCCCCAAATTCCTGCCTAGACCCTAAAATCCTCCTCTTTAAATGAGTCGGATGCTCCAGAGCGCAATGGGAATATCCTGGAATATCTGTGGAATATCCTGAGACATCCATGGGAAGCAGGAAGGAAAAGGCAATGTCTTGCAGGGGGCATATTTTGAATTCCCTGTTTGGAATCTGCATTATCCCTGCTTTAAAAATCTTGGCAATCATCAACTCTTCAGTCAACCAATCCCAAGGAATATAAGGATGGTGTGGCCGGATGGGATCGGAAAAAAAGGGATTATCCTGGTTTTTCCCCCTCAAAAAATGGGGAATTCACCACCAAACCATTTCCCAAGGGCTTTTCCTCACTCCCATCCTGCCCATTCCGGGAGTTCCCCGGTGTTCTCCAGGGATTTGGAGAAGCTCTCCCGGCACTCAGATTTGCATCCCAGTGCCTCCCAGTCCGTCACTGGTCTGAAATCCTTGGAAAAACGTACCTGGCTGGTGTCCTGCTGGGCTTGTCCTTCCAGCCTCTCCTCCCAGGGCTGGAGGAGCTCCAGGGAATGGTTTCCCTGCGGATCTTCTGGATGTGGTGGGGACACGGCCAAGCTCTGCAGACGGGGATGGATAAATGCCGACAGAATTCCATTAATTCCCAGAAAAAAATGGGAAAAACGGACAGCAGGACCCTCTCCCAAGCCCTGACACTGATCCGTGCATCCTTATCCTTTCTCCAACCCAGTTTTCCATTAAAATGGGGGCAAAACTCAAAATTCCAGGGATCCAGCTCTGGGAATTGGATCTCCTTTGCATCCATCCAGTCAGCACCAGTGGAAAAGGTAGGATTCCCCGTGGGATGGAGGGATGCTCTGATGGTCCCAAATCCTATTTTCCAGCTTGGGTTGGGCTCCCAAAGCGCGACAGAGACGCTTTTGGGGTCTCTGCATCCCGAATTCCCAACTTTTGCTGGCTCCAGGGTTGGGTCTCTTGGTGAAAACCTCCCCTCTTAAGCCCCTAAAATGCCCTAATCCAGTCTGGAAAAATCTGGGGAAAACCTGAGGACACGGGAAGAGCCTGGGGCTGAGGCGGGGATGTCCTGTCCCACCTTGTCCAAGTCTCCGAGGATTTGGATCATCCTGATCCAGGCACAGAGGGAGAAAAAAACCCCCAGGAGCTGCCTCCAACAGGAAGTCCAGCATGGAGAGAAGCCTTGAAATTGTGGCTAAATTCCCAATTCCCATAAATAAGAGCTGCTAACCAGGATGCAGGTGGCTGGAATTAGCCTGGTGACTCCACACAAGGGCTCTGCAGTCACAGAATCATGGAATGTCCTCTGCTGGAAGGGACCCACGAGGATCGTCCAGTCCAGCTCCTGGCCCTGCTCGGGACATCCCAATAATCCCAGCCTGGGAGTGTTTCCCAAACGCTCCTGGAGCTCTGGCAGGCCCAGCACGGACAATCCCAATCCATGCAGACAGCGGGATTGGATCCAGGAGACTCTCCACAGAATCCCAGGATGGAAAAGAATTCCAGGACCACCGAGTCCAAGCTGTGCCCGGTCCCCACCTTGTCCCCAGCCCAGAGCCCTGAGTGCCACCTCCAGATGTTCCTCGGTCACCTCCAGGGATGGGGATTCCAAACCTCCCTGGGCAGTTCTTCCAAGGCCTGACCAGCCTTTCCAGGAAGGAATTTTCCATAATATCCACCCTGAGCCTCCCCTGGCCCAGCCCGAGGCTGTTCCCTCTCCTCCTGTCCCTGTTCCCTGCCAGCAGAGCCCGACCCCCCCGGCTGCCCCCTCCTGTCAGGGACTTGTGCAGAGCCACAAGGGCCCCCCTGAGCCTCCTTTGCTCCAGGCTGAGCCCCTTTCCCAGCTCCCTCAGCCCCTCCTGGGGCTCCAGCCCCTTCCCAGCTCCGTTCCCTTCCCTGGACACGCTCCATGTCCTTCCTGATTGGAAGAGCCCAGAACTGGACACAGTAAAAATCCCAATTTCATCTTTCCTGCTGTTTGTTTTCACCTCAGGGAATTCTCCGGACTGCGGCACCTCCGGGGCCTCCAGCTCCAGGCTCTGTCCCTCTCCTGTCACCTCGGTGTTGGCCAGGACACGGTGGGAAGTGTGGGACACCAGCGGGTCCTGCAACACCAGAACAAGGGATTGGTGTGACAGCGACAGCCCCGAGCTCCCGGGATCCACACCCGTGAGGAGCTGGGTCCCGCTGGCTTCATTCCAACTTTTCCCAACCTTCCGGCGCGCTCTGTCCCACTGGGTGACATTTCTGAGCCAGGATGGGCCGAGTGGGCAGCAGCTCCTTGCCGGCCACATCCAAACTTCCCTTCCAAGGAATCCTCCTCCCTCCCTGGGATCCTTTTCCGTTGAGACCCCACTCACGACCCTTTTTGGTGCTTCCAGCCCCACCCCCACCACTCCAGCAGCCCCCAGAGGGCACAAGGACATTTTGGTGGCTTTGGGAGTGGCTTCTATGGACAACAAAACTCGACCGATTCCTTCATTCCCATTAAAAATGAATTATTTCCATCCCTTTATCCCAAAGATCCCGGTGCCAACCACGGCCTCTCCCGAGTCACCGTGACCCGCTCAGGTGACCTCGACGCCTTTGGTGGCTCGTTCCCGCCTCCCTCATGCCCTGGAGATCTGTCACGCCCGGCAGGTGACATTACTCACGGCGACAGGCACGGCTGCCTGGTTTTCCCGGGAAGTTTTGCTCGTCCCGGAGCCACCCCGCTGCCACAGGAGCCCGTCCGGCCCGGCCCGCAGGATCGCGTCAGAGAGGTCCCTCAGCAGCGCCAGCTGGAACCAGCGCGCACCAGTAAGTGCCGCCCTCCTGTCCCCAGCACGGGACAACCCAGGACCAGCCACCCCAAAACCAAGGAATGACAGATCTCAAAGGGCTCACAGGGCAGGGACAGCCGAGGGATGCATTAAATACAGGTTTGGGATCAAGGAGTGGATCCGTGGAGCTTTTGCGGGGTTTCTTCCCATCCGAAATAAAAACCCCACATCTGTGGCCTTTCAGGGCTTCAAGGGGACTTAAAAAAGAGGGAGAGTGGCTTTTTCCCGTGAGAATGTGGGGAGAGGGCAAGGGGGGAGGGTTTTAAACTGAAAGAGGATTTAGGTTGGATATCGGGAAGGAATGTATGGGGAGGGGCTGGGATGGAATTCCCAGAGGAGCTGTGGCTGCCTCTGGATCCCTGGAAGTGTCCAAGGTCAGGCTGGACGGGGCTTGGAGCAGCTTGGGATAGTGGAAGGTGCTGAGGTTGGAATTAGAGGAAATTTAAGGCCCAAGTGTTGCTGTCAAAGGGACGTCAAAGCCACCACCATAAAATGGCAGCAGAGAAGCCGTCCCAGA
>WEIT01041998.1:133591-173117 GCA_013389985.1 Dryoscopus gambensis | reverse complement strand
GAAGGCATTAGGAAAGTAATTTCAGCTATTTTCCTATGACTAAGCTGTTCTGCTAAGAAGTCTGTAAGCACCCACAGTACACTAAGATCCCTGTTTTGGGTGCTAAATGGAATTCAGAGGCAGATTTCTTTTTTATTTAGAATTTGGAATGTGCATTGAGAATTTATTTCAAAATACTGGAAATTTTTGTGTTGTCCATGATGCATAATGTTGAGCAGGTGATGGATAAAAGTAAAATTTGAAATAATACAATAATACAGTTATAATGAAAAAATCTGAATTTTTTAAATGACTTCTTATTCAGTAAGGTTTAAGGTCCACAGACAGGGTACTGTAACCAGAAGATACCACAATTACACTGCACAGCCCCAAATCAGATGTGCTTATTCTGGGGTGGTATATTCCTGGTAATTTTGACTTTCTAACACCTAGACATAGCCCATTACCTCTTACAGCACTTCTTTCCAGTAACTCCTGTTACTTGAAGATAGAAATACAGGAATTGCCATGGTTGCTCTGAGTTAAGTTCCATCTAATTGTTATTTAGCTTTCAAGAGAAAGCAAGATTAGGCAGGTCTGAGAAGGTATTATGAGAGAACCTTTCCAGAAAGTTACTGTCAGTTTTTTGTGGGGCTTTTGTTTTTTTTTTTCCCCTGATCCCTTAGAGTTAGCTGGTAAAAATAGGAGTTCACATATTTAAATTCAGGTTTTGAATGTTTTGGCAGGTGGTGTCTTACAGGTTCAGATAGCATCTTAAAATAATCTAACAGCTTGCCTATGTATATTTAAACTGCAAAATAGAATATACTGTGCCAGTTATGATAAATTATATGAAATAATTACCTTTGGCCATGCAAATTACAGTGGACTTTATTGATTTGATTGTCACTGATTTACTTCAGAATTAAATACCTGACAAGGTAAAAGAGGATTGAATGATAACAGCAAGCTGATCATGAAATGATGTTTTGCTAAGCAGTAAAAATGCCTAGCTACCAAAGTAACAGTGAAAAAATATCAGAACATGATGTCATCCCCCCTTATGCCATGTGTCTTCAGAAACAAACTTGTCTGAAATGGGAACACAAGCAGGTGAACCAGAAAAAGGAGTATAACCTAAAATATTTCTGTATCTTGAAGGTATAAAAAGTAGCTGCACTGATGCCTAGACATTCCACACAGTTTTGATGAAGGACAGGAAGATGAAAAAAGTAATTTTTAATTTTCAAAAGTACCATCAGAAGATAGACTTATTTTCTTCTTGGTCTGTTCCTCAAATTAAATTATGTGTATTTTTTTCTGAAACTGGGAGGCCTTTACAAAAGTATAAGTAGAGTTCAGTTGCATGGGCATTCATCCCCACTGAGTAAAAAGCAAGCTGGTCACATACTGAGACTGTTAGAAAGTGCAAATGATCTCTGAATGTAAAGCATAAGTAAAAATTCACTTATTCTGTTTCACAGTATCGTTCTTGTGCAAGTTTGACTTTATCTTTAATGGAGTTCAGATTTTCAGTTATTGTTATGCTTTCAAATGTATTTAGCATGTTATTCCTAAACCCTTTCTCTCATGCTAGGTTTTTTCACATACTGGAACCACCTCTTGAAAGTTTCTCCCACCTGCTATCTAAAAAGACCTCTAACCTAATAACAGGTATTACTTTTGAGTATTGCTCCCAGCTGGTCCAGGCATAAGGTATATTTTGTGATTTCTGCCACTGTGGTTCCTCCCCAGACCAGTTCTGTTTGTTCCCTTGTTATACCCTCCTTTGATCCTGTTTATTTTGTACTATTGGGGGAAAAGTGCTCTAAATAATAATTCTGTTACTGATACTGATGGTCCCAGTTTAGGTGGATTCTGAATGTTACCACAATATAAATATTGATGAGTTATGACCACTGACTGTAATGCCAAGGGTTGATGTGTTTCTTGTCTGACATGGGGAGGCTGCAGAGCTGCAAACCAGTCAAATTACATACACTGTGACGTGGCTGGGGAGGAGGAACTGTGTGTGATTTATTATTTAATGGGAACTAGCTCATAGAGTCAGACAAAGCATTTGGGTTCTCCCGGTTTTGCTGGAAAAAAGACATCTGTATTAGTTGCATAAATGTTTTTCTTTTCTTTAACAGAAAAAGGTAATTGAGAGAACTTTCCTGTTTATAACATCTATAAATATGAGATGGGGTGTTTGGATTTGCTACAGAAGTTTGTTAGAAAATGACTCAAAGAGGAATGCTATTCTCTTTTAACATGTGTCCTGCAGGGTAGTTTTGGACCTTTACATGCCAGCTTGGGCGACCTGTAATAATCACACTGTGAGGTGTGTGACGTCAGACCAGGGGCAGCCTGGATCTTTCAGGTGCATGCTGCTCCACAACTTGGATATTTTACAGATTTTTTAACATCTTTTTTCACCGATTCCAAGGTGACCAATGCATTCAGAAAGATTGCATCATATTAATTGCCAAGAAGTATTTGACGAGTTATGTTCTTTCCCAGGGTGGAAGTGTGAAGTGAAGGAACATAAATCAATAGCGTCAAGCCTTGTACAGAACAGACTGAGATAGGAAGTGACTAGAGGTGGAATAGACAATAGTCTTATTTTGTTGTAAGCAAACTAAAGTCATCTCTGAATGTACGTTCAAGAGGAAGGGAACAACATTCAGCACTGTTTGGCAGTGATTTCTCTTAACACCTGGTGAGTTGACCTGTCAACAGATATGTCCAGGAAACGGTGACAACCCAGTGAGGGAAATGAACAGCTTGAGTGATGGCCTCTTCCCTCTCTGGTTGCTGTGGCTGATATCTCCCTCCTGTATGGTTTTTACCCTTATATAATTTTCTTATGCATTGCACAGGAAAGGGAGCACACTGCACCAGGAATGAACCTCTGAGAGAATTTCTGTTCTTGGTGTTGATGCTTCTGCAATATGACGGTATCTGCAAGGAAGGTGTTCTCTCTTGTTCTGTCAGGCTTAACTATCCTCTGTATGATACAGTGGAAACATATTTTTCACTGCGTGGTGGTCTTTTTGGGGAGGGATATGTCTGGTGAAGCAATTTATAAAGTGATAAAATTATGTTTCAATTCAGAAGTATTCTGATGTAGCAACTGAGGGTGGGAGAGTCCAGTGGTCTGGACAAAGTGAGCAGATTTGTTTGATTAATAGCACTGCATGGCATTTTTCTCCTTTAACAACAAGAATGAGATTTGCAAAATCCTGAATGCTGAAGGCTGGCATTTCCCTTTTTTTTTGGAGGCTGTGTATTATGCATCTCACTTGCACTTTTGGAAGTTTACTGAATTTCTTCACATTCTTAAATGAAATTAAATAATTCCTCAACTGCAGCAGAGTGGGCTTTTGTTTCAATCTTAGAATTGTTAGTGATGGGCATGATAAACTGGAGTAATTTTTCTTTATGTAGATAGATAAATATATAACATTATTTAAAGGGCTATGAAAAAGTCTCATAAGTAAAGCTTAATTTTGAAAATTTGGGAGACTTTATGCCTAAGTAAATACATTATAATCTATTCAGATAATTCCAAGTGAGTTTCTAAAACTGATCAGTGTAACAGCTTTGTTTGCTGCTGAAGTGTTAAGAAATGTCAAAAGTGAAAGAGGTAGCAGTCCCTGGTTGTTTAACCAGGACGGCATTTTTTGAATGGCTGAGCCCACTTTTGGTATTTGTAATCTATTCTGGAGGAGTGGAAAGAATTTTCTCCTGATTGAATGAATCAAATGAGTAAGCTTGGAAGCTGAAGATCATATTACAATAAGAATCTTCTTTTCTGCTCTGTGAATGAAGGTGCAGTATGTGGTTTTGATTTTGTTGTTGTTTTTTTAAAAAAAGATATATTAGCGTTCTAGATTCTTCTTGAGCCTGCTTTTCTCCAGTCTAAAAAATCCCAGTTCCGTCATCCTCGTCTCATAAGGCTTGTGCTCTGGATCCTTCACCAGCTCTGTTGCCCTTCTCTGGACATGCTTCACCACTTTCCACCTCTAGCAGGTCTCGTGGAAGGCCCACAGTGTGATGGGACCTCAGATGAACAGTGGATTTATGGGAGTGTAAGGGGAAAAGGGCCAACCGGGAGTTAAAAAGAGCAGTTGGGAATCTGGAGGAGCTGGCAGAGAGGTTGCAGCCTGGTCCCGCATGTGCTGAGGGTTCGCTTTGGCCACTGAAGGGGTTTCTCTCAGAGGTCCCATCACCCGTGCTGTGAAAGTACTTGGGCAACTGCCCCATGGAAGAACTCTTCAGTTCCTGTCCCCCATGGCTGTGGAGCTACCCCAGGGCACGTGCTGGCCCACTCTGGTGCCATATGGGCTGCCTGCTGGGGCTGAGGCATCAGTTCATGTCCAGGTGGGACATAAGAAAAAGGAAGTGGTGTGAGCAGAGCGTGACCATACAGAGGTGTTTCCACAGAGCTGTTAGAGGGAGCTCTCAGGAGTTCATGCAGCTCATTGAGGAGGAGTGTGGGTGATGTGCAGGCAGACTCACAGGGCAGAAGTTGATTTTGCTACTAGAGCTCGGTGTGGCAGTGGTTGAGGAGGCTTTGCCTGTCTGTGGGCTTCTTGAGATAGAGAAAACGGTTGTCAGATCCAGGGCACCACTCATGTCCTGGAGCCAGCAGTGGGAATGCTGGTGGGGGATTGCCCTGTTAGCCTCCACACTAACATCCTCTGCCAGCTTTGTTCATTTAAACCGTAGTCTTCTGTCTTCTGGTTAAACTGGAGTCCAATGAGTTAAAGTAATTTCCCTTCTCTTGAATACTTGTCTTTATACATGGTCCTGCCTGATCTTCCATGGGTGAAAATTACTGGATTTAAGAGTTAACAGTGAAGTCCAAGGAAAAACAGGTTTTGCTTTCAACCTTTGTAACCTCTCCATCTCAAAAAGAAATCAGTTCAGGATTTCTTTAATCTTCTGCTCCTTTCTTTTGTTTGTTGGTTTTGTGGACTTTTTTTCTTCCTCTCTATGTAGAAATGGCCAGAAGACCAAGGCTGGTTGTTTTGATTGAAGGATCCTCTGAAGTACTGCAAGAATTTGTTCACAGTGTGAGCTTATCCCATCCGTTCTCATGAGTTTATATTAAACAGGTTTAAGCAGAAATGAAAAATAAACAAAGAATTTTAAATAACCTGACTTAACATCCTTTCTCCTTAATGAGAACACACCAAGCCAGAAGCCACTGTGCTTTATTCTGTCATGATTCCACATGTTCATTATTTTTCAGTTATCCATCAAAATCTGAGGTATCTACAGTTATTTCACAAGAGGAGGAACACTCTTCATATCTTTTATTTAACACCTCCTTCTAAGCATCCTTCACTCTTTGTACAGAGAGAATAAAAGACACCAGCTTTTTAATGTTTGTTTGCTTTTTACCGTGTTAGTCATCTTTTAGGTTCTTCTTGTCAGTATCTGAAAATGTTTTCCTTTCATTCCAACTTGTACAGGCGATTTCTTTTCTATTGGTATTATTATTATTATTTTTCCTTCCTTTGGTAATAGTAATTCTGTAGGTAAGTGTGGATAGCATTCAATGCTGTTTTTCAGGTCAAATACCTTATTTTATTCTGGCTCTCTCTGGAATTTTGAGACCCTATTAATTCTGTTTGTTGGCTAAAGCAGTAAATTTTAGCAAACAAAGCCCTTATCTGGACACGTCACTGCAATGCTTTGTGAACGGTGAGACAGGTTTGGTTTCTGTTGAAAAGAATGTTACAGTTTGGATGAAATTATCAATATTTCTGGTGATTGCTTAAGTATATATAACTAAGTGGCTTATCTTCAGTTTTTCTATACTGCTTAGGTATAAATTATTACATTATTGTATTTAATAGGAAAAGAAAAAATGCCATAGAACAGTTAACTATCTAGTTAGATCTTGTATCTACTTAACTTCAATAGTTTCTCATTAAATTATTTGTCATTTGTTCCCTTGGTTGCTACAATAAATTAACTGTAACTAGGTTTATCTGACATTGCTTTTTTTCCTTTTTTAATATTTCTGCCCTGTTGCTATATTTTGTATTTTTCCTAGCACCTCCTGTTTGACTGCCTCTGCATGTTTCCATCTTATGTAAAGCATCTGTAATTTCATTTTCATTAGGCACATGGATACCTAGGATATAAAGTCTCTTTTTAATTAACAGGGGAAGACATAATCATCTCTAATTCTAACAGAATTTTTAGGTGATCTATTTAATCACTGAAACAAAAATAAACTTTCATTTAGACTTTTCCCTGGAAGTTCCTATCTATTGCTTTTTCTTATTTTCCTCTTAGAATAACCTCAGTTCTTTGTTTTTCCTTTAATGCCTTAAAACTTATTTCCTAGACAGTTGTATTGTTGTTGCTGTTGTTTTTATTTTGGGGGGTTTTATTCCACAGTCAATTTTATATGCATAAAGCAATTTTGTTGTGGGAGCAGTTAGGTATGTGCCTAAATCAGTGCTCTTGATCCTAGTGAATCTTATGCATTATGTCCACTTCTTTTTCAGTCTTCCTGCTTGTCTTTCCTTCAGAACCTGCATCTGGCTTGGGGATGTAACCTGTAGTCTCAATACATCTCTGCTGTTAATGCAACCAGAAAGTCTCACCTGCATGTCAGATGCTGGATTCTAAATGACAGATTAGCTGCATAGGAGTGCTGGTACCACTATGCTTTCCCAGCAGTGCTATTCTTCACAATTTCAGGTTTTAATAACATTGCTTAATAGAATATTTATCAGATGCCCACACAAACTATTGTATAGAATGTCTGTAATTAAGTTTTAGAAGTGATGAAATCATCTGCTTCAAATAGTGTAAAGGAATTGTTTATTTTTCATAACTTAACATGCTTTTAATAGGAATAGGCCAAGGGGATGTGGAGGATGTAGTTCTGTGGCACAGGTTACATTATTGACAAACTGGGTTTTGCTGGAATTTTT
Source organism: Dryoscopus gambensis (assembly GCA_013389985.1). Lineage (NCBI taxonomy): Eukaryota > Metazoa > Chordata > Aves > Passeriformes > Malaconotidae > Dryoscopus > Dryoscopus gambensis. The sequence continues at coordinate 166,176 of WEIT01041998.1, read as the reverse complement.
ATGGTGTTTTTTTATTTATTTAGTGTTTTGTTGTTTGTTTGTGGTTTGTGATTTGTTTTCTTTTTTAATCTTATTACACAGTCATTGGTACCTGCGAAGGTGATATCCTAATTAGTTAATAGAATATGATTAATGCTGTAACAGCATTAATGATTTTAAAAGAGCAAGTGTAGTTTTTCTCTGGTTGACATGTTACCAAATGATAGGAAATCCTGTCTTAAAATGAAAGGTATGTCTTCATTAATCTGAAATTTAGCACAGCATCTCTGCTTAAATGGGGAGAAGAATTATTGGAGAAAGTAATATACTGCTAATACAACTACACTTTTAACACTTATTCTAGAGAACACTGGTAGGGACAGCAAGTAATATAAAAATACCAAAACAGTTTAGTAATATGGACAGAAGTAAAAGCTGAATTTGGAAAGTTGCTAAGTCATACCCACACTTGTGAGAGTTTTACTTTATACAGTTTCAAAACCAGATTTTTCAACATAAGTATTTGTTAGAAAGAGAAAATGCCTGCGACACAGCAGTACTGAGGGCCATCTGACAGTAAGAAGAATACTGTAGACATGAATTTATAATGGTATATACTGATGGAGGAAAATGCAGCTTTTCATGCATCATCATCCTGTCCCGGCAAAAAGGCAATTGAAGCAATGAGGGAATTGAACCGTATTTATACCTAGTTTGGTTCTGGGTGCCATCTCCTTGGTATATTGCCAAACTTGAGTGAACCCAAAGGAAAAAATACATTTTGTATTAGGTGGCTGGAGGGGGCCATGTTTTAAGAGAAGAATATCACAAATTAATACAGTATTTAGCTTGCTTGAAAATAAAAGAAGGGACAGAAACACAACACATGCTTTATTTAGCATTCATGTCTTTGGGAATAGTAAAGGGACAATGATTCTGCTGTTTTCTACATAGATTATCAGAATCAGCATTGCCTGAGACAAACACACTCAGGAGCATATTTGACATGCTTTTCTGGCTATGAAGCATCAGACCTTCTGGGAGAAAATGCTTGGGGAGGTCTTTCTGGAGTTGTACATCTTTGGTTTGTTAGCAGTCACCACATCACTTGTAATGCATCTACCAAACCTTCATTGTGCAGAAAATTGCCTTTCATGTGTACTACTAATGGCATGTTTAAAAAATAGATCCTGTTCTGTTTGCAGGCATATGAATAAGTTGTATCTTTCTGCAGGATCTTGTAAGTTATTAAAAGGCAGTGTAAGGAGTAGAAGCTAGAAGAGATTTATATCCAGGTGGCAGGGGCTGAGACAAAGCAAATAGATCAAGGACATTGAAAGCCTGAGCAACTCAAGAAAAGAGTGAGTCTTCCTACACACTTGCTGCAAATAGCTAAGCTTGCTTTGTTTTCCAGGTCATTTAGGTCAATTAATAATGAATTTTTACCTATATTCGTGACTGATGGCATACCTCTTTGTCCTGGGGTTGACACCATATATTATTCTCACTGCAACATTGCAGAGACTCCTGATCACTTTAGCTCACTTCCTAATAGAAAAACATTGCTGTATATACTAGGCAGTCCAGTTACTCTTAAGATATTAAAGTATTCTACTGAAGATGTCATAATCTCTAATCTTAAGAGTTGCATCAGAAATCATTACTTAGAAAAATAAAGGACATCGTAAAAAACATCCATGGGGTTTTTTGGGGGTAATCTCTGTGTCTAGCAGACTTATTCCTTTCTGAAGAAGAATTTTTAAAATAAAATGCTTAGGTTTTAGCTAAAATATATTTCTTATCAATGGCTTTAGTTTTTAATGTAATATCAAGGCTGAACTTGTAGTTATGTTTTAAAATGTCAGCTTTGCTTTAAAAGAGAATCTGTTGTGCATTATTGTAATTAGAATGAAATACAATAGTGGAGAATTCTAAGGTCAGTCAACTGGGATCACATAAACCTCTCACTTTTTCATGCAGTCATTACATGTGCTTGTTTTTTTATCTTGCTACTCTTTGGGGAAATTAGATTTTCTATTTTAAAAATGATTTGGAAATAATTTTAAGAAATATTTTGCTTGAATCTTACTTCACTTGTTTCTCTTTCTCCTAAGGTCAACCTATCTTCCTTTGGTAAGTTTTGGTATACTAATGTTTCATGTAGGTCAATGAGGTCATATCCTGAAATCTTTTTTCCCCTATTCCCTATATGAGATGTTTTGAAACATTTGCTTTTTCATTATTTTTTGTGGATTGTCTGAATCTAACTTATTGTGCACTGCAGTGGGCTTGGAGGTAGAAGACCTGTCATATACTACAGAACATGGCAGGGAAAATGTCAAGAAGCTTTGGTGTCCTGCACCATCTTGGAAAAATTTAAGAGGGAAGATAATGGTTCTTACAGTTTCTTACTTTGATCTACTTTTGCTCCCATAAACGTCAGTGGTAGAATTCTTCTGGTTTCAGAGCAGCCGACACCAAGAACTATGTGCAGAAAGGGACTTCCAAAAGCACTAAATAAACACAATTTGATTAGCTAAGTGCCCAGTAGCCCTGAGGGAAGCAACCAAACAAAATATGTATTTCCCTACCTTCCACTCGCTTCTCCAAACCAGTGACTGTTGTAGCTTTGTTGAGCAGTTGTGAGGGGTTTAGAGCATATCTCAGGCATATTATGCGCACAGGTCTTAGGTGCTGTCACCCATAGCCTCCTACCCTATGGCAGACTCGGCAAGAGTTGTTAGTATGACAGCCCCTCAGCACAGTCCCACTTGCAGTGCACGTTCTTTGCTCAAACCCAGTGTTGCCTCAGCATTCAGCAGTTTCAGCTCAAATGCTTAAAACCAAAGCTTGGTGTGGGAATGAGTACGCCATAGGTGCCTATTCTCTTCTGCTGCTGTGTGGTAGGGCAGGCGGCACAGTGGAAAAAAGAACTGGAAATCTGGCACCCCCACAGCAAGATTGTCACAAAACATGTTAGTACTTTGACAAGTTGTGGAGGAGCTGGATTATTTACTGTATTGTAGGTGAGGTTATTGATGGTGTGTAACACTGCAGCTGATAATTGGTGCCATGTAGTAGTAGAAGTATACATCCACATGGTTATTAATTGGGCTTGTCTGTTGTTTTTTTCAAGAGAGGCTGGGAGTTATTAAATACAATGGAAATTATGCATGCCCTACAGTGCCAATAATTTTAATCATGACTGTTACATCAGTAAGATATCCTTTATGTTTATTAATCTCTTGTACATGTTTTCCTGATAGAAACAGAATAACTTAAGCATGCAGAAGAACTCCATGTATTTATCTAAGAATTCCCATTCTGGGAAGTGCTGTTGTGATACAGGCTTGGTCCACGTGAGGATGAAGAATGAGCAACATGTCAGTTCCCTTTCAAATCATGCCCAGCCTGTGTTTCTTTCCTACTGTTGTTTCATCTACTGCAATTTCAACCTACTACCAACTCCAGAGGCATACACCACAGTGCAAAGCTTAATTATAGCCATCTGAAGAAAAGTGATGATGAATCAGCTCTTCACCAGGCTGAATATTAAAATGGCTCAAAATAAGATATTTGCAGCATTTACAGATGTAAAAGATTCTGTGGTTGCCCAGCAACTAGGGAAGAAAAAGCAAACAGAGAACACTTTTCTTCACTAGTGATGGGGAGCACTGATGCTTCCTTGTCCCTGGCAGTAGTCTGAAATGGAAGACCACCTCCTACTAATGTAGGTTTCTACTCAGACGAGCACATACACCTCCTTCTGGACTTGCTGACCTTCACAGAAGGTCATTAGCCTGAAGATCAGCCACCTATGGAAGCACTTGCGCAAATTCCTGGTTGTGTAGCCAGCCTTGCTAAGGAGAATGTGTGGAAGGGGAGTCATCTCTGTAGCAACTTCACTGAACTTTGAGTCAATGCCTCTAGGCACTTAACTGGGCTACACCTGTGCTTGCTATTGTGTCATTAGACACCTGTCAGGGTGATGAATAGTTCATCACAAACATCAAGCGTGGATTCATCTGGCTGTGACTGAAGCTCATGTTTTATTCTTCCCCCATGGATTGCAGACCATTATTTCCTTCCTACTTGCAGCACCTGTTCATGTTTTGCTAGGGTGTTAATATCCTTGCCTCCTCTCTGTGTATTTTGCATCCCTTTGACTTCTATTTGTAGGTCACTGTTGCCTGACTTCTGATCGTCTGATTCTGTCCAGGTGTCTGCATTGTGGTTGGCAACTCCTCCAGCTGTGGCCTTACCTGTGCTGAATGTTTGGAGTTCCTCTCCCAGCTGCTGCTCCGCATGTGGCACTTCAAGCAGCAGTGAAGCGCGTGCTGGTTGCTGTGATTAGCTCACACCTCATATGGGCGTGCAGTTGCTGGGGGAGGCTGCAGGTGGGTCACTCCCTGTGCCTGTGGGCACCCTCCTGGCCATAGCCTCCCTGTAAGGGAAGGTCCTCAAAGCGTATCTGTACCAGATGCACCCAATGTGTCTCCAGGCCTCTCCTCTTCTTTATACATCCCAGACAGCAGTATGATCTCAGTGACTTCTTTTCACCTTATGATCCACAACAGCCCACATTTCTACAGAAATTCTACTTACTGCATATTAGTGTTACTGGGTTTTCCCACCAGCACTCAGGACCTTGCAGTTATGCTTGTTGAACAGCATCCAGCCTTCTCATCAAGGGGTTGGCCAGACAGCACAAACTCAGGTGGTGTTTGGACAGCTGTTTCTGCTTTCTCTAGTTTAGTAATTTGTGTTTTGGGTGCCAAGTGAACCAGGAAAGAGAAGTATATAATCACATAAGGAAATTATGGCACTGCACAGGCATGGATTGAGAGTGAACTTTAGCAGATGCCTAGTGATTCACAGGAGTAATGCCAGATTCCTCTGCTCTGGCTTTAATCCCAAGGAGCAGTTTGAGTGATGACATGGTGAAAAAATAATGGAAATTCGTGAAATTATTCTCATACGAAGGAAATGGAAATGTTGGTTTCATTATGTAGGAAAATGCAATATTGAAAATGCATTTTGCTGTAGTTGTGTAGTTCTGTAATGTTTGCAGAAAAGCTTTGGTGTACTTGCTATTTGATGCTACCATGAACCCTTCCTTCTTCCCTTTTGGAAATATTAAGTTTGGTTTTATTTTTCTTTGTGGCAGAGTAAGACAAAAATCATACCACTGTTTTTTTTTCCCTTGTGAGAGTTTTGCTGATAAGAGGAAGAAATATACATGGCAGTATAATTTACCTGATAATGTGTACTCATCCTTGGCCCCACAATACAGTCATTTTCATAAGTCTGTGCTTCATAACTGGCCTTTGTATTTTCCCAGTGAATTCCTTCCACACACTTTTACAGCCTGGCTGTTATTTTCTGTGTTCTGTGAACTGAAATGTGCCATGTCGATAGATTACCTTTTCTAATTGTGAAAGCCTCAGATTGTATAGATTCTTCTAAAGTTTCAGATTGTTAGAATGTTTTTTTTTCCTGGTTTTAAATGCTTGTCTAAGCTACAAAATGCAGTTCCAAGGCTTCAAAAGAATCAGTATCCCAGACACATTATAGGCAAAGCTGGGAAGGAAATGCTGTGAGTGGTATTTGCAACCACTATTGCTATGTAGTATCCTGCACTTCTGCATGTCTGGGTGAGCGTTCCAGGGCTTGTGCTTCCATGTCACTTGTGCTTCCGTGTCACTTAAATGCTTTTGGAAATTTTCCTCGATGTGTTTGAGCATGAATTCAGAAGTCATTCAAAGCTTCTTAAATCTGTCTGTATTTCAGAAGTTCACCATAGCTGTGCTGGAAGTCTGAAAGTCGAGATTACTTTCCTTTCTTAAGACTGTCCTGTTTTGTTGTGATGGAACTGAATCTTGTGAAATTAAAAAAACAAAAAAGCTTAGCTCCTCATTTTGCAGTAATTATACATATGCTTAATTTCAAGTACAAACACAGTTTGTGGAAGACTTTAGGAATAATAATGTGAGTTACATTTCAGCAGTGTCTGTTTTGCCCACAGAGATTGGGGGTTTTTTTGTAAATCTGAGAATCATTTTCAATCTGCTTTATTTCAATTGGAGGGGCCTTTTCAATCTCCTTTATTATAGAAGCTTATCTAGAATTGGAGCAGTACAATCGTTCATATAATTTAAGGCTATGAAAAAAAACACAATAAATTATTTTTTAAAACGGAAGTAATTTCAAAAAGCCGGTGCAATCACTGCTCTTTGTTTTTTTTCAGTCATTTCCCTCCTCTCCTGCCTTTGTTTTCTCTGCTGTTCAGCTACCTCCAGGCCATCTCTTTTCCTTGTCCACCCATTCCCCCCTTGCTGTATTCTTTCTTATCTTTGTTTTACTGTTCTGTTGCTGTCTGATGCAGCATTTCCAGCTCCTTTGATTTGCTTAAACAAACTGCACTGCAAAAACAGTACCTGTGTGCTGCAGGTTTGATTTGAAGTCTGGGACCTGTCTGAGACCCCATTGTCCTTCAGCATTGAGAACAGCAAATATTTTAAGGACATGCTGCTCAGCAGCTGTAGCGATTTCTCTCTTATGACTGGTCAGCAGGATTTTCCCTCTAGACTTGAATCTGTAGGCTCATAAACGCTTTTATAAAGTGTCTGGCATCTGCTCGCAGGAAGGTGATTCGGGGATAAGCAAAACTGGTGTTGGTAAATGAGATTATTCATAGGTGGGTTTTAATAAATGATCTTGTATGTTGAATAGCAGGTGTAATTAATTGTGATTTTCTTAACAGTGGAAATATTTCAACAGCAGAAATAATCCGTTCACATCCACACGAGTGCCGACGTTCCTGAGGTGCTGCTGTTAATTTTCAATCAGAGCAGTTTCCCTGGTAATTTTAATAACGTTGCCAGAAAGCTCACGGGGAATTCAAGGTGAACAAGCAGATCTGCACATGGCAGAAGCTGCACCACGTCCCAGCACGGCCCTTTTGCCTTGGCTCTGAAAGCAAGCAGGTGACATAGGCCAGAGTAATCCATTACCTGTCAGAGAGCAGATGTTGCCCAGGACCTGCTGCTGCCAGCCGGGCCAGAGTGTGTTTGTGCGTGTGTGAGGAAGAGGAAGGCTGAGCAAAGCAGTGGAGCTGGGGACTTCAGGTCCGGAAGCCCCAGGATCTGTGTGAGGCACTCTTCTGTGGTGTGAGATGTGGTATGGTGTCGACTGTCTTTCTGCCAAGAGATGGAAGGGCCCCTCCCCAGGAGATGAGCCATCACACGGGACTGTAAGATGAAGTGAAAACATTTTTCTAGCATCCTGTAGATACTTATTCAGGTTACCCCCCTCTTGCTGTGGCTTTGCTTTTCGATTTAGTATTAACAATGGCAGTAATATTGAAGTTGTCTGGCAATGGGGGATGCACACAGTCTCAGTGTCTTAAAACATTTTGATTCAATGAAATTGGGCAGACAGTGCCACTGGCAAGCTAATTAAAGTGGGATTGACATCCAGTTTGTCTGCAGCCAGTGTGGCTTGATGGTTCCTGCAGACCTGACCTTTGCTGCAGGAAATACTGAACAATGGCTGTTTGTCCAGAGGGGATCCAGGGTGCTTCGCAGAGGTAGCCACCATGCAAAACCTAATACAAAGAAGTTTTAGCAATTCTTCAGATGACACAGAGAAGCAGTACTGGTTTATATATTTGCATATGAAGATAATTTTGGACTATTCTGTGTATAAAGGCAGCAGTCATACAAAATGCAAAATGCAGCTTGAATTAGACTTAAAAGCCACCAAATCCATCAAGCAAGAAGAAAAAAATGTGGGGATTTTATGGTCAAAAAGCCAATTAAAGCTTTACAGAGCTTATAGAAGAGATTTAAGCTTAAAGCCTCCATGAAAGCTTGCAGAACATATGCCAAAGCAGAAAATTAGCAACAGTTTGCAATAGCTAATTATTTTATCGAAAGTGAACTCTGTCATCTTAAATTGTTAGTGTTTATAATCTGAATTGACTATACTTGCTTGAAAGGAAAAGCCAAGGCAGGGTAAATAATGGGGAAATACAAAAATAACTGCATGTGAGCAAACAGCAAAAATAAGTAATCCAGATCTTCAGTTAGTAGTGTAATGCCAAGTTCAAGGATGATCATAAATTATTTTGCTTAAAAACAAATTCTTGCAATTCACCTGCTGTGCTCACAAAGGTCTATAAATCTGGCTTGTTAAAGAGATCGTTTAGAAACACTTTCTAATACAATTGTTGAGGAGGGTGAAGTGGATTTGTGGGCTGAAGATTCATAATCTCAACACTTTGGAGGATCCTTCTTTTTTTATTTCTCCTCTTCTTCAAGGCGAAAACATTAGGAACCACAAAATATTTTGTAGCTTTTAAAAGAACATAATTTTTTTGTATGTAGGCTGTAGCTCTGGAGGATGCATTGTTCCTGAATACATAGAACTGGAAAAGGGATGCAACCAAATGCTTCAGTAGGATTAGTTCTCAACAGGTGATACTAATTATGTTCAGTAGGTAACGGGAATAGTTGCTAATGCAAGCAACCAAAGGAATGGGTATTGGAGGTATCACCTGTGGGCAAAGACACTACTTCTATTCACTGGGTACAAAGTGCTTAATAAAATGTTTTACTCCTCTTTATGCACAGCAAAAGTATGATTAATATTAATAGCAATAACAGTATCTGACAAATACAAGCATTTAGTAACCAAGTGTTGGAAAAGAAAGTGTCTCAGGAACACTGCACTGTATCTGTGACACACTGTAAATTTTTCTAAGGTTTGGAATCAAAACTTCTTAGTTATGCAGCTAGAACAACACAAGGACAACTGTTTATGTGGATTCTGACAAATACCAGGTTTGTATGTATCTGGGTCAAATTGATCTCCAGCTGGATTTGTTAGGATGGATCAGTAATACAGACTCTGTGTTTACCCTCCGAGTAACTGGCATTGATCTACATGAGTTTTGGGAAAGGTTTCCTGAAATGCTTTGCACTTGCTCTTAATACTTTTTTTTACCAACAGTGATTACAAAGCCTCAGATGATAAGGCCAGAATTATTATCTCAGTACTGTGTTACTCAATTTTATCTGATTCTGACTTTCACCTTTATCTTCTTATTATTAAAATTCTTGGCTATTCTCAGGAACTAAATGTTTAAAATTGGATGTGCTGTTAAATGTTTGCTTCTATTTGCCAGCTGAATTTATCTTTTAAATAATCCATCAAGAAAAAAAACCCCCTTGATTCATACTAATTCTATTGATTTTGGTGGGAGATAGACTTACAAACTTAATGATTTCAGTTATTGCTTTTAGAAGGAAAAGGAAAGACTGGGATTCAGAAAATAAGTTAACAGAACTGTGACTGAGATAGCAGAGCCAGGAATAAATCTGGTATCTAGAGACAGCTATGAATGGCCCAGACTAGGGAAGGTCAGACATCAGGCCTCTTCTTGGAAAAAAAAAAAAAAACAGACAAAAAAACCCAAAAAACCAAACCAACAGAAAAGACTGGTTCTGCTAAAGTATTCTCCCTTTTAGAGCTGGAAATGTGGTCCAGGATTCATAAATCTCAGCATTCCCTAAAGTTAACAAATAACTACAAAAACCTGTGTGTGCTTCATGCTTATTAGTTTATGCTAATCACATGTCTGGTGTCAATTCTTCCCCTAGTGCAAGTAACAGAAAGATAGGGTATCCAGAAATATTTCACCTGGCTTGATAAAGTTTCAGTAGGATGCTGTGAGATTATTTTTTTCTCTTTGGTTTCACTTTTGAAGTAGCAAAATACAGAGAAATTCTCATTTAAAATAAAATTACAAAGACAGAAAAGTGGAGTAATTGGCAAATGCTAGAATTTAAGTTGCCTGCAGAACCTGGATGTGACCCTATTGTGTAGGTGGAGTCATCAGAGTTTCTGAATCAAGGCCAGTGCAGCCTCTGTAGCCAGTCAGTAGCTGGTTAGGTCAATCTTCTCTGTGTGGTTTCACTTACAACTGGCCATAAAATACTTTTGATCCTGTGTTGACCCTCCAAATAAATTAGACTAATTGTGAAGGACACTGTTCATCTTTTAGGTTCTACAGTTACTGAAAAGTTGCTAGCTACATTTTCCCTAAACCATACCACAAAGCAGGGACAAAACTGTGTTGTTATTCTGGACACAGAGTGTGGCATGTCAGAAGACACATCACTCAGGCACATGAGAGATTCAAGGGTTGCTGGGAATGCCCATGCTCCACCCAGCTATATAGAAGGATTTGTCTATAACCATTCTCAAAGGAAATGGGAGAGAACCCTGTTAGACTTGCCAGGAGGAAAACAAACTAGGAGAAACTCGGAGCAGGGCTCTGCCAGCATCCACCACACAGCTCTTTTGTCAGTGATTGAAATTCAGACTGAATCTGAGTCTGGTTCTGGTTCCCGGATCTCTGATCTGGATCGTTTATTCAAAGGAACAAGCTGGTTTTATACACTTTCTCAAGACACAGCATTTCCTTTCATGGTAATGCTGACTACACGACCTATCTCCTGTTGCCACATCAGCAATGCACCTTCTAAATGTCCTTCTGTGGGGTGATCATGCACTGTTCACCCGTCTGTCAGCTTCGGCAGGCTCCTCTCCGCAGGGCTCTGCCGTGTGACACCTCCTCCCCCCAGGGTCTGTGCCCCCATGTGCTCCTTTGTGCTGCCATGTGCTTATCTCTCCCCATACTCTTTGTTACATGTGCCTGTTGCTCCAGCACAGGAATAAACTGCAGCCACCATTGCAAATGCTCCAGGAAGGAGGTTTAACAGTGTCATACCCACTGAAAAGGTGCCTGACTTTCTCACCACCCACCTGGCTCCCTGCAGGATGGAAAGCTGAGCAGTTCTGTAGGGCCTGCAGGCCTGCATTCAGAAGAAGGTGACTCGTGGCATTTATACAGAAATGGATATAAATTCATATCTCTATCCCAAGGTGCTGCTACAACTGTGAGCTCTGGGAGGAGCTGAAACTGCAGCAGGCTTCCAGCAGCATCCTTGTACCTTGTGCTTTATATTCCTCTGTTGTTTATCTGGTACAGATAGAGCTGTTGCTGCAGAGTCACTGTAACAAAATGGAGTTTTTCTTATGTGGCACTACTTGAAGCCTGCTTACATCCCCGTACTGACTGCTGCATCGTTTTATTCTTTTTATCTATGATTACATGCTTTCTTTACAAATAGACAGAAGAACATGCTTTCTTATTTACATATATTTGTGTGTAAAGCCAGCTTGCAGCCTTACAATTATCTTTCAGCCTATTGTGTTCATATAGTAAAGTTGTTACCTTGCATATGAACCAAATGTTGATCATTCAGATTTTTAATTGTCCTTTGGCAGGCAATTTTAGAACTTTCTGTGTTGCTTTGTTGTCTTTTCCAAAGTCAAGCTAGAGGTTTTATAAGTCTAACTAGGTTTGATACAAGCTGTGGGAAGTGATTTTGTGGTTAGAGATGATTTTAAATGCAACTTGTTCGTTTAAGACCACAACTGAAATTCAAAAATCCTTCTAATACTCCATATGACCCTATTAGGAAAAGGAATGTATTTTTTAGAAGTCAAGCAATGTGTGTGAACAGTCATAAATGCAGACTTGAAGGTGCAGTTCCTCAGAAGACTTTTTAAACTGAGGTTTCTTCCTGCCTTAAGATTGTCAAAGTAGTAATTATTCTATAAGTGTAATAATTGAGTAATATTTGGAACAATTTTCCATTTCAGAGGTCTGAGATTGTCACTGAAGAAGTAACTGAATACACAATGGCACAGAAAAAAATCAATGTTCTTCTTACCATATGCTGAATAATTACTTTTTCATGGATATAAAGGAGAACAAAAAAACCTCTGAAAAATATATCCCTCTTCTGCAAATTATTAATTTCATTTTTCAGACAAATTTCTTAGGTTTTCTTGTCACAGAAGAAATGTCAAACAAAGATAATATAGAAATCGAAGACTTTTTAAAGATGTAAAACTTTAATATCTTGCTGAATAAGTGGAGGGTGAGTACTGTGTCTGTGAAACTTATAGGTGATGTAGAGTTAACGGTTGTGAGGAGAGAGAAGTGGATAGGAATGAAAAAACAAAATCTTCTTTGAAAAATACAGGGTAATACAATGAGGAATTTCAAGATGAATGAGGTAAAAGCTGTAATTTATCAGATGAGATTAAGGTGTGTACTCACGAGCCCATCTGCGAATATGTTGCATTAGTCAGAACATGCCTGAAGCTTTTATGACCTCTTAAGACAAGGAAAATATTAAGCATATTTTTCTGGATTACAGATATTTTGATGTTTTATGAGGAAATTATTACCACCATGTTTTCTTAAATGTGCGTGAGTGATAATGTGAGTGCAGACACACTGGTAAATAACAGAGTTTAAGCTCTGGATTTTCTCAGTTTTTCTTGCCTGGGATAGAGTCTGGAATAAATCACAACTGAAAAGTTTGGTGCTCTCACATTAACATTCCCTAAACCACTGCATGTGTTGCAAAAGCAATATAGACTGCGATATATTTATGCTGTATTTGCAGCCATCATCTGGAAAGCTCCAAGAACAAAACCAGACTTTAGATCGACTGTTTGGCCGTTCCAGACAGTGTTGTGAAGAAGATGGGGGTAATGGTTCCAGTATGAAACCTCTGTTTATACAGCACCCCACCCACACTGGGTCTGACTCTTCTCTTGTACTTGCATTAATAAACATCCCTGCTTACAAGATTCTTCAACAAAATATTTTAAAGAATAGCGGACGTATATTGTGCATCTCATCTCAACCTCCACTGAAACTTCCATTTAGTGTAAACATCAGGCAAGTATGACAGCCTTCTTCCTGTGATGACAACAATGAATTCTGACTTCAGGGGCAAATACAGCTCAGTTACAGTCAATGGCATAACTCCAACTGACTTGAGCGGAATTACTATTTGGCCCTTGGTGTTCATCACATCTCTAGCTAGCTAAGGACAGAGTAAAGCCTAGAAATCCATGTGTTTATACTTTGCATTTGTTCCTCAGATAACTTTCTGTCAGCTCCTTAAAGCTCTCTGTGGTTTTTTTCAGCTCAGGAACTGCCACATTCATGCTTGGAAAATCTCAAGACTTTCAGTGTAGTCCTGCCTACGTTGAAAAATGAGTATGTGGCTCAGATTGGCACAGCCATGGGTGTTTATTTTAGAAGTTAAAGCATGTTCTTAATTTTTCTTACTCCTACTTGCCTTGCACAGGGTACCTACAATAGAGCAGGTATGCATCCTTCCCACTGTGGCCATCAACACATCTTTCCTTTTCTTCTGCAAAGCCTCCCCCAGAACTTAAGTTGATGGTTCACAAACACCGTTAAACAGCATGAGGTAATGACAAGGAGATTGTACTATGTCAGTGTGGCTCAGACTTTGCCAGAAGAACCTTGGAAGGGACACAGAGACATGGGATACTCCCTGCCACCACTCTCTTCATTTCAGGACTGCAAAATTAAGTCTGTCTGAGCTAGGACTTGAAGAGGTCGTGTACATACTTTGGAACTCTTGTTTCTCACACTCTGCGTCTTCACATGGCTCAGAGCAAACCACGCCATGCATGTAATCAGGTGGCTAGAAACAGAATTTCCAAAGAGAATTGGAGACTTCAGTTTCATTCCAGGAGTTCGGAAACTAGGGCACTAAACATGCCTTATGAAATTAGAGACGTGATTCCTTCGGTCCTGGTTGAGTTTTGGATGCTAGCAGGTGGAAATTTTTTTCATTAGCAGGCCAGGTGTCCTTCATTCCATCTGTACAGAATGCAACTCATTACCTTTAACCTTTAAAAACTATCTTAAAAATTTTTGCTAAATGATTTTCATTAACAGACTTGAATGGGAAACCATACAGGAATGTGTTATGTGACTGACCAGACTGTCATCTTTAAATGCCTTTAGAAACGTTTGCAAAGAACCCATTCTGACTACTTGACTATAGGTAGGAAGAATTAAGGGTTTTTTCCTTCAGAGAATTTATTTTGTTGAAGATCATAAATAAATTAAGAAATTCCCATTTAATCCTGGCTGGCTTCAGTGATGTAGGTCTTTTGACTTGCAGTCTGAGATAATAGTGGGTTATGTTTTGTTCATCAATGTTTTACTCAAATTACCATCCCAAATTTGGAAGCACAACTTGATAAAAAAGTGGGCTAACAAAACAGCTCCAAGCAACAACCAAACCCTAATCATAAACAAAACCCTCACAAAACAAACAAAGAAAATTCCAAATCTTTGTCCAATCTTGGTGTAGTACATTTGCCTCTGACTTGTAGGAGGTGTTTATAACTTGATTTTTCCAACAACTGGAGCATATGAGGAAGGACCATTTATATACTGGGTATCATTGTGACCTCTGCTAGAAAGACTGAAGAGACCAAATATCAGTTAAGGGAGGAAGAATATGGCAGCAAATGATTGCTTAGGATGTTGAAATATTGCAAATAGAAGAAAGAATCCTGTTTCTCTAAACTGACTGTGGGGAAAAAGTGTGTTTTAGAGATGCTTGAGAGAAGGTGGTCTGAAGATAACTTTTGCCATAACTTTGCCCTTACTTGAAACACTTTCTGCCTTGGGTACATTATTTCCAAATCTTCCCATCTTGTCCTCTTTCAAATCAGTCCACTAAACTACCAGCCATGCTGAGTCTTACTGTCAAATTTCTGAAAAGTGTACACAATGGATCTCCATATACGTTTGCTGTGCTTGTTACAGGATGAACTTGTGGGATAGTAAAAGGAATTGAGTGAAAATGTAAGTGGGGCATTTTAGTGAGAATTTCAGTAAGTGAAAGTATATATGAATGGAAATTTGTGGTTAGAAGTGAACACTAAGGGGATGTGAGAGGATAAGAGCTAGATAGATGCATAGCAGTACAACAAGAAAACTGTTCAGGTGAAAATGCAGTAAAGTGGTCTTGATTACTTAAATTCTTGTTGGATAGCAGTGAGGCTGAGGATGAACAAATTTTCTTCCAACTTATGGAAGAAAATATTCTGGTTTCTACCCCCGTATTGTCTCCTCTTGCTCTCAGTCTCTGTGATACCATCAGTTGTCTGTATGACGCTGTGAAAATGTGGAGGGAGCTGAGCCCAGAAAAGATATTGGAAATGCAGCTCCCACCCTGACCATGTAGGTATATTTCTAGCAAGCTTTGAGATTAGGAAAAGTAAAATTATTCAGTTCAGTGGAAGCTGTAGAATCAGTGGAGGAATTAATTGGAAATTAAGAGAGAAGTAGACAGAAAAAGTTATTTGAATGCAAGTCATGCATTAATCTAGCTATGCTTCAGGTTTGGATGATAGTTTGAAATCTGTGAGGAAACAGCAGGAAGAGGATCTTCAAAGTAAGAGTTAGCACCAGAAATGAAGAAGCTTTGTAAATTGTTAGCCCAAAAATGGGGCACTTACAGATTAAGGGCTGAATTACATATCTTGGGGAAATTCACAGGGAAGGTAGATACATCAAAGTTTATTCATGATTAGATCAGTGATTTTAAGCATTCAGTTCAATTGGCTGTCATTGGCAGACATCAGATTGGTTTATTAGTCTTACTTTTGGTGGGCACTCCAGTGGTGAGCACCGCTAGGACAGGTTTACTTTCTCTCTTTATCCCTGTGTTCCCAGGAGGAGCTATCCAGACCGTGTAAGCATCATTTTTTGTACGATAGTTCCTTTAAAAATTTTGCTGAAATCTTAGGGTGCTGGAATGAAAAATACTATTTGTTTGAATAACTGAAGATTTTCTAACATGGCATTATGGATTACTTCTGTCTTTTTGTGTAATACTGTATATATTTGCTCAGTTGCTGGATAAGCCTTACTAAATGAGTTTCTTTCAAGACCTGACTGTGATAGATATTTTATAAATATGAGCATAGACAAATGATAAATTTATCAAGAAGAACGATTTTTCAGTAGAGGTCTGTCTTCTTCCTGAGAGTATTTCTCAAGTACCTATATAAGATTTTTGGCCCTCCGTAACCTTTTTAAAGTCATCTTGTGTATATGATATCCTTTGAGTGTGTTTTGTTTTTGTTTTCTTTGAAAACTGATATCTTTGAATGCTTTGGCAATCCTTGTACATCTGTTTGCCATAACTCTAAAATTATGTTTCTGGAGCAATACAAAAGATGTTGTAGTTTGTGCAAACTTGTCAAATTTTTTCTGACTCGTTCTAAGACTCGTAGAAAATCACAGGTCTGTCTAACCTAAACATGTGTTACTTCTTGGAGTGGCTATTATCAGATATTTCAAGAACAAGGTAAGAGCAGGACACATAAAATAGGGGTTTCCTGGTAGGGAATTACTTCCCCATTCTTGGAATTCATTTGCTTAGGGTCTTAGCATTTTGCAATAATGAAGAGTACACCGGTACCTCATTTCACCTGAACAGGGGGACAGGAAGCAGCCTGGCTGCCTGAAAAGGGAGAAATGGCTGTGGACAGCAGCTGCTGGATTAAATGTCACCAGAGCAGAACCCCTTTGTGTATGAGTCAGCCCCACAGGCTGTAGAGTGCTGTGGCTCTTCCCTGCTCAGAAACCTCCTGTGCCTGAGGAGGCTCACAGAGGACGCTCAGCACCTGTAGCACAGGTAGCAACAGGGCAAAGACAGCTTGAGCACAAACTGACATTGCTGCCCCTGCAAGACATTGAAAGAGTCCTAATACATTTTAGTCAGTTTTCATTTTCTCTCCGAACCTATCCACACATAAAGCACATACTTCTCTGTAACCCATGTAGGTGCCCCACCTACTTGATATAGATTGTATTTTTTATTATCTAACTCTTTGTGGGATTTTTGTTCATTTTGTCAGGGTTTTTTTCTCTCTACTTGAAATGGCTCCTTAGAGACTTCCAAGGGGCATTCTTCTCCCTGTCACATTTCTCTTGCCATTGATTTGTTCTCTTGCTTCCAAGAGAGGCAAAATTTCAACCAATTTTGTAGTTCTTTCCTTCCACATAATAACTGATACAGTGAACAATGTCCACACAGCTCTGAGAGTATGGTTTAAGTTATGCTTCCTCTCTGACTGCAAAGATTTTCAGAAATGGAAGTTCACATATTGTAGCCATAACTTAAAGGCTATTTGCTTCAGATTTTATTTTACTGTTTCCTGGCAACAGACTGGTTTTTTGCCTTCATCTCTCTTTAGTAGGTATTAAGTTTTGAGAATACATTTCCAATCATTAAATCGGCGAAAGTTAGTGCAAAAAAATGCCTGTGCATTCTTTTTAGAATATTATATTCTTAAATTAATTTGTTCTCTTTCTTGTGTAACTTCTCATTTAGAGTACTTCTTATGTACTTTCATATCTTGAGCCAAAGGCAAAAGCCTAACTGATGACTTTAAAATAAATAATTGCTGCTCCCTGGATTAACTACATCTCATCAGGAAATAGTCTTTCAAATACTGGTAGATGTTAAATGTAAATGCTGCTGGATAAATGTAAATGTATATAAAGGGATAAACCAGCGGAACTCAAAGCAGCTTCAGGGGAAAAAAGAAAAGCATTCACTGTTTTATTGTATAGGATATGTCTGAATGTACAGTGTTTGATGTCTTGCTTCTTTAAGTGTTGACTTGTGCTTTCTCTTTTTTCTTATTTTTTATGTTCAGTAATTCTGTTTCAGCCGAGATCTGAAGGAGTGAAGGCACGTGCATGCAATGCATAGTAATCATGCTCCTTGAGTAAATGTGTTGTTTACAAGAAGAGCTGTACCAGGTCATATCAAAGGCCCAGGTACTTCAGTATCTTCACTCCCTCAATGACTGTAAACTGTTTCCTAAGGAGGAGTAAGATCAGGACAAGCCCATACTGACACCTCTTTCTAATACTGCATCCACTGTCTGCATCTCAGTGACTTCCTGGGCAAGATGTTGTTGCACCACTCCTACAGCATAATGAAAGCCTAAAATAAACATAGATGTAATTTGAAGTCCATTTTTCTACCATTATTGTTTAAAATGCTTTTGATATAAGGGATAATCAGCATCCTTATTTTGAACATAAATAATTTTATTTTATCTGTGGCTGAAAAACAAAAAAGCGTAAACTATAATTGTGTTACTAAGCACAATCTGAGGCCATTTCAAAATGAAGTTTGCATTACCATGAAAGAAGTACTGCTATTCCTTTGTCTAGAGTATGCCATTTTGTTGGATGTGTCATTAGGAGCTGGGCAAACTGAGCATAAAAATCTCCTTCCCCTTAGAATATGTTTTAGCACAGACTCTCTCACAGTCCCACTCTTTGTTTTGCTGTATCTATACAAGTGCCCATTACTGTGAAGTACCTGAACACATCTGCAAGTAGTTTTCAAGCTTTTGAACTCTCCCAGATCTTTTCATGTATTAGTTGCATTCAGATTTGCCATACTGGTTTTATTTTTGTATACTGGTGTACGGCATTTTTAAAAAAACCCCAAACAAACCCTTGATGTTCTTTGATGAACTTCCGGGCTATGTTTTATTATGAAGTTTGCCTTGAAAAGAAAGGATGAATAACATGTATTAACCCTTCCTGAGGAAAAGCAACGGAGATCATAGAGTATTTCTCCTCTTATGCCCAAGTATCTAAGCATATAAATATGCCCTAAAGTTACCTCTGCTTCCAGGACTGCTTGGTTTTTAGTATTAAACATTCCAGTGTTGGTTGGAACTCTTTGTGTATTTGGGAAGAAGAAGAAAAGAGTGAATCTCCGTTATCTCTGGAATCCGTGTATCTGTCCTCTGATATGGGTGCACTGGCTTCTCTAGCCATCCTTTTTCTGTGTTTTAAGGATACGTGGCTCTGTTTCCCACAACATGTTAACTTTTTACAAGTAAGAATGGCAGATCCACACCTCGATTCCAGATCTGTCTGTAAGTCAAGGTCAGGGCACTCCACTGGGCCGTGCACTGGGAAGCCATCTCACCCTGGCAGTGCTAAGTGCAGTAACAGGAGCCACAGGGAGCCAACGCCAGCTCCTGATGTGTCCTCTACTCCCTTGCAGTTGCTGAACTGCCTGATTTCAGGGCCAGTGCTAACCTGTGCGCCCCATTCTGTCACTCCTCTCCCTCTCTATGGATGGGAGCTGGATTCTGCTCTGAAAGCCCAGCATCATCATATCTAGCATCTTCTTGTGAAGCAAACCCTAACTATGTTTTGAACCCTTAAAGCAGAGAAATGCAAATTAAAGATGTTTTAAAGCCTCTTTGCAATGTCAAACGTGTTGCTGTGATTAAGCAAGAGTATTTGTGCCAACGTATGGTATCTCATGAATCATTCAAATAGCTAATAATGGACGATCTGTATTCTGTAAATTGATTGCAGATTTATTTTTTTGCAATTCTTAGGGATGAAATGTGAATTCTGCTGGTACAGACTGTGTCTCATCCCTGTCGATAATAAAGGAGCTACACAAACTTCAGACATCTCATTAATTTAAATTTCCAGGAATCAAAAATAAGGTGAAGCCTTTTCATTATGCATGAAGAAAATTTAGTAAGCGTCCATATCTCATCCAGTTGACTCGTCTTTTCTGCTGAACTGATTTTGTGGTAGGTTGACCTTGGCTGCACAGCAGGAAAACCCACAAAAGCTGCTCTATTACTACCCCTCCTGGGCTGGACAGGGGAGATTGTTACTAAGTTGTTTCACATATCCTAGGCAGCAAAATTTTTTAAAAAGCAAACAAAATCTGGACAGTATTTTGTATTTAGATGGTTGGTTAAAGAGTTTAGTCAAAACAGGAGAAACTGTGCTGTGTGCAGTTACAGACCCCTTTTTAGCGCCCACTCCAGCCACAGAATTCCGTCCCAAGAAGTGAAGGTCCTGGGAGATGCTGCTTCAGTTTCTATACAAAATCCTTTTTACTGTCATTTCCACACAAAATGCACAATTACATCAGACTAAAACAGCAAGAAGCTTTTCCACTTTTTATATATTGTGTAGCTGTGCTCCTTCCCAGCTGATAGAGTCGAGTTCCTGTTAAGCCCAGGTTCATTGCCTCCTCCATTTATGTCCACAGAGCAGTCGGTCTTGTGCCTCCCTGGGCAGCTGTGCTCAGAGAAAGAGGGCAGAGAATCATGATTCACTTCTGACAGTGCCATAAAACTGAAACAATTCTTCTATACACACAGAGGATACCTGAATTACTCCTTGCTTTTAGGTTCATAACTCAGGAGTCTCTAAAATTTTCTTCCGAATGTTATACATAGATCAATTTACTTTGTTGATCAATTTGTATTTTGTGAAGGTACAGCCGAGACTGTATTGTTTGCAAATACCTGTACAGTCCTCTTAATTCTGGTATGAATACAGAGGTTTTATATTCAATAGCATCATTTTAACTACATTCAAAGCTATGTAATCATATATTACTGAAACTTTCAACATCATTTTACTATGGAAAGCTATTTCTACAGACAGTTGAATTTTAATTACTAAAAATAGTAATAAAAAAATACATCTTTCATTAGACTTGCCTGAATAATTATGCTTTATACCAAAGAGGTATAAATCACAGTTACGGGGTACCTCTCATTAAGCACAGAAGTTAAATCATAGTGTACATTTTACTCCAGTGGACTCATTCCCATTTTTAAAGCAAGTCACTCATGGCAGTATAATTCAGAAAATCCTACTGTGCTGTTTATAAAGTTATTCCTAAGCATGTTCCTAATGGTAGGTTCCTAATTGTTCAGATCATTTTTGCAGAGAAACTTCTGCACTGGATTACCATCTGTGTTTTCCCTGCAATGCTGTAGAGAAGCACAGAAATCATCTCATGGGCTTCCTCTTGATCTTCTTTTAAATTGCAGCAGTTGCAACAACAACAATGTAAGAGTTGGTGTAGGTTCTATATATCCTCTCAATATTGACCTTCATGCAATTGCTGGAATTTTTAGTAGATTTTAAAAATAATATAGGGATTAAAAAACATGAGAAACCCCAGGCTAGAACTCGCTCTAGTCTACCTCTCGATGACATCCATCTTGAGTTATCATACTTTCTTGCTTGGGATCAGGAATGTGTCTTCATGTTTCTGCTGCTGTTTCTGCTGCTGTTTCAGTTGCCAGTGGTAGCATAATCCATTGACCTTCCTCATCTTTTTTCTCGGCCCTTTGGATCAGAGTGAAACATGACTGGAAATAATGAAAGTTAAAAAAAACTCTTGGTTTTTCTTTTCTCTCCACATTTCTATTGTATAGAATATTGTCTAAGATAATTTACTTTCCTGCTCTGTGAACTTTCTGTGGGTCAATAGTGTCTCTGAGGATCCACTTCTATTAATACTCACCTGTTTCTTACCAGAGCAAGAAAGCCCAAGTTTGTAATTCTTTGCTGATCTAAGTGCCAGTTCTTAGTTTTATTTTACATCTTTTTATTATTTTAAATGCATTAGGGTAAATTTTTTGTCTTGTGTTTTGGCATTTTATATGTTGATTTAAATGTACTGAGAGGGGAAACATCAGGCATTTGGTGAACTGACTCTTCACAGCAAGATTTTTAACAAAAAAAATCTGCACACTCCTTTTTTACCCTTGGAAGAAATCAGTAGGTTTTATTTGTGCAGGAGAAGTGGCCAAGTGTCCTCAGCACAAGAGTTAAGCACACTCTAATCTTCTACTCAGGAGTGCATTCTTGATGTCAAGAGAAGTTTGCTTCAGCTATTAGATGACTAAATTTCATCTTTGAGATCACAGAAAAGGGAGATCTTTACTGGAGTGGTTGGCATTCTGAGATTTATCCTGTGGCCATTGTGTACCTGAAAAATGACATGGGAAGTTTCTTACCAAAGTTAATTTACTCCAAGAATTTAATTTTCAGCCAGATGGCCAAAGCTATTCCACCTGTTAGTGAAATGATAACCATGAAGTAACACTTCTCTACCCATTCTGCATGATGGCTCTTTTATCACCAATCTTCTGAAACTTCTATTACTTATATTTTAAATTTATGATTATATGTATAAGCTTACTTAATATATTGATGCATGGTTTACCTGTGACTGCCACCTTTGTTAGAAGAATCCTTATGAGCTGCACTGGGGTACCCCAACAATGTTAACAGCTGGGGATCGTAGTGCAGAAATGAAGCCCAGAGCGGATGTGTGGAGAAATAACGACCCTGTCCCCCTTTTACTCTTTTCCTTGATACATCTGTGACAATTAAGGGTCTGTTAAATTAACTTCTGTGTCAAACAGCCTCCAAACCCCTTATTTCATAACACACTGAAGTAGCAAAGAGCCATCTCTTGATTTATATTGTTATTCAGCACATATTCATTGCAAGGTTACATGAAAATGAATTTATTAGCGAAATTAGTGTTTTTAAATGTGAGTCCAGGAGGTACAACCTTCAAGTGAGTTGGCTTAATATCAAACAGAGTAATTTCTTTAAGCTGTATAAATAGTTAAGCTGTCAGCATCCAAACCGATGTATGCAGTTATCCTCTTTGAGCCTGTGGGAGCGGCGTGGGTGCAAAAATCATCTCTCTTAGAAAAAACAATTGTGTAACTGGGTTTTTAATTTTTACTGGAAAATGAAAACACAAGTAGTTGTAGGAAATGATCTTCATTTTGATCATTTGAATTGTTCTTGGGCCACCAGAAAAATTACTCTGTGTCACAATGCAGTACCAGAGCCTTCAGCTGCTCAAAGCTATAAGAAAATGCTAAATACTAAATACTTCATGGTGTTTTAAACCTTTTCTTAAAATATTTTCTTTTCACATACACACTTTATTAATAGCCTGTTAATACAAAATATTTGAAAAGTAGCTTAAAAATACTGAATTTTTTTTTCTGGAGATTATTGAATTGTTGATAATAGTTGCTAATGTGTTGATTGGTAATTTTACTTGGAGGTTAATGTCATTATTCCAATTTGTTTTACAAGACAACTTTGTAATGGTGAAAGTTAATTTTTGATCCTTTATCTTAGACTTTACTGCCTGATGCTTAGAAAATAACCCATTAAAATATCTGAAGGTTTTCTACTCAGGTACATAATATAAATTTATTTATTTCAAATGACAGTGAATTAAAGAAAAAAGTAATTTAAGGTAATTTTAACGGTATCTGTGTACTATATAAGCTCTTCTATAAATTTAGCTTATTCTAGATGCCATTAAAAAACCTGAAACAAAACAAAACTTCTATTGATAATTTTAGTTTCATCTGGCCCTACTTTGGAGAAATTATATTAGCTTAAAAACTGTATTTCTGTGTAAAATAGTTTCCTACAAGTAGTGATTTCTTGAAGATTTTTAATCTTAGAAGTAGATGATATATAACTTTACAGTCCGTCATGTTTTTCTCAGTTTGCAAGTGTTACAAGTTCATCTAACAATGAAGGTCACTTGTAATCAAAAGTAATGAAGGAGAAAATTAACTTCTCTTTTATTCAGAATATTCCTCCTTTGCATATATGGTTTATAAGATGACTGTGTTCATTCAATCATTTTCCATTCTGATTTATGGTATATTTTTACAAAAGAAATGGGTAAGAGAGAGAAAATGAGAACATAAATAGTACAACTGTAGATACTACCCGGGGGAATTATATTGTAGCTAGTGGGGGTTATTTGTTTCTTTTTCTTTCTAGAAATATCAGTAAGATTTCAAATTCACATTTCCTTTAAAACTAGTCTATATTTCAACACTTTTATCTGTTCTTCCAAAAGAGTTTTCTTCTTGTATATTTTTTAATTCAAAAGCTTGCCAGAATGTGTTCATGTATTTTGTAGTGGTTGTACATTCTGCAGTATAAGGGAGTGGAGAGTCTGATCAACCTAGATACATGTTTCTATGGATGTCCCAACCTTTATCCAGTTGTTCATAATGAATCTGAGAAAGATGTCTTTCTAATGCATAGCACAACTACATATTGCTTAACTATGCAGATTTGGGTAGTTTTTCAACCAGATTTTGGTTGAGGAGGAGCTGGCTGCATCCTAATCTGAAACGTACTGAGGGGTTACTTCTAGGCCATACAAAAAGCAGTAGAATTTGTGCTGTACCTTTTGAATGAAAAGCTGAAGTAATCTTGTCTCAGGCTGAAGATTTAGTACGTTTCTTCATCTCTGTGAGCTCGTACATAGGATTTCTTTAGGTGCCGTGTGGCACAGGAACATCTGGCCTTTGGGCGTTTGTGGTGTACAAGTCTGTGCTTGTTCTTTAAACTTCAGCCCTATGCTTTGCATTGGAGGTGGGTTGTGTGTATGTGTGCAGGTGCTGTTTTGATGTCAGGACAGGGAAGGGGAGAGCTCAGTTATTCTTGGACTGTCCTGCTATGGATGGCATGTTACTGACACCTTGGTGGTTTGCCCTACCTAGGCAGTGGCCCTATAAACTCCTGGGGAACTTTCTGAAAAGTTTGGGTTTTAGGACTAAACTTCCAAAACCCTGTTTCTGCTTTTTTCTACCTGTTTTTGGTTTTTAACTGGCCATCCACTGCATCAAACTGGTTCATTGGTCAGCAGATGGAAATAAAATTTTAAAATGTGGTACTTTTTCCAACATTTGCAGTATTAAAGCCAAACAGAACTGAAGAGGAATATTTCTCTGGCTTTAAAAGTCTTTTAAAAAATGTCTGCTTTGAAGTTTGAAGTGTTAGAACAAGTCCTTGTCACAATGGATTAGTGAGCATGGAATATATCAAGCTGTCAGCAGGGCATTAGGGCTCGAAAATGGCTGTGACAGTTCAGACCAGAGATCTGTCCAGCATGGTATCTTATCTCAAACAGTGCCAGCAGCAGGCTTTGTGGGCAGAGTCGCAGACAGGGCAGGAATGCAGCTGTAGCTCCCCAGAGTATTCTCCCTGGCTCCCATGGTTCGTGGCTCAGGGACTTTTTGAGTATCGTTGTCTTTGGCCGCCTTTGATAGGCCCTGTGAATGTGTCACAAAGTGCTGCCTGGGCATCTGCCCTACAAGGAAGCTTGCACATGTATCAGGACACAGCTGGTTACTCAGCCTGGTGTGCCCTGCAAGGAAACATGCATATGTATGTGGGTTAGGAAGCAGCAGGTCACTGAGCCTAGTCAATCACTGTGGGGTCTGCGTGCCCTGGCACTGCTGTGTTTGTTGACACTGGTGTACAGATTCATGCTCATTGTTGAATTTTTCAAGATTTTTAAGGAGAAATAGAAATTTAAAAAAAAAGGAAAAAGAAAATCATATGCATAGATATCACACCCTTGTTTCCAGGATTTGAATCCTGGACCTTATATACTTTATTAGATTCTGGTTGGTTGAACTTGGAGTGGCTCCAGAATGGCTCACTGTCTTCAGTTCACAGTATTGGACCCAGCAGTGGGACAAAGCACTGTGGGACACTTGGCCCCATAAATTGCTGCAAACTTAGTGAAAAGGAAAGCCCTGTGGAAGGTGAGCCATGGCAGGGTGAGAGCCAGCTAGCTGGTTGGAAATGCCTGTAGTGTATTGGTGAGTTCACATTAGCTACTGCATGTGCACTGCCTGCAAAGATGACCCACCTGGGTACACAAGTTCATAGCTGGCTTTCTCCTTCCCTACCAGGGAGGCTGTGCAAGGGGGAGGGTTTGCTTCAAGCTTTCCAATGTAAACAACAACAACCACAACAATATTTTACTGGTATTTATTATTTTTTTCTCTGAGATATTTGGAAGCTACTGATATTGCTTTTCTTTTTTCCCAACTGCATGTCGGAAGTCCATTTTCTGCTCTCAGAATTGGTGGGAAATGTATTTTGAGTCTAGTAGGCAATGTGAATAGGAAGATTCTACCCTCGTTTTCTTCTCTTTGTATCTTCTCAAACATAAAGGATATTACCATCCTTATATGCTGTGTGCACACAGAAAGAAACTGTACCTTATGTACTTTACATATCTGTGCATAAAGAGTGCTCAGAATATGACAGAAATGTTATATTCACTTTTCAGGACAGATATAAACTGTTTTCAGTGGTATAACCACAAAGGTATCAAAAATCAGAACTTAAAAATATGAGAACTAAAGCAGAAATAATTAGCCAAATCTGCATGTAGGTACAGGTGATTCCACGTTGAAAGAGTCCGCTCTCAGAAGTAATTATGGAGCCAGAAATATCTTTAAAAACCAGAAAGTCTTCTCTAAATGTAGCCATGCTGCATTCACTTAACTGTATGTGACATTTCTTTCTCTTCAGGGCTGACTTGAATCCTAACCCTTACACTGTGCATTCATTTCTTGTTAATCAGGATCTGGCAAGTCACTTTTTTACCATTTCACATTCTTTTGATCAAAAGGTCTTGCATGCTGTGACTTATTGCTCAACCAAATCATGCTCACGATGTCACACCTATACAGTACATTATTTTATTGATTTCCACCCCTCTGGCATTTTTTGCTGCTTATTTCTGCAGTATCTGAAGCATGGTAGCTTAATAGATTGACAGGAAACCTTCAAGGCAGTTGTTTCTTACAGGGTTGTTCCAGTAGTAATTTTAAAAGAAAAAAATGTGGCTCTGGTGTCATGATAAAGAGCATTCAGGAGGAGGAGCAGAGAGAAGAGGGCAGGAAAAAGGAAAGCAGTTGTTGCTTATATGAGGAAACAAAAAGATCAGTTGATAGGAGAGCTAGCACAAGTAGTAATTGCTCACAGAGCTATGGGATTTTTCATACAGTCTTGAATTAGTAAAGTCTAAGATGTGAAATGGGAATGGTGAGTGAATTTTAAAGAACAGTGTCCAAAGTCATCCATTTGAAAACACTAGGTTGTTTGGTTTGTTTTGGTTTTTAAAGAAAAGGCATAATGATAGCTTGTTTCCTTCCTGACATTACCTTGATTTTTGGGTTTATTTTCTTCTTATAGCTATATGTCATTTGTTTATTTATTTTCAACTATCTGTAGATGACTGTCTAAAATAATGAGGATAAATGTTGCATAATGCGCATTATGTTTTATCATAAACAGAGACAGATATAGAGATATATATAAAAAAATTCTGGATGCGAGCAAGAAGTAAACTCTTTGACATTACAAAGCACTGGGCTTTGAGCAGTTGCATGGCTAAAGCAGAACTGCCAGTTGCAAATGAACAGGAGGTCAAACAACAAAGATGTGACCACAAACCCAAGGATGTGGTCGGTGGCACCTCCACAAAAGTGTTTTGTATGATCTGTGCTGGGTTTTTAAAACATGTAGCTTGCTAAAACTGTTTGCTAGATAAAAGGATCCTGGCCATTTCTGTCACATAATGCCAAAAGCATTTTTCAGCTAACCATGAGGGCTGTCTATTTTCAACCTTTTGTGAAAGTTTGGCTGTATTTGAAATGGTGCTCAAACCCATTTAGAGCCACAGAAGCACCACTGGGATTTGAAAACAGTTAAGGAAAGAAAGCACCACCTGTGTTTGAACCCAAGTCCTTTTGTAAATTACCCTGCATTTATCTTTGCTTTTTTTCATGTGCCAGTTCCTTCTGTAGATCTCATCTTACGCTTTGCTCAAAAGACCATGAATCAGTAAACCACAGTCCTTTACAAGGTCTCCTGTGCTCTCTGAGAGTTTGAGTCTACTGTGGGAGTAGTAAAAACAGCAGGTTGCCTCACTTGCAGGCGCCCGTTTGGAAAACGGCATTGTTATACAGTGGGCAGAACAATCAATCTTCATCTGGAGCTTTCAATCTGAGTAACTTATAAAACAGAAAAATTGTTTTTGTTATTTGAGCCTCAGAGTGCTCAAGCAGTGAAAAATTATTATGTAAAATTTGTCAGTATACTACTAATCTGATCTGCCTTTAATGAATATCCTGATGTATGTAGTTCATGCATACTTAGCTGAAGAACCTGCTTGGTGCCTTTGCACTTGTGCACACATACCTTTGGCATATTCCATCGCATGTACCAAATTTGTCGGAATAAGAGGACTAAACCGTACAGAAAGAGTGTGGTCAATTAAAGCTGAAAAATTTCACACACTTCAGATTCATGAAACCACAGTATGTGAAACAGAATTGTAGAACAGCCCAGACTGGAAGGGACCTCAAAAGATCGTCTGGTCCAACCTTTGATGGGAAAGGGAGCCTAGGTGAGATTATCTAGCATCTTGAACACCTCCAGTGATGGGTAGTCCTCTCATCATGTCCCTGGGGAGGTTTTTTTGGATAGCTGAATGCCATCTTAGTGTAGAGTTATGAGTAGCCTGAAGAGAAAGGATTCAAGAAGAAATGCTTTAAAATTGCCTTAAGGGGGAAGTAAGAGTGATTTTTCCTTGTTCATTTTATGCGTTAGAAGCACCTAAGTGGACGAGATAGGAATTGTCTTGTTACCTTTTGAGTACAGAAAGAATATTTATAAATCGTATGCTAAACTTCACATCAGGCAGTCAGTGGGTGTGGAGGAGGATAAGTTTGCCAGGTCTCTGCCTTGGAGAGATGTCCCTTGAATGGGCTGTGACAAGCTTATCTCAGCTGTCCTCTGGAGGGAAACCACTTGGAAGGAGCAGTCCTCTTTGGTTAGGGTGAGATCCCACCATGCTTTGGTGCCCTTGTAAATTCTTTGTAACGCACTGGTCTCTCCCCTTTGGTACCACCCACGTTTTCCTCCATAAAAACCACAGTTTCTGCCTGGTTCAGGAGGGAGCTGTCGTTCTTGGCTCCCTTCACAGAGTACTGGTCAGTAAGGGCTACCTCTGTGGAATAGCCACATGACACTCCTGTCTCTGTCTCTGAGTCGGCCTGGGGTTACCTCGCAAGGCAGAGCTGAAATCAGTAAGATGAAATCACTGCTAAGAGCTGATCGCTTACAGCCACAGGCTGTCCCCTTGCTGAGGTGTCCCGGAGGCCAGAGGATTGCCCAAGACTCTTAGGAAGCTGTCCCTTGTGGGACCTCTCTCTGGGAAGGTTGTGGCATCCTGGGTCAGACTAACAGACCCCCAACCGCCGTCGACAACAAAGAGCGTAACAAAAGCTGGTAAAATGCCGTCACAGTAGACCAACAGAACAGGAGTCAAATGGCTGCAGGTAACTCCAAGGAGGTTATGAACTTCAAGGCTGCACTATACACATTTACTTTTTAATGCAATAACTTAAAGTGAAAAGAGGAAACTAATTGTACATGGTCTTGATTTTTGCAGGATTCCACTGAGAAAACATCCTGCTGTAGATTTAAAATTAGGCTGGTTTGACTTGCTAGAATCTGTCTTTTCAGATTACATGGAGATGCTTCTGAGACACAAGAAGTGTTGCTAAGGCAAAATGCATTAAGAATTACATTCAGTGCTTCAGGGCAGTGAATAGGCATTTTTTACCTTTAGAATTTACTTACTTGTCTGCACTTTTCACACATTGCACTCAACTCCCAGGTGGAGCTGGTGGTAGAGAAAATAGCCACGCTTATGTAAATTCTTGATCTCCAGCTAAAGAGATGATCTTTCTGAAATACAGAAATTAGTTTCTTATCATTAGAGAGGAAAATCTGTGCTGAATCTGATATGAAAAGTCTATTGTGAAAAGAAATTTGTACCTTCTATTCATAGTCTTTGTTTGGTCATGATAGGTACAAGTTTATCAGCTGGATTTCAGAACAGCTCCTCTGGAGGTGAAGTCATGGACAGTCTTTTCTAGAAACCACATTTCAGATTATGTCAGTTAGAAAAGAAAACCTGCACCAGCGCTTAGGAACCTCCTTGATGACTCTGTGATATTGAAGCTCACCCAGGAGGAGAGGGCTAAAGGTTTATTATCTCTCAGCTTAGCAGATTTCAAAGGTCTCAGGGAGGTGAAGGACCTCTCTAGACAGAGAACTTCTCTGTCTGGAATATATCTCTTCTTATGCCTGAAGGGCTCAATTGTGACATTTGAGATCTAATTTTGCACTGAAACTCAGCTTCTTCTTGTGTTGGATTGGGCTTCTTTTAAGAAAATGAATTGCCTTAGGCTTTCTTCCTTAAAATACGACTCTTCCAGATGCCAGTTTTTCTTAAAGGAAAAAAAGCCTGGTACTGGCTATGTTTAGCAAACGTCTCTCCCAAGAATTTCTGCAAAACCACTTACTGCAGATCTGACCAGTTCCAGCCCCAGGCTTGTGGGAGATTTGCTTAGCACTTGACCGGAGATCTGAGCTATTTATTAGCTCAGCATAGCTTTTTCTTGTGAAAATATAAACTCCACAGTGCTAATGAATGCAAATAAAAATACAGATGTATTTAGTGCAATATCCACATAAAAATACAGATGTATATACAGTAAAAACACAGGTAGCATGGCTCTCTTGACAATGGGGCATCTCTATAAGGTTTTGTATTAGGTAAGAACAGTAATAGTGGTAAAAGAGAATCCCAAGTGATTCTTGGTACTGAGTGGCTGTTTCTACCCCAAGTCAGCTGCAGACACCAGCCATCCACCCACTGCTTACATTGTTCAGACAAGCACATTGTTCTTCCCCTGCTCCAGAGGTGCAGATTGTGCCAAACAAGTGGAGATTCTGGTCAACTTTTGGATTCAGTGAACTCTTTTTGGGCTGACTTCGGGAGAGATGTCCAGTAATGTTGTTTGTGGTTGTTCTTGTGAGGAGCAGGGGGTACATTCACTTTCCTAGTATGATTCATCAGTTTTCTGTGTTTCTTTAAACACTTCTAACAAAAATTGTCTCTTTGCTTATGTTGTAGAGGGATTATGTTTGAATAAGCCTTGCAGCCGCTATCAGCCTTAAGACAAATAGGTTGTGTCCAATGCATGGGTCAGCAACCTTTGAAAAAAATAAATGCCTAACATGAAACATCCTGCAATTCTTCTTCCCTTGAGCATTTCAGCTGCTTCGGCTTCTTAAGAATATCATGAGTCCCCATCCTTTGAGAAAAGCCATAAATTGTTCCATTGAGAACAGTATTTACGTGGTTTGAATGTTTCCTGGTCTTCAAGTCCTGTCTGTAGACTAAGTGGTGTAGAGCTGTGTTCTGTAGAAGTGACACCTCACAAGCAGAACTGTCAGCTTCTACAAGAAAAGCAGTAAGAGTAAAGTTAGAAAATATGCGAATTTTTGCAAGTGGCATCTTCCTCCTGTGATGGTGATACATACTGTGAGTAGACTGTCATCAAGAAGATATTCTTCATGGTTTAAAAATCAGACAAGAATTTTCTTATCTGTGCTTTACTGAAAAAACACTGGAAGTTCCCCAAGCTCCTTCAGATGATTTCTTAGGGACTTTTACATTCACCACATGAACAGGTAAAAATACATTTCTCTGTCTGTATAAATCTCACATAGATTCAGTGGATGAAAATACCTCTGCTGGGACTTTTTAACATCTAGTCAGAAAGAACAGCAGGAAATCCTCTTCCTAACAGAGCAAAGCCTTAGGGGTTTTCTTTGCTGCCTTGCTTTGGGTGGCAAGAAGTTTTTGTAGTGGTGTATACCCTGAGTTCTCTGGTTTTGCATAAACCATTGGGGGCCCTCTCAGATACTTTCTTAAGAATCATCCCAGCACACACTGAAAAAACCCCAACTATTTAAACTTGTGACTTAAGACAAATATGTGAGTGTTGACTATCAAGGTCTTCCATATCCAACTTCTTTGCATTTCTACAGAATACCTACCATGGAGGAAACTCATTGTTCTGTGCTGTATAAACATTCAACCATGGAAAGATTTTTATACAAGGCTCTGCTTATTTCAGAGCATCCCTTGGGAGCCCAGCTCAGAGAAGCCCATCAAGGAGTTCTAGATGGTTTCAAATTGCCTCAGATGTCATCATTGTTAGAGGCTTCTTCTGCCAAGCCTGAGTTATTGCCTCTATCAATTGCAAGTAAAAGGGGATTTTTCATCTTCTCAACCAATTTTGCTAACAAGTGTGGCTTGACAGCTCCATTCAGGATGCTGGTAGCTTTTATTCCAGGCTTCAGAATACAATGCCCAAGGGAACACTCAGTGACCTAAAGCAATTACAACTTTTAGCTGTGCTTTCTTCACTGTTTATTTTCAAGCAGAGGGATTATCTGACGTAAGTTTTAGCCTGTCATCAGCTGACATATTTGTTCCCAGGGACCCAGGTCACTGCTGTTGGCACACTGGTGCACACATCAGATTTCCTGGTACACATGAGTCAGATTATATCTGTTTCGCTTAAACCAAATTGTGTATAAGCACTACAGTTTAGTCCAGGCCCTCACAGACTGACAGCTATTCTTACAGAGTGCTCCATCTAGGCTAGTTTATCCGGCCTCTTAGACAGGCTGTGAGCCTTAGGTGCCATAATAAATGCTATTAAATGCCAATGCTATGCCCAGGACCCAGTTTAGCTAATGAAGAATTAGTTTTTATGTCTCCACTAAACTCCATCATGTGGGGTAGAAATTACCTTGACTCCTATATAGGTTTTGTGAGACAGAACTGCTTATTTGGTATTTCTTATTAAAATGATTATAGGAATGTTCTTTTCTTCCATGCTTGATAAGGGCTTACATCTGGAAGCCAATGGGTACTTCGTAACTGAAAGTTTTCTCTCATCATGAATTGTCACATGAGTTGCTAAGTAATATGTTCATATTTTTTCCTTTCACTCAAGAGTACTGGATAGTTTTGACTTTTCTGTTCCTTCCTGGCAGTGAATGGATTTAGTAATTGTCA
>WEIT01041998.1:85951-133381 GCA_013389985.1 Dryoscopus gambensis | reverse complement strand
AGGGCAAGGGAACCAATAGGAATACTGTGAGGGAGGGACTAAGGTACGAGGGCAAACGGGGAAGCAGGGAAGGGAGAACATTCTAGGGTACATACATATAAGGGATAAAGGGGCCGGGAGAACAACAAATCAATCAAAGGAACAGAACTGGGGTACACTGGCATAATGTGTCCTAGGAGAAGCCTGTCACTCAAGCCTGGGGGAGGACCCCCCACCACAGCCCCGCAATGGGCTAGATCACCGCAACAAGTAATGGCACTTGCATGAGAAGGAAGTTGTTCAGATTTGTTAGTATCTGCTGCTTTCTGAGGCCAGTGGGTTATGTATTAACTACCACTGCCCCTGCCTGGTTGGAGATTTCGATTGCAGATACTTAGGAGGGTCAATGATTATGAAGTATTTGCCCACTGTGGAGTCCTGCATTCACCTTTTAAGCACAGGTTCATAGCCATAACACATGGGAGGTAATACATTTGTTGGATCTGAAAAGAAATAATGTTCTCTCACAAGGAGGCACTGTTATCTGGAGATGAATATTCTGTACTTCCAGATGACTCCTGAGAAACACTGTCACTATCCAAATTAATAGTAGAGACTTTCCTACTCAATGGAAGTGTTTTGCAGGTGAAAAGCATTACTTTCTCTCTTAGCAGTTCTATTAATGACATTGCTTTGGGGTTTTCACACTGTATTAGATCTCCCAAACCTGCCTTTTGATGTCAGCTAAATAGTAACCATTTTTCAATTATAACCCAATTCTGAATTGCTTTCCCTGCTGCCTTCACAGAAATCTCTGACATTGGGAGTTTTCCTAGAAGTCTGGTTTTAATTTTCTTCCCTTATTCTTTGCCATTTGATGCTTACCAAGGTGACTTGGCCTGGTCGTAAGTTTAGGAATATTACATTCAATCTGAAAATAAACTTTAATGTATCTTAATCTTGATAACATACACTTGGTCAGCAAGAGAGCAAATGGTTAAAAGTTTATGAAGGTGTGGTCCATACCTTGGCGCACACAGGGAAAGTCGTACAGAGCAATCCAGTACTATGTGTAAGAACGCACAGTTGCCCTGAATGAGCCTGCTCTAGAGTCAGGAGCTCTGAAATAATTTCAGCAGTGCTAGGCTCAGCGTATGTGACACCATCAGGGAATGGATCTGATAATCGGCCTAATGACACAGTACTCTTTGGTCTCTCCAGACACCAATCTGTGCAGAAGTCCTTGTCGTTTGAGTAGTTAGCAGCCCACGTGGACATTCCCAAAGCAATGCTCACCAAGCTGTTGAGATATACCCACAGAGAGCTTTCAAGTTAGTCTTTTGCTACCTACACAGCAAAGCAGTGCACAACAGGTGGTCTCTTACATATGTGATGTCCCACATTAAGTTCACCAAAGTCCTTCCTTTAACTTTCCATGCAGTGTTCGCAGGGAAGTAGCACACACAGTCTACTTTTAGATTACTTTTAAAGTGAGTAGGGCACAGATGTGAAAAGTACAGGGTTGCAATACTTTAAAGACTATGCTGAAATTCATAGGATTTGTCTCATATCTCTTTGATCTTTAATTTCCTTTTTACTGTGTTATCTCACAGTAGTGTGCTCAAAATGAGTGGTGATAGTGGCATGAAAAATCAGAATGAAGAACAAAGTATATTGTGTCCTATCAAAAGGCATATATAACTTATTTTAGGCGACCTGAGTGTTGTTCTCATTTGCATTGAAACCTCTTTCTGTAATTCTAGTGATGTGAAGAAACATTAGAAGATATATTTACATGTAGTTTACAGCCAGAGAAATATAAAGGGGTGAAGAGAGCTGACATGAATATAATTAAGACTTTCAGTGGAGAAATTTTTAAGCTCTAATGAGCAGGAGGCTTCAAAGACCAATGTAGAGCACTGGTACCAGCTTAGTAAAATCTCCCACCCTAGAGAAAAGTTAGGAGCTCAAGCTGTCTGCTCCAGAGGGGTGACAGCAGCAGTGTTAAGGAAACTCTTCAGTTTTCAAGCCTTCTACTTGCATGTTTCCTGCAAGGACTTCTGAAGCAGGTAAGGCAGCTGCTGGGGCTGGAAGAAGGCCACTGCTGCAGAGCAGTGTGCCAGACTGCTTGGGCAAAGCTGTGAGAGGCAGGAAGGATGGAGAAGGAGCAGCAGTAAGGACAGGATAAGTAGGAGAAGCCTACAAAAAGAGGTTTGAAGCATCTGGTGAAGAGGAATTAACGATAATTTTTTTAGCATATTGCTGTTGCTCAATATTGAGTTTGTTGCTTTTATATTGAAAGGTCGATAAAGATAAGATTCAGCACTCCCAGGAAAAGTAGTTTGCTATAGCCCATTGAGATTTATACTGAGATGACTTTACAGCATCCTAACAGTTTCAGGAGCTCCTTAAAATTGATGGAAACATTGTTCTTGTTAATTTTTATACTTTTTCACCTATCAGAGCACTGGGAAATGAACTCAGTGTGACTCAGGAGCAAGCAAATTTCTCCATACCCAGAGCTGGCAGCCAAATGGGTCATGTGTAAGCTGTCACTGACTGTGCAGGTTCCTGTTTCTATTCCTGGGCACCAGCTGGGGAAGAAGCAGACTTTTCTATCTTCTGAGGACAGGAGCACCGAATAGTGGCAAACATTACTGTGCAATTCAGGAGCAAAATATTATGCCCTTTAGAAACTCAAATCCCTTCTTTCATTCTGAAAAAAACTGGCTTTGGGTTCTTAACAAGATGTCATTATGTCCCTGACAATCCTGGCAATGGGATTGCTGCATGGTTTCTGTTACTAATCACTTTCCCAGTCAAAGTGAAGAAAAGAGCTAGTGCATATATTGTAAGACTTACACTCTTGGTGATGCAGAATTTACAGTTATTTTCCAGCCAGCTTATAGCTGCACAAGTGAGTGACCTAAGATAAGAGATGAAAAATCAATGGGGAACTGAGAAGTGGGTTTGTTAGTGTTGCCTTGAAGCCTGAGACCTAGTGAGAACCTTGCTATTTATCCTGCTGTTGGCATTTCTTGGGACTTACTAGCTTGCATGCTGGGAATGCCACTAATGAGGGAGTCTGTGCACTGCTTGGAGGGTCCATGTTTCATTTCATTTTCTGGCTAACTGGTTCTCCGAGGAACTTGAAGCTCTCACATCTTTCGACTTGTGATGAAACAGGAGATGTAGATTTTTGTTTTCTTTACTCATTCTCTCTGTTGGAGGGCAGAAGCCATTCTAGTCGCCTGTTAGTTCAGGCCCAGATGTTTTGGATTGTATACCCAGGCCTCCTTTTCACTTTATACTGCACTAGGAAATTCAGTAGCTGTATCTGCTGGCTTTTTGGATGTTCAGTATTTTAATCACTAAGCTTTCCAGAACTGCCAGTCAGAAATCCCTGAGGGAAGGCTTGAAAACCAGCAGATATAATAATAATAATGTAGTAACATTTTATTGCTCTTATCCATTCATTTTGTAATCTTGTGACTGAATCCCAGAGTGCATGTGCATCACATTTTTGACCATGTTTCCCTAACCAACAGCATTAGGAATGTTTTTAAAGGTACTTCAGATTCTCAGAGGGATGCATCCGCAATTGTGGTAGAAGCAGAATAGCAGGTGTCTTGAGAATCTGCATAAAACTGGGAAAATTGACAATGCTATAGATTTCCCTCAAAGTCTGAGCTTAATGAAACTGATATGATTCTTTGCATGAAGATTTCAGTGTGTTTATTGCTGCACTGGGGCTTTTTGCAGCCGAAAGCATGTGCTTCATTTTGGTAGCGTCACAATTCCCATACATACATCAATACTTCCCTCTTCCATGTAAACTAGCTAGTGGGTAAATGTTTCCTTTCTGTCTTAAAAATCTGCAGTTTCCAAAGGTACACCTCACAGACCCCCACATACTGCAAGCAAGGGTATTCCCACAGGATGTTCTTCTTGCTGTACTATACCCTGCATGTCTCCTTTCTTACCAGACATGACAGTTTAATGCCTTCTCATCGCTGAGACAACGTGGTTCTAAGCCTGTGACAACAGAGTGGGAGTCAAGCCTTCCAGATTATAGCAGCCCAGAGAAATTCAAACAGCTGTGTAGCTGCTCTGCCTGGGGTCAGAGCCCAGCAAATGGAAGATGGTTGAGTCTGTAACCTGTAACCATGTTCAGCTGAGCTGAGCCCTTCAGCAGATGCACAGGGGTCTGCACCCAGGCGTGAGCATAAGCCCCAAGTTTGTCCTGGCAGACCTGTCACTGGTGCAGTCTGGCCCAGATCCCTGCTGTGTCTTTGGTGTTTGATTGTCCTCACCTGCAAGAGGGAGACTTCCTTCCTTCTTTGTAAAGGGGTAGAAATGTTCACTCTCATTTTAGATGTGGTAAGACACAGATATGCATGCATGCATACATATATATGCAATACATGCACATACATATATGTATACATAAAATCTCTAGCGCTCCAGGATTTGTCTTGCTCAAGGAATGAAAGTCTTAATTTCAGGTCTGGGGATTTTTTTTGTATTTCTGAAGTAGCCATAAATCCTGCCTGATTTCGAAGTCTTATTTCTCAGGCCCTAAATCACCATCCATTTATCTTCAGATTTCGTGCATTGTGTGATGAGGAGTGTTCTGAATTTCCAAACAGCTTCCATAAATTATTTAGAGCTGAAAATGCCATGTTAAAAAAAAGTAAAAGCAAATAAACTGAGCATCTTTGCTGGTGATGAAGCCCTGAGAATAAAAGCAGAGGGGCTTGTGCTCCCTCTTTTGACCATGACCTGGTCAGAACATCCTGAAGCTCAGGACAGCAAGATCTTTGGCCTGACAGAACATGGAGAGGGTACACATGTCAAGAGACTTTTCATACTTCAGGAATAAAGCTTATTTTGCAGCCACAGTCTGAAGTTAGGGAAAGAAAAGAGTTTGCAAGCATTTGCATTTGTCTGCCTAAGGAGTAGTCACTGTGTACAGATGTTTAGTTCAGCATATCCAGATAGGCACATATTAATGGAATTCTGCCAGTTGCAATGGGAGTCTGCAAAATACAAGTTCAAATTAGCTGAAACATCTGAGTCTTATATCTGCTCTCCTTCCCATCTTGCTTTTTGAACTGTTTTGTTGAATCTCACAGTTCTTTAAAGCTGTGGCATTTGGTGAAGGAAAGGCTCACATATTCACACTTCAAATATTTGAAGTCCTCTTAAAACTCGAAGAAGTAAATTGCCCTCTAGAGTGGAGGGGAGCTAGGACTGCCAAGTGCTATATTATCTCAGCTGCTTGATCTGGGAATGCTCCTGCCACTCTGGCAGAGGTGGTGAAGGTCCTGGAAAACCACACTGGGGCTTTATGGTGAACACTGGCACAAGTTGCCCAGAGAGGTTGTGGAGCCCCCATCCCTGGAGATATGCAAGACATATGGATATGGGCCTAGGAAACTGACTCCAGCTAACCCTGCTTGAGCAGGGGTCGGACTAGATGATTTCCAGATCTCCCATCCTATCTCAGCCCATCTGTCAGTCTTTGATGAAAGTGGCCTTTCATATCTTGGAATTCGTCACCTAATTCAAGTCCTCCTGGCTGGAAATGGTACTCAGGAGACTTGTCACTGAAGTGAGGACAGTATGTGGGTCCAGAAGTGCTGACACACAGCAGGTCAGTGCTTAGCAGTGTCCAGCAGCATTGTTCATGCACCTGGTCACAGCCAAGGTGTGTCTGGTGGTGGTACTGCTCACGATCCTGCATCGTGCTGCCATCTCCTGGGACAGCCACTCCATGACTCCTCCTGCCTCAAGCTCCTGGGAACCTCCTGCTCGCTCTCCTGTCCTTCCTCATGCCTCAGTAAATGAGATCAGCAGTGTCACAAAGAATGCTACCCATGGGAGGTGTTTCGGGGTTTGCTGTTTCGGAAGGTCGCTGGCAGGGAAGGTGCTTGTGAGTTGGGTAAAATATGAGTTTTAGACATCTCTGCATCCTGTTCCATGACTTGTACCCCAAGATAATGCCTGTATGGCTTTGGCACCCTGGAAGGGATTACTCTTGTTGGGTCCCTTCTGTGGAGCAGCCTCACAAAACTGCACAGGAGTGAGCACTGCCTTCTGGCACTCCCCAGGAAGAGTGCAGCAGTGCAGTTAACTGAACCAGTTAAGCTTTTCTGATCCTAGGCTAGCACCAAGTGGTGCTGCATGTTTGATTTTCATACCACAAGGGATGAAACAGAGCCCCATGCCCAGATAAACTCCCGTGTGCACCCTAAATTCCCCAAGGCTGCACAGTAGATGTAGATGTATCTACTATCCATAAATTCTGGTTTATATGCACCGTTGGTGTCTCTGCTGTATCTGGAAGCCTTATATAGCCAGGAAATCCTCCAGCTGTGGTCATTAAACTTCTTTAAGTATATGTCTAAATATAAATAACATAAATTTATAAATAAATAAATTTGCTGCTTTGGGGGGTTGAGAATGGCATCTAGTTCCTTGTGATGTTGATGAAATGACCATAATATGCTGAACTTCAACAGAATTCCTTCACTTGTGCTATTGGTTTTAGGAGAAATTTCAGGGGTTTTTGATAATTATTACCTACACTTTCCTCACTGTGCTACCCTGGAATTGTGCAATTTTTCTGTTATGGAATAGAAGTGACCTACTTTAGTGTTATACTGCATGTAGAATGACTGCTTGTCTTTTCTCACCAGAGCTTTTTGCAGTTAGAAGTGAGTTGCTGGTAAATTTTTAATAAATTGCTCTATGTGGAGAGAGATTAAATATGAACCTATACTTGTATATAGATCTTTGTGGCCTGTTGTACTCAGGTTAATGTAATTTGCTTGAATGTTTTTTGCAAAAACTTTTCCTTGAAAGTTCCAAAATGCAGCAAGTTTATTCATTCTCCAGGGAGTTTACCTTTTTCCCAGTTTATCATGGAAAGTCCTAACTGCCAGGTACTGCTGTGGCTTAAGGAATATCTCAGCTCTAAAAGAATCTGGATTCTGAACTGAGGTTTCTGGAACTCCAGGAAGGAGTTTAATGATAAAACATGTGAGAAGCAGCTTCTCCAGTGTCCAAGGATATGTTAAACTAGTCTGGGGGTGAATCAGTTTCCAGGGCTGGAAGGCTTCATTGGCACAAATAAACGGTTGAGGGGGTGAAAGGATTAGAAAATGTATCTGAACACAAGGTGGCACTGTAGGAATTAATTTTACAATGTTTAATTCGTTTTCTGAGTTAATGTTTTTTTGTGGTGCTCTTAATAGGCGTACAGAGAGTATTTTTGCTTTCCCATCTACGTTTTCAGGAATTTGTAAGGGCATATTTACTGTAAAATTAATAGGAATCAACCACAGCAATGTGGCTTAGCTAATCACAGGCTCTGCAATTTTTGCTCTGAAAAGACTGAACAAACACAATGCAAATACTAACCCCTTCCCCACCCTGTTCACAAAAATGTGAAAATATAGAGACTGAGGAGCATCTGGGGTGTTGACTAACTTACTGACTTGCTAAGATGGGCTTGATCTTTATCATCCATCTCCTCTTCCTCTCTTGGTTGCTTTGCCCAATGCATAAAGTGTATGATCGTTGGGCCAGTGGCATTATTTTCATTCTACTTTGCATACTGCCTCCCAGGGCTATCTAGTATGTGATCAGATTTCTAGCATCTATTAAAATATACATCAGTTTCAAGTTAAAAGCCAGGCTTTTAGCTATTGCCAGTATCAAGAAGTTTATCTCAAGGACTCTTTATCTCAATATCTTAAAGTTGTGATAGCCACTTAAAAAATCTGTAAGTTTAAGTCAAATTTACTTTTTTGATGACTTGGGTCTGGTGATTTCACATCTCATTGGTTAGAAATGTAGTGGAACAAGATGTTCTATTGAATTTACAGAAGATTTTCTGAAGTGTTTCTCATTCTTTCATTGCTCTTTCATTTTTATAAGCATGAAAATGCTTATTAAAACACATCTGGTCACTATTTTCCTTGTTGGATGTCATAAAATATACCATGCACATACAGCATTTGGACTGAGGAGGTGTGCAGTATTTTTTTTCAAGGTTTTCACAAATGCTGCTCTGATTAATAGAATTTGGAATCCTATCATCAGCCACAGGCACTCAAAAGCTGTGAACTGCCCTTCACAGTCAAGGCATTATCTCATAATATGCTTATTTCTTATGGTCCCGAACATAAATGTTGTCACTGTGATTTTTGAGCCTGGTTTCTAAGGACACAAAGTTATGCTTAGATGGTTGGTTCATGCCTTCTTTTCACCATGTTATCTATAAGCATTTTTATTGAAAAACCTAAAATGCTCATGTGATCAGTTATCCAAGAGCTGGAACTTTAGCAGAAGAAAATATGTGATAAAATAGTAACTGCTGGAGACATGTTCGAAATTTTTTCACACAACTGCTATAGCACTCTGAAGTGTGGAGCTGAGAGTTTCTCTGTATCTTTTTAACAAGATTCTTTAGTTATGAGTGATTGCCTTCATACAATTAGAAGGTGTTTAATTCTCTGTAGCTTTTAGTCCCAGAACCTCCTGCACTGCCTGCCAATCATGGTATCACACAATGCTATCAGAATGGCTAAAAGCAATGCCACTTGTCATGTGGTGCCAGTGCCTGCCAGGGAGTAACACCTTCCAGTTACTACTGGGAAAGATCAGGGTCCAGCTACTAACCTAAACTAAAAATTTTTGTCTTACTTTTAATTTCTGGTTCCAAAATACGTCAATGAGTCCATGTCAGATAATTGTATCATTTGAGTTTTATATGATTTTCAAATAAAAGCTTGCACATAAATGATGTATGGTACCCCCCAAGGAAGTTTGAAGGCTGACCACTGATCCAGAAGGCTTGGAATCATCTGGTCTTCACAGCTCTTCCTTTAAAATATCTCTAGTTTGAGCCATGTTTCACAATCTGGATAGAGAGACTTTATATAAGGAGCTGCTGAAACCTCCCCACTCAGTCCTAGTGTACTGCTTAACCAAGTCTCTGTCAGAGCCACCATATAGGCAATCTCCAAGACACTCAAAACCGTTTCTCAGCTATGGTATTTCCAAAGTCAAAACTTGTGGGTGTCTCCATGTCTTTCCATCTCCATCTATTAATCCACCATGCTGAGAATGCCTCACAGCTGGAAACAAGTCGAGAGATTTGTGTCAAGAAATTATCTTGGGTCCTGGGAAGCTGTAAAGTGGAGAAACTGATAGTTTTCTCTTGGACTCATATGGGCTTGGGGAATCTGAATGTAGGTAGCCACTCAGGAGCAAGGACTTGAGTGTGATAGTCCGTATCTCTGGTTAGTCTTCTGATCCTATATCATCAGTTGAGGTCTGCTTCTTGTATAGGATCCCACAAAATTCTGGGTCACTGGCAAGGCTGGAGACAGACCACTGAACAAGTCCTGTGTTGGGGCTGTAGCTCATGTTATATCTCTGAGCAGCTCATTTGCTCTCAGGTGGCACCGGTCCTGAGGCTGCCTTGTGCTCAGCTCAAGGTCCTGTGACAGTGAAGCAGCAGTTTTGAAGGTGGTAGTGGTACCAAACTGGTCTATAAGCACCTTCTGTGTTCCTTTTAGTTTTATGATCTGGGCCTCAGTTCCTAGGGAATCATTTGTCCTGCAGATGTCAGCTCAGTGACACATGCTGGGAAGGCTTGGATTAGCTCTACTTTATAAGGAGGATATGGGTTTGGCAGTGATTCATAACTGAATAGTTGCAAGCCTTTTTTCTCAAACTACTTTGAAATGTGACAGCAGCAGAACTAAAAATAAATACAAAACCTGTATTTCTGGTTTTCAAATTTTTTAAAATTTTGTTTTACTATTTCTAAACATGTGAAAATGAAGCTTAGAGGAACTTATGTGTATTTATTAAAACACTTAGCTAGGAGATTCCTAGTGAAATGAATCATCTTATCTCTGGGCAGGGGAGATTGTAAAATTAGGTGATCTTGAAGGTCCCTTTCAACTGAAACCATTCTATGATTCTATAGTATCAATAGTTGAAAGTGTCTTTGACACTTACCATGTTGAGTATAGAACAAAAATACAACACAAGTTGTTTTTCTTATTTACCTAACAAATTAGGGAAGTATTCCAATTATTTACACTTTATGCTGTTAACAACTGTCCAATTTTACTGTTGGATGTAGTAACCATCCAATTAAATTAATATGTTGTATATGCTAATCTCAGCAATGATCAGTTTAAAACAGTTTTGGAGATATTAGGTTTACTCTTTGATGCTACCTAAAGCGGGTACAAATATCTTGTGGCATTCATTTCAATCTGCAGCCTCTGCTCTAGAAGAAGACGCCTGGTTATTAAATAATAAAACTCAAAAGGTAGTAATGGTAGGCTTAGTTTTCAGAATTTTTTAAAATCATAAATAAAATGTCAGCAATCAGAACTTCTCAAAAAATGAGAGCACCAGAGTGGAAAACAAAGGGCTGAATTCCCTTTTTTCCCTGGTTTGGGCCATCAGGTATGGTAGGTGGTGGGCAATAAGAGAAGCATATTATTGTGGCTTAAAGAACGAGTGCCAATCGTCTGAGCTGCACTAAGTACCATGTGCACAACTGCATATTAAAGAAGTTTGACAGAGGTCCAAGCTAATCCCTTTTGTCATCCTTTTGGAGTGGATGGTGAACATCCAGAAGGCCCAGTGCTGTGACTGTGGTGGGGAGGCAGCACTTCCACAGGCACAATTAGTGCACAGTGGTAGTGAAAATCCCTCACACTCAGGTGGTACCCAGGCCTTGTACCTGCGATTGCACTGGAGGGATTCCTGCCTGGAGCATTCCTAGTTATCAGTAACAAAAACAGGTGATGGAAACGAGAAGTTTACTGATGATAATTCAGTGGCTCTCAG
The DNA here is from genome assembly GCA_013389985.1 of Dryoscopus gambensis. Classification (NCBI taxonomy): domain Eukaryota; kingdom Metazoa; phylum Chordata; class Aves; order Passeriformes; family Malaconotidae; genus Dryoscopus; species Dryoscopus gambensis. The sequence continues at coordinate 122,518 of WEIT01041998.1, read as the reverse complement.
CTTTTTTTTTAATACAAGTAAAGAACAGTAGTATAAATGGCATGGATACATTTCACAGGAACGAAAGCTTTTAAAAATAAATATTTACAGTTACTTCTTGAAAGCTTGTATTACGTAGCTGAGGGAGAAGGATCAGCCTGATTTTTTTTTTGGTAGACAGAATAAAGTCTCCTGATGCCTCTGCTGACTTACACAAGTAGATACTGTCAGCTCTTATCTGAAAAGCTCAGTGATATAAAGGTGTCTTTGTGTTAGTCTACAATGTGAAAGGAAAATGATCAAATGTAAGCCCATGTCTCATTCCTCAATGATAGATATCCTCTGCTTTGTTCATAGCAAATTAAAAAGACATGTGAAAGCAGAAAGGTTTGAGATTTGATTTGGAAGAAGTAGAACTCTAGCCTATAAATAATAATTTCAATTGATCTATAGTAGTTATCTGCTCATGGTACATTGCTTCAAAAGATGAAAACGAAGTGTAGGTTAGAAAAAGCTCCACATTGCAATAAATAAGCCAGTCACTTTTTGATGAGACAGAATTTCTCTTTTAGTCAGGAACTTCTGCAGATGTCCTAAATGACCTTGGTGAGACATCCCCCTGTATCCTGTTGTACTGCACTGCCACTATACACTGGCTATACACTGTACCTGGGCTCCTTTCTGGGGAGCAGGTGCTGGCTCAAATGTCAGCCACTGTGGAGCGCTCCTGACCAAAGGACTTGGGACCCATAGGGGTGCTAACTTCCCCCAAGTCCTCCCTTAAGCCTAAACATGTGTTTCTATGTTGTGTTTAAGTAAAGCAGGTGATGCTTTTCAGGATCTTGACATCAATATTTAAATTGAAGTTTAGCCTCTCCATCCCTGTGCTTCAAGGAGACTGCTTCCTCCTCTCTTTGGGCATTTCTGCTCTGGCCTCTCTGCCCAAGGTTTCTGTATCCTAGAAAGATGAAGCAAAATTTGCTTCTCATTTGGGCACACTGCACACTGTTTAAAAAAAAAAACAAACGAAAGGGAAATCAGGGGGGAAACTGTGAAATTTAGAGATTTCTTAAAACAATGGGAAGCTTTGTCCAGAAAGACTGAGAAGTTCACATTCAAGGTAACATGATCACGGCTCACTAAACTTTTTTTCCCTTGGAAAGTACTTACTGTAGTGACTAGAGAAGTCAAAACACCTATCTTGTATTGCATACTTATATCAGTTCAAGAAGTTCTATCACCTGACAGTGCTGTTATTCATAGTTTTTTTAGCTTTAAATAGTCATGCAAGGAGCAGGGAGTTGGAATTGATGATCCTTATGGGTCACTTCCAACTTGAGATATTCCATGATTCTATATTTAACGAATTTACAGCTGGAAAGGAACTGCTAAACAAAGAGAGGAAGATAGTTTCTCTTTCACAAAGCTCTTGGACTGCAAACTGCTGGAAGGCAGAAGGATGCAAGCAGAGATACCACTGTATATTCCCTCTCTCCTTTACTCCTTCTCCAAGCTCCTGCACACAGTGTGCCCAAACACATGTACAGGTGGGGACACTCATAGACACTATACATACTGAACAGTTTCATTAGGGTTCTTATTTCTGTTTTTCACGTGTGTAACACAGCCACAGACACCCATTTCCCTACAAGCTCCTCTGCCTGACAGCAACGTCAATGTTTTAATTGTCCAAATAGTAATACGTGTAAGGTTTTAAAAAAAGCAACTTCCTAAACTCATGGCACATTCATATTCTCCGTTCAAAGTGGAAAACCTTTAAATGGTATCTAAAATGAAAAAGAATGAGATTCCTACTTTAAATAGTTAAATTATTGCTAAATTTCCTAAAGAGATTTTATTTCCATTACAATCAAAAAACCCTAATCCTTTCTCAGTAATAGCACTGCATTTGTGATTTCTCATTAGCAGTGTGCCTATGGTGAGTGGTACAGGGTGCTGTTTCTCTCTTCTAACATGAGACAGAAGGTCTTAATACTTTGTATTTCTCAATAAAGAAAGTACTATGGGTTGGTTTTCCTATTGAAAGAATTTGTATTCACTGGAATGACACAAAGGATCACAACCTGTTAATGTATTCCCATCATTTACTGAGCATCTTATTAGTGAAAGCCTCTGGGCATTTACAATCTTATTTTACCGTAAGAAAAGAGATGGAGCAATCAAGATATTTCTAAAAAGCCTCATAGGAGATTATCTTCCAGGAAGCTAACACAGGGCCATTTTGTGAGCAATTTGCTATGTGCAGGCATTGGCAGAATTTGCAACCCTGAAAAACTGATTCACAGTAGTAGAAGCTCTTTTGATTATCTTCATTGGCACTGTTGGCTTCCATCAGGGATTGCGTGACTTTCAGCACTTGCAAACCAAAGAGAAAGCAAATAGGAATTTACAAAGGAGAGAGTCTAGACACTCTAAACTTTTTGCCACATCAGCATCACCTGGACACTGCATGCATTGGGACACAGGAGGTAGAGGAGGAGGGCTTGAGCTGTCCCTTTTTCAGGTAAATTGCTGCCAGAGACTTTGAAAGTTTTGGAATAATAAGGTCTGTAAGTATTTTTTAACAGCATAAGTTCCAAGCAATGAGGCCAGTTCCAAGGCAATACCAATTGCAGCCACTATATCACCCTTTCCCTGTATTGAAACAAAATGTTTCAAACTTTGTTGGCTGTAGCTGGCATTTTAGAGCTGTATTATAGAATCACAGGGCCACAGAATAAGCTGTGTTGGAAGGGACTCACAAGAATCATCAAGTCCAGCTCCTGGCCCTGCACAGTATTCAGTCATCTTAACTCCTTTATGGACTTTTGGCTCTAAAATTTAGGAAAAGAGTAACAGAATTCCAGCCAAGAACCTTGTTACATCCAGGACTGCAGAAAATGCCACCACTTACTAAGGAGTGACAGTAGAGAGCAAGGGCTCTGCCTTGTAATCCATGTGGCTCCGTGCCCGACTCTCAGGCTGCCTGGCCGTGCAGCTCCTCGGTGATGCGGCACAGCAAAGCACAGCACCTGCGGCATTAAATGGGGTCAGCTCCCGAAGGAACTCAGCAAGTGCTTGGTGATCTTTAAGAGGGGACTAGAGGACAGGGAGTGAGCGAGCCAGAACTGTGCTTTTATCCCTGGGAGAGCAGACCAAGATAAATTGAATCTCACAGCATAAACTGTAACTATCTTGCAAAGCAAGGGAATATTCAGACCCGACTCCTAGAGCAATAACCGTTGGCCCATTTTTGCTGAGATGTCTACTGCATCTGTACATATTGAATCCACAATCAATCTGGGGAGACATCAAATCATAGAAAGTAATTAGATGTGTTTGGATAGTCCCTTACAGCAAATTTATATGATCCATAAAGATGAGAAGCATAAAAACTGCTTCATCTGAAGACCTATAATGATGTTGCAGCTAATTTGGTTTTGAACCAGTTAGAGAGTCTTCAGGTTCTGATGATCTTCCTATTTCTTTTAGATAGTTAACTCATCTCTTAGGAAAGCGAGGTTTCTTTCAAACAAAGAGAGTAATGGTTCCATTCAGTGCCATGCATTCCTTAGGATATTGCAGACCTCTTCCTTTCCTCTCTAAGGCCTTAGGAGCTTAGTTTTCTCCCTTACTAACAATTTTTTGGTAATAAGTAGCCTTTGACTTTGCTGCTTTGACAGTATCAAAGTTTTTCAATGTCTGTTCAACAACTTTCTCAGCAACTAGAAGAACACAGGATACAAGTGGTAATAGAGTTAGGAAGCAAGCTTCAGTGGCAACTCACATTGTTCATACCTGATGAGCAAAATCAAAACGGTGATTTTAAACAAGTTCTGTTTGCAGAAAGAAAATGTTTCCCTTATTAGTAAAGTGGCAGCTAAAATACATATGTCCTACAGGTATCTATTGCGTCTGTCTAGCAAAACCTACGAACGGCAGCATCTTATAGGATCACAAATGGGTATGGTGGATGAGCAAGGGTGAACCAGAGCAAGGCAAAATTCTGCTAGAAACACCTATTTTCGTTAAAGGTCTCTTTGTAAAGGTCTGACAGCTATTTGCTGTTGCTGGCAATGTCTCCTTCTTCTAGCTGAAAGAAATCCCTGTGGATACAGTTAGAAACTTTTTCATTTTCTTGATATTGATGATCCCAGTGTAGTAGTTTAACATGCAAGAACCATTAAGGAGTTAAATTTTGCAAATTTAAAACATCCAGCCTGCCTGTGTTGTAAGATTATATTGTAATCATCAAACTCTCTTTTGTTCCCAATACATTGACATCCTACTTTATCTTTAATTTCAAGTATAAATGTTTTTCCACCACTCACACAGGCATAAGCACATAGGTTGATGTATTTGTATATTAGGTGTCTAGACTCAATGGAATTGTAATGTAAGAAAAACATGTACATGGATCTGACTATTCCATCTCAGTTGGCAGGGAAGAAGAGTAGTTCTTAAAATCTGATAGTCATGTGAGTCTATTCAGGTTTTCCAAAATACATAGAGAGCGGTATTTTTCCTGTTATTGACATGGAGATGAAGATTTGATTTGAGAAATTGCCCCGTAATAGGCAACTGAGAAGGTAAAATAGTGAAGAAAAGTGAGAAAGGAAAAAGTTAGAGAGTGGCCCAAAACTCTACAGCTTCAGGAATTAGTGTGCTATGTTTGCTTTTGGTTGATCATTTCAAAGAGCAGGATCCTGTTGGCACTTGTTCTAATATATTTGCTTTAATCTTCAAAGTACTGACTTGAGAAGGAGGTATGGCAGAATAAAAGAATTTGAATTAGAAAGCCTTAAGAAGCCTGTTAAAGAGGTTTACAAGATATATTTGAATTTCCCTACCCTAGAACTCTCTCTTTGAGTGTCTTGCTTTCTTTTCTTTCACAGTCTTCCTTAGAAGCTATTCTGTTAATTAGGTAAAATGTTAACCTTTTTTAGTGCTGTACTGCTCTTGTTCTTATAGGTCATTACTCTTTCCATATCAATTAATTTGCACTATTTAAATATTTTTGTTAATATTGATTCTTGCAAATATGTAGTAGTCCCTTCCCCTCATCACATCAAATTTAGAAGGCTTGTCTTAGGTCAAACTGTTCCCGTTGTTCTTTTACGTCTGACTCCAGTGGAGCTGTCTCTCACTTTTAAGGAGTTCATTTTCCAGGGATCATGATCTCTGAGGGACAAGCCACCTGGTGGATGTATTCACAAAACCAAATCAGGAGGTGAATGCTATTGTAGCCAAACATTTCCCCCCCGAGAGTTGGCATCTTGAGCACCTGCACTGTTCCACCCACAGCTGGGTGTGTTCATGCGTTTGCAGGTCTTATGTCCTGTTGCAACCTTTGTGATGAGTTTGTGACGTACGCAGACAGAAAGTCAAAAGCAGATACAGAAATGGAGGGCCTCTGAAGCATCTCAAAAACCAAAACAACATCTGTGCTCTTTTCTGCACTCTCCAGTCACGTAAAGGGCTGCCAGATGTGCATGAATTGTTAGGCAGCTGTGGAAGCTTCCAGATCCAGTGCTGTCCTTGCCACTCAAACTACAGGATGACTGATTTAAAAATAAAATTACATACAAATGTAGAGTGACTCTTTGAAATTTTAGTTGTGATTACTTATTTCCACGAAACTAATTGCTTTATAGAAAGCCCTTCCCTTGTAGTTTAGGTTTTAAAAGTTTACCACCAATAAGAGATTATTTCAGTGACACAATTTATGCCATATTTAAATGTTTCCTCTGGTTTTAGGAGAGATAATTAGCAAATACTTTATGTGTTTGAATACTGTACCTTGGAAAAGTCACTGTCAAAATTAGTAAGTCTAATAATATGTATTTCAGAAAAGACAGCAGGAATTAATTTATTTTCTAGAATGTGCATTAATTTCTGGTGAGCAATGCTTCATACAGAGTGATTAGTCCTATTTTTATATCCCCACAATTTATCATGATTAAAATCACCTCCACGTGCCAGATGTATTCATAGCACGGCAGCTTTTGTATGACAAAGCTGTCCACAAAGCACTGTACACTTTTCATGGACTCTAATCAATCAATGAGACTTTCAGATAATTCTTTCGATTGCTTTGGAAGACATTTCAGCAGTCCGTTGCTTCACTTTATTCGAAATCTTAAGGACTTTTTAACAATATAAGACACAGAAACCAATCCTACCATTTAGTAGTTCTTCTAAAGATGTACAGACCTTCTTTGTGTGACCCCATAAGAATTCAGAGTAAGTGTTTAGCATATGAGAAATGAGAACGTGTGAGAAGTGCAGCCTCCTGTGATTTATGGGGTGTGTTAGAACAATGCTATGAGGAGCCTTTGCAGAACAAGGACTAGCTGGGGAGCAGCAGGGGTCTGGACAGCAGTCTGGACATCTGCTACCATCTTAATAGCAGCTATTCAACTGAGAACATCTGATAAAATCATTTCTTGTCACGAAACCAAAACATTTTATGCAATGTATATAGAACTGAATGTATGTACTTCCAGAATATACGTACTTCTATCTTGAATAAAAATACTGTTTTATTCATAGGGAAGTGTTTCCTTTGATTTTGATTTTGCTCTTAAATTTAATGTCTTTTTTACCACATTGTCTTGAGTCATGAGACTATTTCATCCAAATTTGTATCATTTAATTACTTTCCCACTTGAGTTCAAAATTCTTGGTTTGGAATTGTTTCTTTCTCTTTCTCTGAGCTTCAGAGTGTATGCTCCTTCATTCATTTGAGCATTCATACTTCTTGACCTCCTTTCACTGTCTGTAGTTCCCGGATGAAGTTGCCTCATTACGTGGCTTGTGCTGACCCAAATATAGTCTGAGTTACAGACTCCAAAACTTTTCATATCAGGCTGTTCTTCAGGTTGACAGCAATACACAGTAATTTTCCTTACCTACTTAAATTTTTAATATTTAATAAATCATATTGAAATGCTAAAAATAGTCCCGAATTTTAATGGCCATTTGAAGGCAGAAAGACCACTGGGAGATACATTTCACTTAAGGCCATCTGACTTTCATAAAATGTTAATCATATGGGGTAAGACCCAGCTTGCATCTAGGTATTGCAACTCTTCATATGACTGTCTAGCTTGGATCTGAATTTTAGATCTAAGTCTAGTGGAGAAAGCCTCCTAAAATAAGCACCTGCCTTCCATGTCAAATGAATGGAAATCTCTAAAGTGTTCTAGAGGGAGAACCTGTCTGCTTGAATTCAAGCATCTTAGTAGGTATTTATCTCTCAGCTCAGTGGTAAAACTGAAAAGGTAAATTTTGCTTTAGTAACTCAATAGGTAATCTGTCACCAGGTGCAAAAATGAACTGAGCAAGTAAAGATCTGCTTATGCAACAGTCACACCACTGGCATGTGTAGAAGAGAAGGTATGATTTAATCTGTTCACAATTACACCTAGAAACACTACCAAGGGCATTTTATCTGATGCCTTTTCCAGCATAGTTCAAAACCAGCTATTTGTGAAAACTTGCTTTAGCTGGAAATGAGATAAACCAGGATAATTTCTTCTTAGAAAACACATTTGCCTCACTTTAAAGGTACCTTTAATGGATATCTTTTTTAAAGTATTATTTATAACAATTGAACTATGGGCTAGTTCAGCAGCAATACCTATGCATGTGACCTTCACCTTAAAGATGTGGAGGTTTTTTGTAATGGTCCAAATGCAACACTGTCAGCAATCAGGAGTTTCTGACTGACAGAAAAGATTCTTGTTTGTGTTATAAGCTTATAATTTATAAGTAACCTTTCAGCAATGTTTTCTAGTAAGAGATATGAGAGTCCATCCTCAACAAATAACAAGGAAAAATGTGGATAAACTTTTAAAATAAAAACATTAATCTTAATAGATTTTCACATCGTGGTGGTATGAGGCAAATCCATTTTTCCAAAGGGGATGCACAACATGGCTTCCTAAGACAATTATTTTGAATAGGTTTCAGTTTGACATGGGCTAACATTATTGACTTCAATCTGAAGTGATCTGAAAAAGATTGAGTCCAAAGAACAAACTTGAGTTTTAAAATAAATGATAGAAGGATACCCATGATCAGAATTTGACTGATGCGTTCCTGTTACTTTCAGCAGGTTTTGATTTACAAGTTTGCTACAGAAGTTCTTAATTTTAAAAAAGGCTGTCATTATATAGACGTCCGTGAACAAAACAGAAGATGAAAGGCAGTGTTGTGACCAGTGCTACACCAGCAAAGCCCTGTGTGAAGGACAGACACCCTCCTTGGCCTTGGCCAGCTGGCTGCTCGGCCCTGTAAACTGTCTGAACTACTTTGGTGGTTGCCTAGGAAGAGGGCAAGAGTTGATTGGTTCAGCACTGGGAGCTTGTTTCTGTCTCTTCCTTAATGCCTTCAGTTTGAAAGGAGAAAGCTCTTGACTGAGTTGCCTATATCCGTGGGGGCTGATACGGGCCAGAAATGTGCTGCTGTCGACTGTCTGTCCAGAAGCCTCACAGTTCAGAAAGGAAGGGGCAGAAACATCTGCTCCCAGCCCAGTGCATCCCTTTCCCTGCTTGCCTCTTCCCCACACTGGCAGGGGTGTCTGTGTTGGTAAGCAGTGTCGAAGCTGAAAAGTGCACGGACATATGGACCACAGTATTATAAAAAATACTCTAAAGAATTTACGTTGTTCTTACTATTCCTGCTTTGCTGAAGAATGTTGTCCAGACTGCAATTTCGTGTTGCTTTCACGTAAGAAGTAATAAACTATTTATCTATTTACAAGGTGAAATCAGCATTTGTTTTATTTTAGTAACTCTATATTTCTTTTAAAATTTCTGTAACATTTTTCATGAGTAAAGGATTATTTTGCAGTAAGCGTATGAGGTCTGTGGAAATCTGCATCAGATCTATAGTCAGTAAAGATGATACCTATGAAGCTTAAAAGTAAAACTATTGATTTGAAATGTTTATTGGGAAAGAAGCTATGTGGATGTTTATGAATTATGGATGTTTCCCATAGCAAAATATTGCCAGTAAGCTTAATGTTTCCTCTTTTACATTTCATTTCAGTTTTTGTATCTGTTGTAACACATCCTTGGATTTAAATAACCCGATTAATTTCTAAACAGGGTGTCATTGGTGTAGTCAGTTCTGAGCTAAATGTCAATTCAAGTGCAGAAAGCAGCAGCTGTTAGAGGGGATTACAAAAGTCAATATTTAGACTATTACTAGTGTCTAATAAAGCTGATTCTTGAACACATTTACTGGGTATATCAAGTGTATAGAAGGAAGGGCCTATTTGTCTACAAAACACTTGAAAGAATAATATTCCTGGCAAACACTGTTAGAATAAATAGCCCTATGACAGTACCTTCTGCTTGAGGAGTGTGTGTGTTTATATGAAATTAATCAAATTGTGTTGATCTTTTCCTTTTTAATAGTTTTAAAACCAAGTCTAGTAATTCTTCAATAAGCATCTGTCTATTATGTACCCTTGAAAACCTTGCCCTTCAGTTATTGTAACTTTAAAAGAATCTTTGACTCTTGGATTAGTCAAGGAACATTTGACAATGTGTTTCTTTGTAATTTTTGAATTATTTTTGTAAGAGTATTTTTGAAAGCTTTTGTATGCCTGATCCATCTTACACATGGTACTAACAGCTGACAGATGGATTTTTGGGCTGGCATTTAAAGCCAGTGATGCACCTGAAGCTGCAGAGAGATACCTGTTGTTATAGATGGAGTGTCGGGGACCTAAGCCTCTTCAATTTCCATTAATTTTGGTGGAAATTGGGCATATTATCAGCTTCTGAAATTCCTCATCTATACATACCAGTACCTTCAGGCTTTTGATTTTTACATATCTGACCCTCAAGGTACCTTGTCTTTAGGAAGCTCACCCTTGTAATTTGCTCCTTGAACTTAGGCACTCTAAATAAGATCAGCGTTAGGGTTGCAATCACCGGATCTTACAACACTTCCCAATGGGAAGATAAAATACTAACTAAGACGAGGGCACTAAGATTTTCTTCTGCATGTGCTTCTCAGTCCCCCGTGGTACAGTGCTGACTTATGTCCCATGAGGATGCTGTGCCCTGTGAGCAGCCCTTGGGAAGCAGCCTGCACCTGTCAGGGAAGGGGAGTGTGGGTGATTGGGGATCACAGGTTACAGCCCCTGAAGTGAGAGAAAAGAAGACAGCCTAAGTGATGCAGAAATTAATAAAAAGGAGCAAGACACATTTTCCATGTAAAGGGAATTTGCATTCTACACAGAGCACGTATTGGCATGCCTCAGCCCAGTGCCTACCACGCAGAGGCCATTTCAGTAGCCTTCCATCTCTTCTTCACTGCAGCTGCAGAGCATCCCTGCTCTACTGTGGCACACTCATATGCTGAGAAGTGAAATGTATTTTTTATGTTTTCTACTATAAAACAGAATTTCATTCAGTGACTCGTTTCTGTTGAATTATCCCCAAAACTGTCCCTGCTATCACTTTGGAAGCCAAATCTAGTGATGGCTTGGTTAGGCCTACCATCTGTAGGCTGGGGGTTTGGTCTTTTCCTATTACGAACTAAACAGCAAGCCACTTTCAGCAGTTCACAGAGCAGAACCCAAGTCATATATGGNGCGGAGCGGAGAGGAGAGGAGAGGAGAGGAGAGATTTGATTTATTCCTTTCACACAAGTCTGTGAAAAAGTAACTTGGCACAAGAGACGTTTTAAATAATAGATTTCAAGGCTCAAAATAGTCTTCTCATAACATCTAGGAAGTGCTGCTGCAGCTCAGTTCTGGAGTGTCTGTAAAATTCCAGTGGATTTAAAATCAGTAAGGGGAGGGAGAATCACTCCTTCAGCAAACTGGGTTAAAAGGAGGACCCCATCAGAATAATCAGGATACTTCCACAGTTGTCTTTTAAGATTAAAACCAAAACTATGGTTACTTTCTTCACTTAACTATAGTTAATGAATAGGATTCTGTCAGCTCAGAAGTTACAATAAATAGTAACAACTAAACTACTTGTGGCAATACAATGTTCCTAAACCAACATTTTTTAAGTCTCATGGAGAGCACTGGAATTCACTGTATACACTTTAAGATGTCTGCAGATACATTGCACCTCAGCTGTTAATCATGGACCAGATTTTTGTCTAAAACTGACCTAGTAGGACACTAGACACAAGGAGTGTGTGTGTCCCCACCACAGGATCTGTCGTAATGCTGAGTTTGAAGTATCTGCCTATGGATTGCTGTCAGGAACTTCAGAAAGAAATGTAACCAGTAGGTTCAGGTTGTGCAACTTCTCAGCACATTTGCTGAGAGGAAGGAGCACGTTGTTGTGGTTTAAACACAGGTTTGGGAGCCAGGAGGTCTGGATCTATTCGTGGCCATGTGCTGTGACCTTGGATAAGTCAGGTTATCCTTTCTGGGCTCCTGCACATCCGGTATTATATCTATGCTTAGATAAACACATTGCAAAGTGTTTCTGTTGTGGTCACTACACTTCTCTTCTGAGGGCATCTTTGCCTTCAAGGCAATGGGAATGGTAGGGGAGGAGCAGGAGAAAGTTTGGGGTTTTTCCAGGTCAAGTCAGTAACTTCTCCAAGTTCATATGTGATTAACTTCAGTGTTATATATGTCTTTCCTCCAAGAGCTAAGTGTCACCCTGCATGCCCCAGTCAGCTTTGGTGGGACTTGGCTGTTCTCGCCATGCAGTGAAACAGATGGGAATAAGTACTGCATGTCTAATATTTAATAATCTGAACTCCTTGCATGCTCTTCAGCAGTATGTAAGGCTGTAAAATTCCCTGCCGAAGGGAGTGCTGAGATGAAGCAGCAGCCAAGACTCTCTCTTATTTGTGGACACTAGAGGGCATTAGAGTAATATTTTACTAAAACATGTATGTTTAAAAAAAAAAAATAGAGGGCAAAATAGTCCCCTAATCTCAATAGTAACACTTGCATCTGGAGAGTTGTACCAGGGACTGGCGTTTTTAGGTGCTTACCTAAATTGTTAGCAATCCATCAGTTACTATTCATACAACATTGTTAATCATACATAATACTTCTCAGGTATTAGCTACAAAGAACGCTCTAGGTTCTAAGATACGTGACTAAGTAACATTATTGCGGCTGAACAAGGCAAAAAAAAGGGATTACAGATTTGGTTGCTCATGTTGTGGCTGATTCTAGCCCCAACTGGTTCTGCACTGTGCTTCCACATCAGGTGGTAGAGGAGAATATGCACAGATGTGACTGCATCTTTCCCTTCTGGACACAGTGCAGGTAGAAGCTGATATTTTGCTTTGCCTCTAGCCATGGATTTGAAACTAATAGTGATGTAGAAAACAAGAAAACAAACAAATAACCAAAAACCCAAACCAAAACAAACAAAACCCAAAAACCAAACCCAAACCAAAACAAACCAAAACAAAAAACAACAACAAAAAAAAACCAAACAAAAAAAGAAGTCAGGAAAGCTGGCTCACTGAAGCCACTGGAAGATGACTGTGTGCTGTGTGCAGTTCTGGGGGGTGGCTTTTGTGCAGAAGGTGGTGGGTGGTTCTGATTTTCCGTTACCCTGTGAAAATGGGAAAATAATAGTTGGAATATGAAAAATAAGAGCTGTTTTCTTTACTGTCTAAGACAGGGAGCTGTGAAATTCTGTCAGTAATAATATCGCAAAAGGTAGAGCAGTGTTTTCGTTAGTCTGTTCTGCTACAGTTTTTCTTTCCTGCAGCAGCTCTGACAGATAGAACAGCAGCAGAAGAGAATAAAATAAAAGGAATTAGTCTGAATTTTTACTGCAGGCTTTTCATCACAGAACACAAGTGGGAGGCAAAAATAATAGGAGCATACTGCCATCAGGTAGAAAATTAATAATGTAGAAAACTGCATAAGAACACACACATTTGATGTCAAATGCTGTGTAAAGGGGTTTAGCTCTCACTGGCGCTCATAATTTTCAAAGAACAGCTGAGAAGAGGCCCTAATGCCTGAGCTCATTGCAAATGCTGATTATTGAACTGAAGCAAGTTCTGGAATTGCTATATGAGTCAGAAATTTTGAGTACATTTAGTTTGTGGTTGCATGAAACACCTGTACTGAGACTCAGAAAACACTTCACCTCAGAAAGCTTTTGTCTGGTTGTCTTGACATCATCCTCAATATATTTGTCCCCACGTCACTCTCATGACAGACTGTTCTTAGCTGGAGTTCTCAGCTGTTGCTATAATCCAAAGACTAAATCCTGCCTCCCAGCAACCATGCCTGCTACTGTCTGTTTTAGGAGATTTTCAACTTTGGCAGTTCACAGTTCTGTGACCAGTGGGATGAATGGGCTTATTTTACTTGGAATTTAAAAGCAGGTCTTGATCACTCTTTGTTTTGCAAGTGTTGACAAACTCACCCTTTGCTTCTACTTACAGAAGGTTTCACAGATGTGGCTGCACTAGCAGAGTATAACCCTCCTAAATTTACTTCTTACCAGGAGCAGGTTTTTGCCTGTACAGCTTAATCCAGAAATGAAATCAGGTAGGTCAGCAGAACTGCTTCCTGCCAGTATGACAGCTATTCTGGGCCGTTTTCTGGGCAAGTTGCACACTTTATGGACTAGATATTGTTTCACAGTCCGGACTGGTGCAATCATTCTGGTGAAGCCTCTGGTGTATAGGTGGGGTCTCGCTGATGCCAGGGGCTGTACTGAGTACTAGCAGATTTCCTTACTTGACTGGGGCCTGAAAAGGAGAGGCAGGTGGTTCCTGCTCTTCCTTTTGGAAGTCAGGGGAAGGAACAAATTCCAAATTTTTCTGGTACTAGAGCCTATGCTGAATGAACAGAGGACACGTCCATACATAAAATAAAGGTGTGATACTAGCTCCTTTTTGCCAGCTTGCTCCAACTAGTTCTGAGGACACGGATTTTAGCAACTAGCCTGCCTACCAGGATCCCCAGAGGCTCCTGCTCCCATCTCTAGCTCGTGCAGAAGCCCTCACTGCTGCAATGCCTCCCCTGTTGTAGTTCTCCCAGTTAGCATGGCATACCCAGCCCTGGCACTGACCAAGCCTGCCCTTGCTCTGAGGTGCCAGCAAGCCCTCAGTACCCTGCACAGAGGCAAAACAGCCTTCTGCTCCACCTGTGCAGTGCTGTGATTTGTAACTTCTGCGTCTGTGTGTTTTAAAGATTTGAGAACTCACGCTGTGCCCCTGGATAGCTGATCTTTTCCCTAAGTTACCTTGCATTTCATTGTATCCAGGCAGTTTTGTTAAAGTTCTCTTTTTCTTTCTTACGCAGAAGGCCAAATGGTGACAAGCTCCTTCTCCCCTGCCTTGCCATCAAAGTCTGCTAGATATTTACCTACCCCTAAAATTGTAGTTTAAGTGTTTTGTTTCATCCTTAGGTTGTTAATAAGTTCCAAGCTGAAGCCTTTTCTCAGATGACATGGCAAATGTTATTTCAATTACACACTAGTGCATTTGCGGCACTTCCAGTGGGGCGAGATTGCCTGCCAATGAAAAAAAAGGTGTTATCTACAGTAGAGGCACTTAATGGATGCTGGTATATGTGACTTTGTAATGTCATATCTGTGTGACTGACAGTGAATGCCAAAGAGAGCAGCAAAGGTTTCTTTCCTACCTTTGACTCTCTCACTATTTGGCAGAGCAGAGGAGACAGCCTAGCTCTCAGAAATACTATTTTTGTATTGCACAGAAGCAAGGGAATGAGACTTTCAGCTGGCATGTGCACTTGATGCCCATTTTTTATCTGCTTGAACATGTGCAGGAAGAAAAACCATGGTAACAGAAACTAGTTATGGATGAAACGTCCTGGTGAATATTTTTTGAAAACAGTATTCTGAACTGTCTGAATAATTTCAATTCCTCCTCTCTGTGGTGCTTTCATCAGATCATGTTCTGCAGTGTGGTTTTGCTGCTGTGCATTATGTATTACTGATTTAATTCCTACCACAAAAGAGGTGCCAAGTCATCTCCAAAGATGCACAGATACTGGCGTGAATTTAGACAGGACAACTGAGGTGACAAACCCAAACTAACCAATACAATCACCAATAGATTTAAAAACCAACTGCGATATGGCAAATCTTGTCCAAACATGAATGATATTTTGAGAGCTTCAATTATGTGAAGTTTATTCTGGTCACTATCTCAAATTAATTTTCCTCTAAATGATTAGAGTGGGAATAGGATGTACCTACAGTAATACTGAGACAATGTTTCACTCAATGGATCACTGTTGAAGACCAAAGTTGGAATTCATATTGAAAGCTATTGGAATTGAAACAGTAGAGTAGTGGGCCATATGGAATCAGTTGTGAGTGTTGTGAACAACTGATAGGATACAAATGTCTATTTTTGTCTCTTCCTCCAGTAAACACTTACAGAAGGAATCCAGCTTCAAATCATACACTTGCTTTGTGTTAGCAATAAACAGCCATTTGTTAACAATGATCTGTTTTGATAACTCTGTTCTTTGACATTTCAGGGTTTCTATCTTTGAAAATGTTCCTCTGTGCTACCCAAACTGCAGTTAACTCTTCTCAAGTCACT
Organism: Dryoscopus gambensis; assembly: GCA_013389985.1. Taxonomy (NCBI): domain Eukaryota; kingdom Metazoa; phylum Chordata; class Aves; order Passeriformes; family Malaconotidae; genus Dryoscopus; species Dryoscopus gambensis. The sequence goes on along the minus strand of WEIT01041998.1, from coordinate 106,990 downwards.
TACAGAAGAGCTAGAAGCTCATTTCTTCAAATTCACTCATGCTGCTTCATAACCAGGATATTTAATAACCTCAGTTTTAACATCTGCTACCCCAGGGTGCTTCTCAGCACAGTCAGCAGTGCCTCTATAAGGCTGAGGTATAAGGAAATGGGGCTTTTCAGCCCTTAACAACCTCAGAAGGGTTGGAGGACAAGAGGGCAGGATGAAAAATCATTTGGATTAAGGGACAGAAATGTGGTAGAAGAATGGGATAAGAGAGAAGGGGAATCACGTTTGTTTATTTGGCTGAGGCAGAAGGGGGTCACCCAGCAAACACATAACACGGACTGTGACTTGCCAGAGGACAAAAGAAACTTTCCAAGGAAAAGCAAGCAGGAGCCTGTTTGACTTGTTGACTGGATCAAAAATCAGGGATGAAGGCCAGAAAGGGCAGGCAAAAGACAGGACATAGGGAACTGTAATGCATAAATCCACCAGTGTGACGCAGTTATGTGTTATGGGCAGATGCTTCCTTGTCTCTCTCATGGCTCATTCTGATTACTGGAAGGTAAAGCCTGCTAGGCTGACTGTAACTGAAGGCAGCAGCTAATGCCAGGAGTTTGTTCAGGATTTACAGCCTTCAGTGTTAAGTACTTGTGTAGTAATGTTCCAGAGAAAATACGGAGATGCATTAGAAAACATTTTGGCGCCTTCCTCATACTTGCCAGGTGACCAGAGATGGCAGGGCCACCTGAAGCACTAGGTGTTTTCATGCTGAAGGTTACTCCACTGTTGCAGCTTTTAACAATGCTTTGCACTTTGAACACTCACCTGATTCAAAGTTCCATGAAATAGTTAAGGAATACGGGATTTATATTTATTTCTGGTTGAAGGGTGAAATCATGAACAGAACAACAGTTACTTCCTCTGTTTAAATTTCAGTTGCTTTGTTTGAAACTGAAGCTCAAGGCAGAAGGCTTTGAAGCTTACCTTTTAGTTATTTTAAGCATCTTGTGGGCTGCAGCAGAGTAGGAGGGTATCACTGGCAAATAAGCTTTGTATTTTTGACAGGGAGACTTGTGGCATTTCAGTAAGTTGGATCCTTTTGCAGAAGAAAGACTGATACATGTGGCAGCATTTCTCATCTGTGAGCTTTTTCATCTGGAAAAGAAACCCCTTCCTTTCGTAGTAAGGTATCTTTTGCATCATCCTTGCAGGATGAGAGAGGGAGACTTACTGGTTCAGCTCCTGTGCAGGCTAATGTCATATAGCACATCCAAGAGACATACCAGTGGTTCTGCCTGATGATTTGCTGGCAATGTGTAAAAATCCAGGTCAGTGTAAGTTAATTGTTCAAGGAGACTTTAAAGTGAAAGCAGGCTTGACGCTGCTGGGCAAAGCTTTAATGTAACATAACTGGGTTTTAGGGTTTCCATGAACTTTAACATGTCAGGACAAATTATTCACTTTCACAGCGGAAGTTTCCTCTTCACCCTCGTCCCCAAAATACAGAAAGCCTAAAAGGGAGCCAGCTTCCATTAGTCTGTCCATGTGTCTTCCCCAAAAGGTCTGCAGAGGTTTCAGCTCAAAACACATACGGAGAGTGTATGAGTACTCAGTAAATTTACAAGAAAAACTTGTTGTTTTCTTCCGGAACTATAAAGTCACTGGGGATCTTAGGGAGGAAAGATTTTAAAACAATTACATGAAATACAATTACTCGTACTAAAGATTTTTAAGTGGAAATTACCTGGAAAGGATTGTTGATGTGCAAGGCAGAAGACAATCTCAGATGTCTGCCCTTAAGATTGTGCCTGCTCTGTAGAGCTAAAACAAAATTTTAGATTGTGATTTTCTCCTGAAATGGATGAATAATAGGGCACAAATATGTATTTTAATAATCACTTTGCTATGACTCAGTAGCACTGGATAAGAAAAGTTAGAGATGCACTTGAATTCTGGACTTGGCAGTGTACCATGGCCTGGAGATGTGGAACAAGATGAAGGACACTTATTAAACATTGAGGGTTTGACATAGTTGCACTCAAGTGCCACAGAAATAACAAGTCAAGGGCACTCATTCCTAAAAGCAGAACTTGGTTTAGGAACCACATGCATTTTGGGGCTATAGAATTATGACAGAAAAGGATACCATAATATATTTAAATTATCACAAATGTAACCCAGGACAATATTTGATAGCTTTTATCCTATAGATTTCATAGCCCAGCTGAAATACTTTCTTCTTGAAATCTTTCTTATTTGCTCAGGCATTGAACAGTATGAGGCAAAATACATTATTATCTGGTCACTAGGCAGTTTGGGGGGTTTACTCCTATCCCACACATTTTTTTCATCTTACATATTCTTCCTACTTTATCAAAGCTGTCAAACTTATGAATGGGGCTACTAAAATTACTTTTACTTCATACTGCTTCTAAAAACGCCTCATTTTTAAATATACAAAGATGGGTGAGTAGTCCTTATTTTAAGGAGTGGAAGGAGAGGCTGCACATTTCAGATTGTTTTCTCACATACTTAGTGTAAGCATACTGCAGATGTGCACGTCCTGTCACTCCTAAGAAAACTCCTTATTTGCAAGATGTTCAAGGGAAGCTCCTGACGATGTCTGAGACAAGACAAAGAGGAACGCATGGGGAACAGAACGGAGATGTTATTCTTGTCTGAAGTGCTCACTGGGTGTAACCCTTTCACAGGATGTGCACTGGATGAAATCCTTTCCCCCACAACTAAAGCATTTCATCTTCACTTCAATGCAGACACAAATTTTACCCAGGAGCTTTTTCCACTGATGCTAATTACCTTTGGATCATTCTCTCTGCATGAAAAGATTGTCTGGGGAGTCAGTAGCGAGGTAATTTCCACTGCTAACAGCTCTTCAGAGCAACTAAAACTCAAATCCCAATTTACAGTGTTTGTCTTTTGATCTGTTTTTTTAAACTGTCAGCAATGGAAGTGCTTCTACACTTTGCCGCCACGTAGCCTACTTTCAAACTAATTGATGTACCCTGTACAGCTCAGAATAACTAAACTCTGCTTCTCTCTGCTCTTGTAAGGAGAGATTACTCATTTATCTTCCAGCCTTCTCCCCTTGTCTAGGTTTCTGGAATACATGTTATCTTTCCATGCAAAGATTTTTGTTAACCTGTTACCCAAGGTGGTAAATGAACGATTCCTTGCCTGTGAGGCAGGGCTGATTTCTTCCTAACACTTGGCCATAAGCACCTCCAGGGCCTCTGGGTCTCTTAATAGATAACAAGCCTCAGAAACGGTGAGTTTCTGCACACCCCTTTTGGTCTGGGTTTTTGACTACCCAGGATGTAAGAAAACCCAGAGGCATTAGGTTGTCTCAAATCTGTTTCAAATATTAACCTAAAATACAACCCCCCCATGTGTATTCTAGTGAAGGGTGGTGCTCCAGTACTGTAAAGCAAAACCAAAATGAGAAGTGGAAAGTAGCAGCCTGCACTGCTGGAGCACCCCATCTGCATGGCAGCCAGGGCTCTGAGTGTGGACTTGGCAGTGGGAGCCAAGTGTCCTTTTGGCAGCAATCCCCTGCCCATGCAGTGAGACTTCAAAACTACCTAGAACTACAGGCAACCTAGTTTGCCACTCTGATTTGCTTTGGAGCTCTCCTACTTTTTTGAATCTACCTTGTTCCTCTTTTTACAATGGATTCCCATCTTCCGCCATCTCAGTCTTGCTGCCCACCATCAGGTAAATTTTGTGCTTATAAGCAAATGACTGTGATGAAGCAGCCTTTTACCTTCCTATCTGGCACCAAGCTCTGAAATAAAATGATGCCAGTATAGCAAGTTGGGCCTCTCTTTCTCCCCACTGTGTTTCTTAATCAGCACATTCTTTCAAGTTTGAATGGTCGTTGCATTTTGTGAAATAATAACTGTGCTAGTTACTCATGGCAACTACATTTCCAGGACTGGATCATATTTATAAATCATGTATCTGAATTATTTGCTATTCATGTACTAACAGACTCTCAGCTTTCTGTTTGCTTTGAGTTGTTCAAAGACAGCACACACACATGTACAGCAGTACAGACGGTGCTCTCACCAGTATTCTCTCCACACACCACCCTCCCCACACTTTCCATCGGGGGTTTGTTCCCACCACAGCATTGTCAAGACTTATGTGGCTCCACACTAACAACAGCCACACATGACTGCAGCAAATGCCAAATACACTGAGTAATACTGCAAGCAGAATGTCTTGTCTCAGCTCTAAAAGGCATAACAGAGCCAAATCAGAACAATCTCAAGGTGATTGTAACAACCAGCCAAAATGGCTGAGTGAGGAGGAAAAGCCCTATCACACTTTGTGTGAAAGTCTAATGCATTTTGGTGACTTACAGTTCAGTTGTAGTGCTTTGACAAAGGTGTTTTATAAAAAGCAGAGCAGCAGTTTCTGCTGCCTTTACAGGGAGGCTCAAACTGAAGAGAAGTATTTGAGATAGGCCATATCTTAACTGAAAAATAAGTCACTATACAGTATATCATGGGTTCTAATAATCTTCTCTTATTTGTTAACTATCACGCACCAGTTATATATGAAGGACATTGTAAGAAAGCAAATAAAATTAGATGTTGTATCACTAGAATTACTTAAATAAAATTTTCAGGATTTTTTTCTCTCTTGCCTTCTAGTTCAAAATGACAGTGAGTTTTCTGTAAATAATGTGTCTATGTGAAGTTTATTTTACAATGCATTTTAAGATGTCATATGGACAGGTTATAAATATGATGCTCTGAATACCGACACAATTTTTGTATACTTCCCATAACGTTATTTTATCTGGAAACCAGATGTCCATTAGCTGTTCACAGACAAGGCATGCCTGGTCTAAATCCTTTTCTCTGGTTCTTTCAATCTCCACTGAAAACCTTCTGCACTTTCCAGCACTCTTGATTGTCCAGTTCACTGCTGAAAAAGTAGAGATTCACTGAATGCTTCCTTCTGTGGGACTTCTTTTCTTCTGCAGTTCTATGGACTTAAGCAGAATAGGCCAACTGTGCACTCGGTGAGTTACCCAAAGTAGCCTAAGCTAGAAGTAAGTTTTCCAGAGATAGCAGCAGTAGCCTCTCTGTTGACTCCTGTAGAATTTGGATCTTATCTTCAGGACCATGCTGCAGACACCTTTCTCCTGGAGGGTCAATAGACCTTGTTCATGCAGTTGGCATGTTCGTGCTCAGGAAAGTCAGAACATCTCCTCATTCAAGTAGCAAACTGAGCTTCCAAAAGGGAATACAGAGCCTTTCTGCTTCGCTGAAATTCTTTGAACACATCTTTTATCTTTATACGATCTGAAGAGAAACCAGAGTATACATCCACACAAGTAGCAGAGAGGGAAGTACTCAGTCACAAATCCTGCCTAAAAGCACCATCAAATGCTGCAGGAGTCTTGAGGTCTTCACCCAGGATGGCTGAGCAAGACCTTGTGCTTGCAGAGCTCCTGGGTGTCTGCGTGCACACATCTCCTCTCCGCAAATGCCGTGCAAGAGGCTTGTGCCTGTGCAGAACACCCGTGCTTGGCCTGGGGAGCTGGGGGCACCTGTGTTCTGTCACAAATGGGTTTCCACATGCAGAACTTCACCCACAGCAGCGCACACTTCCCTCAGCTGCTGCTGTTTGGAAGTCCGAGCTGTGACTTAGTCTGCTGGCATCCAGAGCCTGACTGGAGTACTGCTTTATTTCATCCTTTTCTTCTGAGGAAGTAATTTATCTGTCTCAGGAGATTTAAATGATGGGCAGGCCTAAAGTGAATGAAAACAAGTGTTGTCTGGCAAAGCAATGGGCTACATTCTCGATCATAAATATGAAAACATAGTTATAAATAAGAGTGTTAAAAAAGGAAGAAGAGATAAATTCTACCTGTCTTCTAAACTTTTTCTGAGACACCTCTTAGCTGTTACAGCTGAGGGCTAATGAACAGATCAGCATGCTGCATTGTAGAGTGTAATAAATTGTGGACTGTCCTCGCACAGTCTCCGTCTTGGATTTTCCCTAATACTTTACAGTTGTCAGGATTACAATGTGTGTAAATGATATGTCAGAGCAATTCTAGAGCCTCTGCTTTCCTAGTAATCCATTTAGGGAAATGTATTGTATTTGCAGCCTGGGCTGGCTGCAAATGTGCTTGAGACATTATAATGGATATAATGAATGTTCTTGTAATATTGTTCAAGCTTGTCCAGGTTGGACTGTGCAAAGCCTCTCTTCATAGGAGAGGTGACCTTTCACAACAGCCATATCCTCCTGCTAATTACATTGCAGTCTCTTTCTGTCCCAGACAGAATGACTGTAATGTGAACAGTCCTCCTTTCTGTAGGTAAATGTGATTTATGTATTATGAAAGGCAATACCTGTACAGCATTTTGGTCTCACAAATTCGCTTACAAGAAAGACAGACACGTAGCCAGTTCTCTGTCTCCCTTAACATTCAAAAGTTGAAAACGTGACTTTGTATTTTCAGTTTCTTCTTTTCTTCCTCTGACTTCTGTCAGGGTTGTTGGCAAGATTAATCACATTAAATCAGACCACTAAATTTAAAGAAACACTACCCTCCCAGTCTTTCTGGGTTCCACTCTGAAGTAGCATAATTCACCGTAAGTATAAATCCCTAATTTATTACATTAAATTTATTTGTTGTCCTCAGTTTTGACCAACTGCTCATGGACCAACTTCAGCCGTAATAGGAGAAAACGTGAGGAGGGAAAAGACCATTCACAGAGAAGATCCAGAATGAAGAGAGGGTGCAAAGATGGAGTTATTTCATCTGCAAGAGGGTTAAATATGAGAGAGCAAAGTGAGTGTAGGGAAAATAAAAAAAATGGTTGAGGGATCATGTTTCAGACTTCTCCTGTTTGAATTTTCTCATAAAACAAGAAAAAAAGGGAATTGTTTTGGATTACTTAGCCAGTAAAACAGATAGGCAGCAGCTGTGAAACTGAGAGTAATGTTTTTCACATGGAGCAAAACTAATCTGTAGGGCTCCTGCAATGAAAAATATACTGAAACTGTAAGTTCAGCAGGACTCAGGAGAGGATGGGACTTTTTGGGTGGAGTTCAATGCAGTCCCAGCAACATCAAATGAAAGAACGGGAAATGTGTGTTTCAAGGATTAAAGATATGACACGGAGGGAAGGAGGCGAATCAGCATCAGTAAAGCACTGATGCACATTTTTAGCTTTAAATATCTAGTTAAAGCCACTCAGCAAATCACTTTGTAAGCAGCTACAGAGCTCTGAAGATGTGCTCAAGTTGGTTAAGTTGAAGCTTCATTATTTGGTGTTTTGATTATATGCCTGGGCACTTTTCCATTGTATGGAGCCTGAAATTGAAACATGTTGAGGGGTAATGTCAACAGCAAGCATACTAAGCATGAAATTATGAACCATGCAATACAGCAGAAAAACACAGAATGCATATGTATCAAAAGGTGTAATATTTGAAAGCAGTCCTCCTATTGCCATTGCTCTGGCTTCAGCTGATGAGATAGAGCCTGCTAATTTACATCACTTTTGTCAGGAATCATGGCATGTTACTGACGTAACAGATCAAAGTGTATGACTTACAATATGCTATTTTAGATGACTATTATAGAAATGATTTTGTGTTATGCTCACTTTCCTTTGTTCTTGTGAGTCTGAGACTCAGTTCAAGTCATTCTTGGGATCCACAGCAAATTCCTAAGGCTCCTTCACATTACAATATGTACTGAGGAAGGAACATCGGAAAAGAAAAATGAGAGCAAATTAAAATAGGCCCTTGGTTGAGATTTATATTAAACCATTCTGACACACTCTTGTCTCTTACGTATTATCCACAGTTTCTTTGCCTTTCTCATCCAGACATATTTGCCTTCTCCTTCTTATTCAGCTTCTCCCTTACTTAGGCTTTGGATTCTCATAATGTTCCTCAATGCTGAGCAGCAAAAAAATTTCCTGCAAGCCTGGAGGACCTTCTCTGTTCCCTTTCATCCATCTGTATTATCTGCAACAGAAGTAGCAGTGACTCTAATTACGGAATTTCTGTAATCATTAACATTTTATAAATGATCTGTTTCTTCTTTGAAATGGTCCTATTCCAGCAGCAGATATTCTGCTCATATTCTCCTCTGTTACTAGAAAATTTTTGAGGATTTGGCATTCTTCAACCTGCAGAGAAGCTCCCTTCTCCCATTTGGCACATTCATGGGTACCACCTTTCCATTAATCTCTTCTTAAAATGAGATTTGTTAATGCTCATGTGCAGTATATAAGCAGGCAGGAGAATATCAGAATGTTAGTAGATAAGTGAAAAGACAAGCGTTAAGGATTTTCTGTTTGCTCTTCAGTACTTTTCACCTCAAAATTGTGCAGCTATTAAGAAACCCCAAACAAAACAAAACCAAACCAAAACCAAAACCAAACAAAACCCCCAAAACANGAGTAGTAATTTTATCATACCAGATGCGTTGTACTTGTTTCGAGTTGAAAATAAAACATAATTTCTCCAGGTGAAGCACTGGAAAAATACAGCAGGTTAAAGAACTTTTCCAAACCACCTGGTGATGGGCTAAAAGGAACGAAAGGTAGGTATGAAAGGCAGAACATAATGGCCCTGGTTGTTGCTAATATGTAGTGACATCACATTACCATTTAGAACAAGATTTTCAGCAAGTGTGGGTGAATTCCCTTGAAGCACATACAGTGATTTTGAAACTAAAAACTATCTGGAAGTGAAACCAATCTGGCTGAACTTGTTGTATAGCTCTGCACACTGAAATGTAGTCATTTTACTGGTAATGCAATAGGATGTGGTGTCTCTTCAGTTAAAGACTTTTTCTGTTTAAAAAAAAAAATCAGCAACCCCCAAAAAACCCATTAATAGTAGAAAGAATAAAAATCACTGTAAAATGAAATGGACAAGGGTTTTTTTCCCACTGCAGTGAACTGGGAAGGGAATGATAAGAAGAAACAGGATATCCACACCAAAGGTAAAGGCTTTTCCAATGAATGCAAGATGCTCATCACTAAATCTGGCACTATTCAATGATTACAGCACATGATAAACAGATGATGCTACTGTTTAAGGGTGAACTGTTTAGGATTAGCAATTACATATGACAAAGTTATGTTTGATAAGATAGAGGGGAGATAAGGATTTAGCTAGATAAAAGCAAATAGCTTTGCTCGATGCTAAAGTGCTTAAAATGATCAGATAGAGTGCCAATATCTAGGTGTTGGTTTCACTGAAAAATAACCTTTGTTGCATCACCTGTATGGTTATATACAAGAAAAAGAAGACTTCTTTTTAAGTAAAAGGACCTAAACCAGTCCTGCTCCTTAGGGATATAAACAGTTTGCAGTCAGACATCAACTGCCAGTTAAATTGGGTGAAGCTTGATGTGGGTGGTATAGATTGACTAAAATGTAAACAGCTTATTTTCTTATCTTTATGTATATTATACACTGACAGAGGAGGAAGAGCAGGGTCAAAACTATTTTAAATATATAGCATTAACTTAGATGAAGCATTATTATTATTATTAGTAGTAGTATTAATATTATTGTAGGACACAGACTGAAGCATAGAAATTAAGGGCCAGTTTTCATCTAAATGTATTCTCCTAAAGGCTAGAGTTGTAGTTTGGAGGATTTCTCTGTAGTGCCTCTGCAGTTAAGGGAAGGAGATTGGCCTAAGGGATCTGGATCCTGTCCAGATAACTAAAACATTCCTATTTTTTAAAGTAATTTTCAAGTAAATCTTTACACTCGTGAAATAATGAAATAGATGCAAGCTGTCCGTGAATATCTGTTTGGATGCTGTTTGGGACTGAGCTCTGTTTCCTTTTCCTCAGCAAAGTGAACTTGCACTCCCAATATTTGCCTGATTGGTGTTTCATGTCCTTCCTTGCTGTTGCCTTAATTGCCCCAGTAAGTTTTGTATGCTTCTGCCTGTTTTCTGCTTTTGGATTGTTTTCTTCAGCTGATGCTGTTAACTTTGTCAGACACAAAAGTATCATTCAAAAAAATGTCTCCCACAAATAAGTCTTCTATGACCTTATTTTACACAGTGATTATAAGAGTAGCTCTTAAATATAAGGATGAAAAAACTATTCTGAGATTCTGGTTAACAAGCCCAAGAGTCTTTTGTCCTGTTTGACTGGCAAGAACTTATCTCAAGCTTAGTCATGCAGTGGTCTTAACTCCTTGTAGATTTAAAGCTGTTTTTATTCTTTCACCTATCTCACACAAGCCTTCCAGGCATAACTCTGCAACCTTCCTTGTTCATCCAAACAATCAGGAAAAGAGCACAAAATAAGCTTTTCTGATGGGCAAAAAGAAACCTAGGAAAAGCTTGTTGATTCATATATATAATCTTGTGTCAGGGAGTATATATATGCTTTTTTGATTAGGGTTTCTGAAGTTCCTTTAAATGCAGTAGCTATGCTCCTGTACAGTGATTAAAGGCGTCGGCAAATAGGGCCTGAGAGGCCTTATAACCTTCCAGTCTCCTATAAATGCATTTGCTTACTGATTTTTCCCTTCTTTTCTCTATGTGCCTGTTGTTGCTGTCGTTTTAATCCGCTCTAGAAAGTCAGTCCTAGAGAAGTGCCATTAGTGGGGGAAAGACTGAGCACACAGCAATTCTTATGCTTACTTCTGATGAAGTGCTGGCTTATTCCTGTGGTGTCTGAAAGAGCCAGAGAGCCTGGACTGAGTCTAAAGCTTTATTTTTTTACATCTCAGTGAGCAATACTCAGTTTGGAATTACATTTTGTATTGGAAACTCCAATATCCAAGCCAGGTGTAAATTGACACTGAAGAGTTATTTCTTTTCAGTGAGTTACTACATGAAACAGCTATAAGTTATTTGCAAGCTGTTTTATACTTTATTAATTTAGAAAAAATTACTTGGCTTTTGTGCTATTTATTTCCATCAGGGATCTAGATTTATGTTTTGAAGCATTGAGGAACGGTGAATTGCATTGGTGAAGGCTTTAGACTGTTATGTGCAAGAAAAGCAGTTGAAGAAATACATACTGCTGCCTGAATTATTACACATACCTAAATAATAAAGCCCCAGCTGCGTTTGCCTCCTGCCTGTAACTGCAACAAAAAGTACTTGTGATTTTAATTACTTAGAGCAAAATTCAAGTGGTTTATTAATACCAACATAACCCTAGGACAGAATTATAGTTATGTTTTATATACACTTGGGGGGATGCTAGTGGAAATAACACACAAGGTATAAATCTGCTTTCCTGCTGCTTCTCAGCTCATTGGAAATTTAACCTGAGCTCCAGACCTTCATCTGCTGGGAGTGGGAGAGGGAAGAAGAGCACAAATGCTCAACTCAGGGGGAGTTTCCTCGTTCCAGATCTCAGGAGGAAGTTTCTGCCAAGGATGCAGAGGCTGGAGCCTGTCAAAGGAGGTTCAGTGTAGTTGAGAGGGAGATGGATAGGCTGTCTCTTGCCCTCAGCTCCCTTATCCTACCATCATCCAGCCATCTGGCCAGCTCCTAGCAAAGATCAGAACAGGCCTCATCCTCCTGTAAGTGACACCAGAAGCTGATGCTGCCCCAGGGTTATGCTGAGACCATTGGGTACCAGCCAAGGGAGCCTCTGATGGAGGGCAGTTCTCTCCCTATTACTCCTACTTCACATCCATGTGCCATACAGTGAATGCTCCTATGGCCATATCTAACAAGTCTGCTTTGCGTGACAGGAGGGATACAAAGCAGCTGGATTTTCCAAAGGATTTGTCCTGGTGACCATAGTGAAGGGATCAAACTGCAGTGAAAGAACGAGTCAGAAGTCTCTTTGCACAAGGACACATTAATCCCTAACACATTATAGGACAAGGAGCCTCCCTTTAATACTTTGTTTTTAGTAGTGTGGTTTTCACTCTACTTGAAAGGAACAGGATCTGATTAATTCCCCTGCTCTATCCAAACCACACAAGGACTTTCCTCAAAATAGGCAGCTGCTTCAGTTTTTCTGAATTAACCTAACATTTTCATTATTTCTTATTCCAATTATGTTTTGTATTTGTGTTCTGATGCTTGCCTGAACTATGGTCCACCTGTTTTTGGCTTATCCTACCTGGCAGTCCTCACTTTCCTTCTTTATCTTGGATATTTCTGCCTAATGCTTTGCCCTCCTTTAGTTTTCCTGTGGATTCCTAGCTTATAATGACCCTCCCTCCAACTACTCTATAAGCTAATGTTTTTTGTTTGTCTACATTTTAAATTTGGGTTCTTTTTAGGTGTTTTATCACTACTGTTTTATCAACAATGACAGTTCCAGCACTGAGTGCATTGAGTGCAGTAACAAAGTTCCCATTAGTTCAAAAGAAAATCAACTGAGTCATGGGAATGTGAAGCCATGTGCGTAATCTTATTACAGATATCCCTGGTACTGTTAATTAATCATCCAGATTCATTCCCCAAAAGCATTAACCAAATCCAGTCTAGAAGCTGGGGGATTAATGATAAGCAGCAGGAAGGCTTTTTATAAAGAGCTGTCCTGGTATTGTGTGAAAGTCAGGACTTACAGCATAGAATGACACATCTTTGGTGCTCACTGCCGTTGTGAGCATGGAACTTGGAGTTTCTACTCCAGCATTTTCAAAAATCGTCATGCCTATTTTAACAAGATCTGTATAGATTCAGCAGTTCCTGGCTAGCGAGAGACAGCATGAACCCACTACAACTTCTTTCATCTCGTGCTGAAAGAAAAAAAAGACAAGATCGACCAATGGATATTCACATCCCAAGAAAGGTTGTAGAAACCGCTGCTTTTTGAAACACTATGTAAATTTCAAACTCCTAAATGTTGGCAGGGATCAAGCTGACAAAGGATAAAAGTTGTGTATCGTACAGAACCTCCACAAACAGCACACATACCTTGTGCCCACGTGGGTGGGGAAAAAATAAGGTAGTAAATTTAGTTAATTACTGTAATAAATTTATGTGCCATAGTACAGTCCCAGCTGAAAATAGGGAGAAGCATGCAAATGACTAAGAGAAACCATAATTTTCTTCCAGTTTCTTTCCTGACCTCCTTCACAGATACTAAGGCTGTGTTTCCTCTGTATCTGCTGATGCAGAGGAATATGTTAAACTTTCTCACCAATATCTGACCAGTAAGTATAAAATATTTTAGAGCTAAGCTGAATTTCCAACCTGAAGAATTAAACATGCAAAGTTTTGTTTATTTTTGATTAAGTTGATCAAATAGAAAATATAAAGTTACAATCCGCTCTTGTTTATCCAAAGTAAACTGTTGGGAAAAGCTTCCCATTTTCCTCAGTCTCAGCCCTCCCTTAAAGACTACTACAAATACAATGTTACAGTCTAAGTAAAAGGCTGAATTTAATTCAAGATATTTGGGGTAGACTGTACTCTTTGCTGCCCATGCATTTGTCTGATATAGCTACACTTAAATCTGTGGAATTATTCTAGATTTGCATTGTTATGAATCTCCTGATTCATGGACCTTCTTACAAAGTACCTTCATTCCAAAGGGACAGAGCAGCCCGCTTAACTTTCTAGCCACAACCTCAAGCTAGTTTCCTGTCTTTAACCCTGCTCTTTTAATCAAAACTCCCGTGGCCTTGAACCAGCACAAAGGACTTATTCTTTCTCTGTGGTGTTGCCCACGAATAACAGTCACTATACCTTTGCCCAAGGCATCCATCTGACATTACATTGTTCAGCAATGCACTTGTGAGGTTAAAATAATTCATTCTGTAAAGATACATAAGATTATGAATCAATTTATGAGCATCTAGAGTATTAAGAGAGGTACTTCTTGGTCGGCAAAGCACTGTTTCACTGTCATTTCAAAAACTCATATTTAACATGTGACCCAAAGATTTTAATTATTCTTGCACTAGTGATAAACAGCAGTAATAATATATTCACCCTCTGCACTAATAATAAAAGGCATTCTCTGCATTAAGAAAGGGTAATAGATTATAAATATTAAGCCTGTTAGATATACTCTGAGTGTTGAATAACAATAATGTTTGGGTGTTCTCAGGGCTTTTCAGCATAGGATCTCAAAGGCACATTAAGGAAGTAGCCAGGTTTTGTCCCAGGGTACTTGTGAGTAACTGGTGGCAGCGGCTTAACTCAGGCCCGGTGCCGTGATGATGGCAGAGCCTGAAATGGAGGGGGAGGATTGCACTGCCACTGCTCATTGCACACACTAGTAGGTACTTTTAGATTTTATAAAAGCCATTTCCACCACAGCATTCTCTCCCTTTTCCTTTTCCCAGTGTCTGAAGGCAGATATTCATCTTGGAAACAGGCTTATATTGCTGTCTCATAATATAGATAACTGGACCCAACTGTATTAGTATGTGCCTTAATGGCAGCTGGATGAAGCAAGAGGAAAAGCCTTCCCCAAAAAAGAGAAATAGCCAATGGACTCAAGAAAAACAACTGGCCTCAGTGAGAGTGGGAGACTGGAGTGATTAGGACAGCAGGATAGGGAGGATATAATTACAAAGCACGTGGTGCTAAAAGGCTCATCCTATATAATTTCTTTTAAATAAAATTTATGCTTGAAGGGGGAACTCAGTGTGACAAACGGATTGGTCTCTCTGAGAGCAATCAGCACAGCTACTTGCTTTCTTAAAGCTTACTCTTGTTTCAATGAGAGCTCCGAAGAAAATTAACCTGTTTGCTTCCAGAGATCTGACTTGCTGCTTCCTGAGTATTAACCCAGAAGCCCACCTTGTTGAACCTCACTTGGAGCTCCTGTGAGGAAGCAGGGCAGACTTGGAAAATCTGGGGAGAGACGCTGAGCCTGGGACATAATTTCTAATCCTTGTTCCTGAATTCTCTAATAGCACCATTACTGTGCACAGGCAGCAACTGAAATCAGAGCAAAGGGTAGGAGAGCTTGAGAGGTGCACAGCTTCTGGACAGCTACAGCAGGTTTACTTTGAAGCTGTAAATCATGAAGTCTAAGACACTTCCAAAAATCCCAGTACTAACTATTAAGGGTTGTGATGGACATGAACAGTTAAAAAAGAAGGCACAGTTGAATGTTTTTTTTTCTGTTTGTCTGCGTAACTTTGTAAGTGGATGTGGTATTCAGTTCATATTGCAAGCTTTTTAGTATCGGCACTGGGAGGAATTTGACTAAGGAAAGACATGAAAGAGAAAAGACAATGGAAAGGAAAAAAAAGAACCAAAGATATAGTGACAGTAAAAATTAAGAAGAAAGACAAAGTGCAGAATTTACACAGAAGAACAGGAAAGAATGTAGTTATTTAAAGTGTTTAAAGTCAGTCTTCCTGGTAAAAGGGCAACACAGGAATCAGTCTGGATCTGCTGGCTCTTACACACCTTTGTATTTTAGATAGGCAGCAATTTTCCTCCTGGCAAATATCTGGCAAGTTGTTGATGTAGGTTGAAATCCTCTCCATTTCACAGGCCACTGGGTGTGCTTAAATCCTACCTAATCTATGGTTCAAGCACCTGGCAGTAAAACTTAAGTTGGACAGATTTCCTGATTTTCATCCCAAAGCACTGTCTTTAAAAAGGGTGATTTGAATCTCCTTGGAAGTGTCTTTACTGTTATTTTCTGAAAGATCTTTGGAAGCCCCTTTTTCATCTCATCTCTTGTTCCTGTCCTGCCTGATACAAATTGGGAGGGAAGTGCAGAGTTCTGTAAATATTCAGGTAAGAAGAAAAAAAAAAGTGATTCTGTCTTCAGTTCTTATGGTCTGTTCTTGGATGTTTGAGGCCAGGAGCATGTGCTTATTTGCTCAGACAGTTCTGAAAGAACCTTTTCTTTGAGGATAAAAGGTTGCCTCACAGATTGAATTTATTTCTTTTCTTTCTGAGTCAGAGTCTGAACAATAGATTTTTTTTCTTTAATCCTGTTTTTAGGTTTTATAAATTTTAATTCTGTTTTCTTATATTCCAACTTTCAGATGTTTTTCACCTACTTTTCTTACAGTGCTCAAAGTGTGAGCTACTGTCTAACATGGTCTCCTGGCCTTTGCATCTTTATTAGAAGAGTCAAGTCCTCCTAAGATGGGGTGTTTCAGGAGTAGAGGCTTAACTCTGCTTACGCACTGTTTATGATGGCAGAAAACATGCGCAACTACGTTGAAATGCATTTCACATTCAAATGCTTTGCGAAAACAACTGGCCAGGAGTGGGCTGGTGGTGAAGAATGTAGAGGTGATGCCCAGTTATTCTTAATACTGTATGTACCCTAGATAATTAAAGCGTTAAGCAGTAATTCTTGCTGTATTGTTGATGTTGATGGTGTAGCAATGTAATTTTTTATGATCTGAGATGATTTAGGTCTTGTAGTCAGACACTGTCCCATATACAAATATGCAAGGAAAAGCAATTGCCAGATAAACCCAGGAGGGTGTTAAAACTCTGAGATTAAATCTAGCTTTTTTCTTACGTTTTGTGGAATTCACCAGTATTATTTGAAATGCAGCTGTCCTTTATGCACAAAACCAGGAGAGCTTCTCATAAAATATTGGAAATAGTTAATATTTTATGAGACTTGGAAATAAAATCCATCAGTGCCGTCTCCTCCAGTAATGCTTACAGCAGTTATATACAGAAGATTAAAAAAAATGCGAGGAAGATATTCTCACCAGGACTTTGCATCTGTGTCTAGGAACTGTTGGATATATTGTCATACAGACAATCTTCAGCCCTTATGGACACCTCAGATTTAACTGTTATCTGTAGCACTCTATTCTGATCAGATTTGAAGAGAAGGCATTCAGGTATCGCGGTGACTCTACAGCAGTGTCTGTGTGGTGCAGTTTGGTGAGCACCTTTGGCCAGGGAGATTTGAATCCCTCCTCTTCCCTTCTCCTTGCCTTCACAGCCTTGTTCTGTGAACTCAAGACATGATACTAAAAGTAACAGAACTATTTTGGAAGGGGGGATATTGGAAAGACATTGTCCTTACAGCTAGGTTAATATTGCAGAGAAAAGCTGTATGTTAATTTGACTAAAATGTGAATTTTTTCAGAGTGGAGGTTGTGAATATAGGAGGCTGCAAACAGAATAGTGGTGGATGGTCACCAGACCATTGCAATGCAGATTTCAGAATGATTGCAGGACAGCAACCATCGCTTCCAAAATAGCTAATATTTGTGGTGGAAATGTGCTTTTGACATCTGTGGTTTTTGAGTTGGGAAAAAGAAAAAGATGAGAAAGTTATTAGGTATTGTAGCCAACCAAAAGTAACACAGCATTCAAGTAGAATAAGCTTCTCACAAAGAGACTAATAATTATTTGTGGAGAATATTCACCAAATTACTTCAAATATACTAGAGGAAAGGATGATTTTTTTTCCTGGCAGGTTGTGGCAAGTGTTGGTTCTGTGTATGTGTTTGACTCCTGGCACATGAATTCATTTTGGTATGAGATGGAGCCTATTAGGAAATTGGCTACACAAAAAAGTCCACACTCCATTTCCTTTAAGGTTGCTAAGCACAACAATTACTGCCCTCAGTGGTAAGGCAAGCACATAAATTAATAAATGTCCTATTAATGAGTACACTAAACATGAAAATGTCTCAGCTGGGGAAATACCAACTGTGCCTGTTACCAACAGGGCGTGTTTCATGTTGGTTAAACAAACTAGCTAATAGGATAAAAGTCAAAGGTTGTAGCACACATAACTATGAGAATTTAGTTTTGTCTTGAATCTACCTTCCTGTGTGAATAAAGAATCTTTCAGGAAAGTGGTTATGATACATAGGTTTAGAAGCAGTGTGATGCTGAGTGTTAGCACACTCGTATATACGTTTATATGTATAAAACAAACACAATGGCTATAATTTTTTAACCTAAAATGAAGAAGGGTAACCAACTGTAACAAAACTAGTTCCATCAAACTACAAATTCTACAAATGCTTCAAACTGGGCAAATCCTGCCTTATCCTGAATTTTTATTCTGATCTTTCCTTTTTCACATGAAGCATCCTGGCTCTTGATTGGGAATGAAAATCTGCCTTCTCTAGTTTCCAAAGTTTGAGAATTTCTCTCCACATTTGTAAGCTGTCCACAGCCCAGACATCCACCAGTTTCTCCTCCATTGCCTCTTGAATACAGGAGTGGTGTTGTAAAGGTAAAAAGCCATAAATTTGACTTGAAATTTTACCTTATGTGAATCAATTTTGCATTGCTTATACTGTAAGATGCTTACTGCAAATGAAATAAAATGTAATCCAGCAGCAAATGTGTTAAAGCTTAGGGAGGTGAGGATGCTGCAGCTACAGAAAGTAACAAGCCTGCTGCCAAATGCAGCTTTCACAGAAGAGTCCCTGGAACACAGTCCTCAGGCACCGTAGTCTTCATTAAATAAACACAACTTTTTTGTTATTGTGATATGTGGCTGGTATTTTTATGCACAGTGTAAGACAGGGGCCTAGTGTGGATCTCTGGTGTAAGTGTGTGTGCCTGTAAGGGCAGCGAGAGAAATCAGAGACGGTTAAAATGCTCTGGGATTGGAGTTGAGCAGAGCTGTATTGGAGTCAGCTCTACTTCACACACACTTTGGGCAAAAGATTTCCAAGAGCCCTCAAGTGGTTAGATATCCTCTCCCCAAACTGAAACCAGTCTTAGCTGGATACCGAGTGTCCTCAATGGCTTTGAAAGCGTCTCTGGGTGACTAACCTGAGCACTGAGGAGCGGAAGCCTGAGTGCTGTGGTCGTGCAAGGCATCATCAGAGGAGGAAGGAGGACAAGATGCCTCAGCTCTCCCGCAGCACCATCTGCAGAGGGGACCAGCCAGCCACAGGAGCGAGTTACTGCCATACACGTCTTTGACGTTTGGAGTTCCAGGCTCAAATAAAACATTGCGAGCCTGAAACATGTTAAAAACTCTACAAGCCCTGCAATATTACACATGTGCAGGGTTAAAGTAACTTGTCATCCAAAATGCCATTTGTTTTCAATGTGATTTTCTAGGGGAGCAGCACCACCCTCCAAGTAGAATAATGTACTTACCATGCCTTTCCTTTAACAAATAAGAGAGCGTAAACATTTTAGAGGGAAAGAATAGAAGTACTCAGCAACAAAAACTTTTTAATAAATATCCTTTTAATTCTTACGACCATCCCATTGATTGCAAGTATAACCAGAAGAGAAGTCTGATTATCCTTGCACAGCTATTTACCTCTGGGAAAAAATTGATGAGATTTGAATGTAAAATGCTGATTTAATGTTTTCCTTCTTATATAGCAGAGGCTGAGATGATCCTGGAAGGTCTGCTCACAGCAGAAGCCAGACAGAGTTCTCCAGATTCTGGTGTTACTGGTCATCTGAATCTAAGGGAGTCTCTTAAATTCTGTGGCTGTATTTTGTCTACCTGTGAGCTCAATGTTTCTTCCCAGAGGCAGTGTAAAATGAGTTAGTATTTTATAATTTGCTTTGAAATCCTCAGAAAACAGGCACTGCAACACTGCAAAATATTTCATGGACAGAACCATCTGAGGTGAAATCTGCCTCTCTTTATGTAAATTCTTTCAAAAACCAGAAACTAATTGGACTCCGAGACTAAATAGTGCAATGAAACAAGACGAACCCATGGTTCTCAACATGCCCACAATCTGTAACATCCCAGGAAGCTGAATTAGTCAGACAATTCTACTAAAAAGTCATGGAAATAACCATGAAAACCAGGATTGTTTCATTTGACCAAGCTGATATTTTGTGGTCTTAGCACTGAGTACATGAATATTCTTTTCAGAAGAATCACTTGAAACTAGCCTAATGATTTTTGTATAAAGTTCATCCCAAAGGCTGCACAGAAGAGGCAGCGGAAGTGCAAAACACCCTGGAGCTTCATCAGACAGGAGATCAACCGATGAGACCCATGCAAAGTAATAGTGTGGATCTGACCCCTTGAGAAAGCTCGCCTCTTAAAGAACTTTCTAGCCAGCAGAAGTAAGGTGGTGTTTTCCCACGGTTTCCTGAAAAGTCTGTCAGGACTGATTTTCAATAGCTACTATTTATATAATTAAAGAATACTTTGGAATGTTTGTGGAGTATTGATGGCTGCCCAGTCTTGTTTGCAAAGTACACTCATTTTAATTTGATCAGATCTTAAGAAATGTTGAGTATTTGCACCTTGTCTACTGACGCATCTCATTTTGGAACCTGGTAAATCTGCAGAGTATTTTCATATTCACAGAAAAGTCACAAGGAGCAAAGGGTGCTGAGGTCACTGCGCGCAGCATCTTGTGAATTCTGGTGCTTTGCTTATAGTGATATAAATCTTTTTTACATCTTTCATACTCGTTCATTATGATATGTTCTCTCCTGAATCCACTTGCATTAAGTCTTCTTAATTAATGCCAGTTAGATTTTTGTGCTCTGAAAGAGGGGCAGCTCTATCACACGTTGTTGGTATGCTATGACTGGGGATCTTATAATATTGCTGAAAAAACCAAAAACCTCCTAAAAGGTTGCTACATACAAGCAGCATCCAGTTGTGATACATGACATTTTATTTAACGTGTGTAGGTATGGACATACTTTGTTTCGTGCCTCAAAATAAGTTGTTAAACTGTGTTAAGAAAGCTGCAGAAGATGTGACTGCAGGTATTGGAGTATTATTCGTAAATCCATGGAGTATCTCATCTTGGCTGCTGGGTCGGGTTTTGGTCTCCCTCCAAAAGGATACAGCAGGAACAGAAAGGCTATGGCGAGGATGGTAGAAATTACTAAAGTCATGGATGAAAATTGACCCAGAATAGTGGCTGGACTTGAAGGAAAACAAAGGAGGGATAATACTGAGTAAATAATGAACTGGTGCAGAGAGTGTAAATTCTCCTTTCCCCTCACACGGTGCGAAGAGAACTAAGCAGAGTGCGATGAGCCAGGAGCCCTTTCCGTGCGGTGCAGTAGCCCAGCGCCAGCAGCCACGGCCGGGGCCGGGAGCCCGGCTCGCTCCGGGGAGCCCTGGCGCACCGGCGGGAGCGGGAGCGGTGTCCGCAGCCGCATTACGGTCCCGACTCCCTGCGACCTCCGCCCGAG
>WEIT01041998.1:1457-85650 GCA_013389985.1 Dryoscopus gambensis | reverse complement strand
GCGGTGCTGGGGCGATGCCCAGCGGCGGGGGACTGCGCGACTCGTGAGCGGGCGGTGGGGACCCACGGGGCGCGCAGGTCCCCCGCCGCCGGGCATCGCCGGCACTTACCCGTGTCCACCGCTCTGCTCAGCTCCGGGTCTTTCCTCGCCCATGCTCAAGAGGCAGAGCACCTCTCCGGGGCTCCCCTCGGGGCTCGAGAGCAGCCCCCAAACCCGTGGGCAAGTACCTGCCATGCAGGACCCTTGGCAGGAGGGAAGGAAGATGCTCGGTAGATTTGCTCTCCCGATGTGGGGAACGCAGGCCAGTTCCAACCATTTGTCCTCACCTCTATTTGCCAATCCAGCTGCATGGCAGCCGTGGAGTTGGAGTCTTATGGCCAGGAGGGACACAAGAACCAAAGAGCAGTGGGGGTTGGCAGACCTTTACAGATCACAGGGACCTTTGAAGGCTTTCAGGGATCATGGCAGGGGACCTTGAAAAGGACATTGATGTGCTCAGGAGGGTTCCACGGAGAAGTCTGAAGTGTAGGGTGAAGAGCTGTTATCTTGGGTAGAAACCTGTAAGCCACGTCTTAGACATGGAGGGGTGATGCAAAGGCAGGGTGCAGGTCAGGAAGAGGAGCCCATCTGAAGGATGGATATAGAGCTCAGTTCCTGAAGGAAGAGCAAAGTGAAAGCTGCTGGTTTGGGGGTACCACTGGGATATTTGGTTGTTGGTTGAGAGAATGGAGTTGGTGAAAGAAAAAAGTTGACCGGGGGAATGGAGGGAGGAGAGGCAGAAAAGGGATGAGCTAGGTGAGGCAAAGAGGAAGAACAGCTAAAAAAATGGAATGATTGAATGGTAAGAGGTTAAATGTGAATGTGAAACTCCAGAGAAAGCTCATGAAAAAGAAAAAACTAATATTGATAAACTGAGAAATGAATAGAGGAAAAGAAAAAAATGGTACCAAAAGCTCTGTGGAGCAGACAGTGAGAAAATGCAGAAATGTGCAAGAGGAGAAAAGGAACTAAAATCAGCAAGTAAGAGTGGAAAGTAAGGGGTACCTGAAGGTTCTTATTTCAGTTCACAGACTATTCAGCTGTTGCATTCCCATAACATAAAAACCACCTACTGCAGAGATAGGAAAAGGGATCCCAGTTTTCTGATGGAAAGAGCAGGCCTGGTCTTCATTACACTATAATTAGGATTTTAAAAAGCCCTTGGAGCTGACCCTGTGCACAGTAGAGTGTTTCTCTCGAGGTTCTCATTGGAGGCTCCTCTGGGCAAGGAGCTCGCCTCCCTTTCTTTTGGTGCACTGCACAAGCTTTATGAATCATAAATAATAATAACCTACCAGGTTCCAGCTTTGAAATGTGGGTCATCTCATTCCTCTTTTACCAGTTCAAATACAGTTTATTACCTACCTTATATAGAAACAGAAGCAGAGCAATCTTTCGCTGTGCCATAAAATTGAATCCTTTCAAGCATTTCCATGTCTGCTCTGCATACCAGCTCTCACATACCCTATTGCTGCCCACCTGGGACTTTGTTGACCTAGTTGGACTTCTCCTTCTTTACTTCAGATTCCTTTTTTCCTTTCTCATCTGTGGCAAAAATCTAAATTGCCTTGATGGTGTATGATAGGGCCCAAAGTTTCTTTCCTTCTCTTTAATGAAACAGACTGGCTTTGTTTGAGAGCTTTCTTTTCCAAATCAATTGACAACATTTCCTTTCAGACTAATATTGACTAATTTTGCCAGCTGGTGTTAAAGCCATATTAAAAAAAGAAAAGAAAAAAAAAGCTGAGATGTAGTTATAGGCAAAAATAAAGTGAGACAGCTGGCACACTGTGGACTGCTGACTTCCCTTGGCCCGGCTGCCATACCTCTGGCGAAGATTTGTCTTCCTCTGGTAGTCCAAGTCCATTGCAAAGGCACAGATAATGCTACAAGAGCAAGACAGCAAAAACTTTCATCTGCTTCCTAGTTACGATTATTTTCTCCCCTATCAACCACCATCAAAGCGTTTCAAGGATCTTTGGCAGAACCACTAGGAATATGTTTCATTCTAGGATGGTTAGCCAAGAGGAGCCTTTCATTGATATGCATTGCTGTAAAGCCCTCTAGCATTCTTTCTATTTTCCTGCCGGTGCAGTGGCTTCTTTGCTTTAAAAGGAAGATAAGGACTTTGTGCGTTCAGAAGCGTGACTGCCATTTCAAATTATTTCAGAGATTGAATCATCAGTATGCTCGGAGCCTGCTGTACCAGCACTTTTCAAGACAACTGTGTCTACATGCATTGCTCAGGCAGGCAGTAACCGTACCATGTGTTTTCTGTGCCTGGTACCATTGCACACCCTTCAAATTTAAGAACTGTAGGCTTGGTGCCTAATTTGTGCTTGTTCTTCCTTCTGTTGTTTTTCTCACTAATTTCTGTCCATACTGCAGTGGCCGTTCCTCTCAGACCAGCCAGTTTGTTTCACCCTATTTGTACATAAAAGTACAGTGTACTTTGAGGACTGACTTCTCTTCCTTGGGAAGGTAAAATACCTCCATTCTTGCTCTGCATCTTGGGATCTTCCAGAGACAGGTAACATCAGCTTTCACAAAGGGCTGCAGAACAATCCTGGCACCAGAGAAAACACATCCTCCACTTAATTAGCCCCTACTTGGATCTGCTTGTTCCCAAGCTTTGAGCACCAAGGAAATGCTGTTGCAGCCTCCCCATATAGCACATTTCCTCTGCACTGTCCTATCAGGAATGAGTGACTGGTGATACTCAAATTTTCTTATAGGGCAAGTGACACCTCTCTGCTATAAATTATGTTGCATAAACATCTAAACTGAGTTGCTGTGGAACCAGATGCTGCCACATGTTCAGCTGGAGTAACCTTGCCTGCATCACTGGAGTTGCAGGGAATTTGTATAAGTATGAATGAGAAATAAATTTGGCCTTTAGTATATTTGCATGCCTGCAGGGAATTTATCACAAGCATATCAACACTGTGATCATTTTAATAATAAATATTTTTCACTTCTTTAGCAGACACAAACTGAAGATCCCAAGCACAGCAAAAACTTCCATGAGTAGCAGTCGGCTTCTTTAAGAGATGAGATTCTTATTATCCTCATTTTGCAGATGGAGCAGCTGAGAAACTGCAGAATGAAGCAACTTGCCTAAAAACAAGCAGCACATCTTTTCACAGAGCAGGCAAGAAAAGACCTTCAGGAAATAGGAATGGACCCCCAAACTTCCCACTTATGTCTTTCTGGCCATGGGAGGGCCATGAGTGGATGCAGTAGGGATCAGAGAAGCCTTCATTTATTGAAATCAGTGATTAAAGCTTCCTTTTTGGGAAATAAGCTCAAATGCTGCATAAATATATTTCTGGATAAATACTGTGTAACTAATAGCAGTGTTCTACTGGTAGCTTCCAAAGGTTTTAGTAGGCAGTGTTTGTATGACTGAGCACTAGGGCAGACCCTGTGAACATCTCACCCAGGACTTCACATCTGTAGAAGCAGGATTTGGTGGCCAATGGTCTTTTTCCCGTGAAAGCCATACATGACAGGCCTATGCAGTGTTCGTGCTTCCTAGAAAACAGGTGGAGCTGGCGAGCAGGAGAGGCTGGTGTTGCGGTGGCTCAGCCAGGGCTGTTGGTTTGGGTGTGTTCCCCATTGAGGCGGCCTTGGCAAGGAATGCGTTGGCTTCTGCATGGAGAACTTAACTTGCAAAGTGTTCACTTTTGTTCAAGCTGCCTCTCTGCACAGGGGACCGTGTTCAGTGTGAGCAGTCAGGGCACTTTAACCCACCTGGTTCTTCTCCTTAGCTGTGGTAGCAGTTTTCTCCCTCTCCTGACCGGAACTGGTGAAGGTGCCAGTTACAAGTTTGCATGAATGGGGGTTTAGGTTTGCTGTGTGTCTGCTTCTCCACCGGACCTACCGGCACGCACCCTGTTACCGCAGGATAACGATAATGTCACTTGCTCAGCTGACAGAAAAGCAGTAAGTACCCTCTTCCATGCTTACTGTGGGTACTGAGTGTTAAGTGCACATGGGCAGTAATTACACTCTGGCTTTGGCCCAAAGCCGCTTTTGCCCAATTTTTGTATTCCTTGCAGTATTTTCAGCATATTTGAGCAGATAGCCAAGATCTTGTTCCAAAGGCGTGAGGAGTTTCTTGTTGCATAACACCTGGCTCGCTTCCCAAATGGCACCATGCTTTCCTAGGCTTTAAACAACCTCAAAATGAGCTGCTCTCAGCTGTGCTAGCTTACTCACTGGGGAGTCCCTGCAGCTCATCTTTGATTGTGTCCTGCTGGTTGTTTCGGCTACCATCTCGCCTGTGCAAACTCATAAGGTGCAGGTTTGGAGGTGACTCTTTACTTCTGCACTATGTTCCCTCCGCAAATGATACAAAAATAAAATAACACCATTTTGATGTTACTAAACTCATGCCAGAGCAGGAGTTTTAATGCATCACAAAGCAGAAAGATAAGTTATTAAAGATTTATCTAAGCTTCCTTACTTTAGTGGCTAAAATGAGACAGTATGTACATACAATGGACAAACAGTAGTTTCATTTACAATGACAAAACTTAAGAATGACAGCATCCATTGGATCATCTTCTCAGTCCTTCTGTAGATCACAGACCATTACATTTCACCCTCTTATCCCTAAATGAAGTAAGGTGCATTTTGTAGTCATCTTGAATCAATTTAGGCATTTGCTTTCAAAAAATGAGCAAATTACTAATCCACCTATTTAATTATAGATTTCTCCCATGAGTAGTTGGAAAAGAACCAGTAAAAAATAAGTATGAAGTCACCAGAATGCATTATTCACTCCCGTATTTTAGTTTTATAAGTCTTGTAAAAGAAATTTTGTCCCTCTTTCCTAATGGCTGACAATTGTAAACAGTAGGGTTTGCAGCAGCTCAGTGTAGTAGCTGGAGTTCCAAAAAGACTCCTAGTTCAACATACAATTCTAAGTTAGCTCGACATGTATTCCCCAGCAATTTCCCAGCAACAAGGCTCATATATAGGATTATTTATGTTGTTGCTTTACTAGCACATTATACTCAGTACAGCACATTCACTTATGTAGTAAGCAGCTCTCTCCGCTTGGCTGGAGCACCACTGCCAACCTTTAGTCCACAGCCCAGTTAATCTTTGTTAATTATAAACCCTGAGATGCCACTGCAGACCTGGATAGCATCCTGCGGAAGCAGGAATTTGGCCAATGAAAGAGTAGATTTACTTTGTAGTCTTCACTGAGCTTTGCTGACAGCCACTGCGGCATAAGATCAAAGGCAATAGGAAACAAGGTGTTTTTAGCAGTGCAGAGCTGGCGTGCTTCTAGGCAGAGCTGCCTACCATCTATTGGAGAAATCAGGTACCAGCTCCCATGTTAGTTGCCTGGTTCCAGACACATGGATCTGCTTTATCTGGACATAATGCAGGGGTACCCAGCCTGGAAATTTTGTGAGCCCTACTCAAGGCATGAATTTTGACCTGAGATCAAGGACCCTTTGGTTATACAAAAGTTGTATGTTGACTCTTCTGGAGGTATTAGGTATACATTTTGTTCAGTACCACTACTTCTGACTGCAAGCGTTGTCTACTGAAAAAACCCCAGACAAGTGTGAGCCCCATAAGCCTTGTCACTCAGTCATGGAGAGGACAGAAGTGAGGAGGTAAGAGCTAGAAATGCCTTTTCCACAATCACCTCAAATTCCCTAGCACAACTCTCAGCAAGGGTAATATTGTGACTGAAAAAGGCATGAGTCTGTCTTCTGTAGCTGACTGAAACAAGTGAGGAATAGTGGGTTGCAAAAGCCCTTCTCACTGCAAAGAGGATGAGGCAAGTATCAGAGAGAAAATAGAAACTAGAATTCTTGCATGTAATGTATTTTTGCTTGGAGTTATACTGAGTACCTCAGTGCCCACATGGGCCTAGCCAAACCTGTATTTTTTTTACAGGAGATTCAGCTTTTGATGTGTTTACTGCTGGAGGCATCTCTTCTTTCTTTCAGTCGATCACTGAGTAAATCATGTGGGGACTTCCATGGATAGATGTGCATTGCTCTAACCACTGTGTGCATGCTCAAGTCCATGTCGAGTTCACACTAGTATCTGGTTATTGGTTGACAGAGAACAGATGCTCCAGCTATCTTGATCTGAACTTAGGACTGAAGAAGAGCATTGTGTTTGAGGTTCAATAGCAGGTTAAGCCTATAGCTTCTAGGAGAAAAATCAGGTGGAGATGGAATTCACTATCGAAGAAACCAATGGGCTACAGCAGAGTCTTCTGTCTAAAACTGTGCTTACCTGAAAGCCAGGCAGCTCTGAATTTTTGAAAGGTCCATAAGAAAGAAAGAACACTGTCTTGTTTGTGATAAAGTGCAGTTAGCAGAGCCTCCACAGTTAGCATGAATTCACTTACCTCCCTATATATATGTACTGATATAAGTGTGCTCTTTATATTAGTATATAAGTAATTTAATTCCTTTGGAGATAAAACTGTTACTGAATAAAGACATGTAGCACTCAAATGCCTGGATAATTATTACAGTAGTTTCCTGCAGAGAATCCAGCCTGGTTTGTTACCATCTCTCAACCCTTTGTTCAGTCCGAAATTTGAAAAGACTGATCAGAATTTGCCCAGAATACAGTTTTAGTCATATCTGATTTTTCTTCTAATAGAAGTTCTGCTTCCATAACTCTTCCAAGTAAGTGGTGAAACACCCAGTCACCTCACTGGGTAACTCACTGTAAGATTCAGTCCAATTTTTATTCAAGAATGGGATGCAGAATAATATTAAGAATATGTAACTTACAATCAGGGTTACTGTTTGCGTGCTTTTATGGTAGTTACTTTCCAGTCCCACAATGCTGCTATTGTAAAAAGCACACAGTATCTTCCATTCTCACTGTGGACTCCAGTCATGAATTCTGATTAATAATAAGAAGGACAGTATTTAGGGGAACTCCTCACCTCATAAAATTCAAGGTAGAGTATCATAATGAGCCCATTCGAATGCAGCACTTTTAATAGAATTTCAAGGCAGTTGCCTCTGAAGATAAATTAAATGGATTAAAGTCCAAATTGCTGCAGTACGAAGTTGATAACTTTTCAGTTCTCTTTATATCACTAACAGGAATTAGAATATATATTTTGCAGCGAGCCTTGCTGGCACATTTGACAGAGGCAGAAAGGCGTATGTATGCTAGGGAGGAGCATTTGGCATATCTTCAAAAAATATGTGGAGATTATTTAATTCCAGCTCTTAGTAAGTGTAGATATAATATTTAGCACAGGGTAAAACAGGGATTAATATATACTAGCCATTAGTGATAAAACCCGCTATATAGGTAATGCTTTAGGATATGAGAGTACCTGCTCCAAGAAACTTAGGCCTATTTGATATAAATCAAGCTATATGAATGATCAGGTGATATCAGTAATATGGGGCAGATTTCCACAGATGAGAATCACCTTGATTGTCAATGAACCAAAAGTCCTGTTTTCTACCCTGCTGAAATTAAGGTGAGAAGATCAGACAAGTTCGAGTATCCTGCGTAGATAATCATAACACTTTACTTTTATAATTAGTTCATTTATACTATGCATTTCAATAGCAGAATAGGGTCTGAACTCGGAATGCTTTTTTCTTGGTTTGAGTTTGTGTTCATGCAGTTTTCCCTGTTTTTATATACCTACGTCCCTTATTCTGTAGCCTCAAGCAAATTCAGATCTTCTGACCTAATAGGTTAATACCTTGGGTTTGTTCTTTAAAATATTTCTATTGTGGACTTTAGAACTATTTTCTGTATTAATTTATTCTTAATTTAGTCGTGCTATTTCATGATCAAATTAAGTAAAATTATTTTTATCTCTTACTGTACAAGCAAAGTATTTAAAGAAAGCACTTTAAACTTTTCTCAAGTAACATCTAAAAATCCATATGTACAATGCTGTGTTGACCAAATATTTTAATTTAAAAACAGATTTAATAAAGTTTTTTGGGATTTTGTTATTTTTCCATTATGATACGTTAATTGATATTCAGTAAAAAATAGAGTACTGATCTTTTAGACCTTCAGCCTTGACTGTGGTTCGAAAACTGGGGAAATGTGAGCAAACCCAAAGTCATTCCAATGCTGTGTTACAGTCCCACCCACAAGCCGCCCACAGGGACTCACAGCTTTCCTGTAGGAACCCGAGAGCAGCTTCCTCAAAAATCACACGCAGCTGCCATATGGGGCCTGACCAAAAGTCCATCGGGTCCTGCCTCCAGCTCGGTGGAATTGAACAGGAACATGTATTTTCTAGCCTGACATTCATCTCTCACTGTGTGGGTGTGCTGACAGCTTCAGCTTACCCAGATGTAGGAAAAGATTTATTTTTTTTCTGCTTTGTTCCTAGTAATTTTCGGCAGTTATTTTGCTTTTTGAACACTGAGTTGCCCTTTTCCGTGGAGCAGCCTGTGAAGAGCTCATAATCCCTGATGGCAATGGCCAGAGCCCAGCACTGAGTGTGCAGCACGTGGGTTGTTTACTCCCACCTGCACCTCTTTATCAGCACACTTCTCCATCTGCCAGTGTGTGACCCAGTCACACAGTCTGTCATCTGCAGCTGGCCACTGCCCTTGCTGACCTGCCTAACTTGACATGGTTAGGAAACTTTGTCACCTTGTGGCTCACTGCCTTGCTCAGGTTACCTGTGGTTAATGGTGCAAATTGCAATTCCCACAGCAAACCTCTGCAGAGCTTTGGCGGCTTCCGCCATTGCTGTGCATACTCGTCATTGGTTTCCTATCCTGTACTGAGCCTTTTATCCATTCCAGCACTTTCCCTGTCTGCCCACTTTCTGTAAGACCCTTTGGAGTGGGATTTTACCAGGAGCCTCTTCAAAACCTGGAAAGGGTATCTGCATCTTCTTTATCGATGTGCCTGTTGACCACTGCTAGAGAACACTGGTGAGGCTGCAGGATGAATCATCTGGTTTGTCCAGTAGATTATGCTGTCCTTTTTGCCATCTTAAGATGCCCATTCTGACTATTGCTCACTCTCTTTAGCACTTACCACTCTATTTCAGAGCTGAGTTGGCAGGTAAATGGCTGAAACCTTTCCTTCAAAAAGTGGAGGTGGAGTGTGTGCCCCTCTTCAGTAGCTTAGTGCATAGAGCAGCCTTCCATGCCTCTGCTGGGAGCTGGAAATCCATCTGCCAGAGAGAGTGTCCAAGGCCAAGAGAACCCAAATATTAGCAAACAGGTGATCAGAATCAGAACAAATTCTTTGGCATCTGATGAGCTCTAGAGGGATTGGGAGGAGGTTACAGCTGCTACAAGCAGCTTTGGCAAAGCTAGACCTAATTTGGAAAATGAGGGAATGTCCCTTGATGCAGAAGTTAGGCTGTGCGTGCTCTCATTATGTCTGTGCAGGAAGGTTGATACGTGGAGATTACTGGCTCCTGAAATGAAATATTAACAGTTTCTCAAAACTAGACACCAGGATGACCTGTGAAAGGGGAGGCTGTCACTGACAGTGGCGCAAGAAAGCTGTGCGAGGTACTGGGTGGTCTGCCAGGCCACAAGTGAGTCCCTGAGACCTCACTCTTTAACCTGACTGACTAAAAAGAAAATGCCGAGGCAACAGATTTGAACAAATATTAACATTTAAGGTTTAGACAACTACGGTTGTAATTAGAGATATAAATCACTTCATGGATTTGGTATTTCATCTTCACAGGATGATGCCTCAGCTGGTTTTTAACAGCTTAGTTCAAAAATCTTGAACACCTAAATAATGCATGGTTAGTGTGGTAGGAACAGGGTAAAACCTGTGATAGGCAGGAATGGGATGAAAACAAAATTTGAGGAGTCTATGAGTCTGCTACTCAGACAGTGAGGCAAATAATACTGGGTGTCCAGAAGACCACCATCAGAAGCCGTTATGTATGTTCTCAGGTGTGTTGGAACTAATTGTGTCCCACTGATCTCTCCCTGTGGTAGATACTGGGTGAAGAAGTCACACAGCATTCAAGGCTGTGAGAATATGCCTTGGGTAGTATCCAGCTGTGATCCCCTTGCATGTGACAGGTTTCTAGAGGTCTAACCATGCTGATGGTCAGGCACTGTCTTACAGGACTTGCCTCAGCTCCTTCTCCCCTCTCTATGATAAGCATATCTTTTTGCAAGATTTACAAACTTCCTCTGCACAATGTTCAAGCAGTTGCAAAATATTTGACAGGCTGGCAAAATGGAAATACCTTCAGGATGTCTCATTTGTAATTGTCAGAGAGACCTGTGAGGGTTGTTCTTTTTACCAGAATTTTTTCCAGAAGCCTGATTTAAAGAACTGTTTAAGAATATGCTTACTCTGAAGCCCATTCCTAGCCTGGGGAACCTGGAATAGTTGTGCATTATCATTAGGTACATGTTTTTGTCCCCAATAGGCAGGACCTTAGTCTGCAAGGGTCACTTTCTCACTCTGAAGGGTTGGAAAGGGCACCCAGCACTTGTGTAATACTTCCTTCCCTGAGTTGCTGACTAGCTGACAACAGCTAAAGCAGGTCACTGATGACAGCTAAATATGTTCGTGTGGCACTGCACAGCTCCAAGTCCACCAGCGCTGTCTGTGGTGGCTTTACTCTCTGTTTCTGACAGCAGTGGTGGAGAGGTGGGACTCATCTCACCCAGCTTCAGACACCCACACCAGAGACACCTACTTCCAGCTTGTCGCCCCAGACTGTTTAGAGCTGGTGGAGAGAAACAAGCGCTCAGAGAGAGTGATTCATCTGGCTTGTTTTAATCATCTACTTTAGGGGAGATAAATCGTGCTATGGAAATGTCTTTTTTCTGTCTACTAACTATGCAGAAAGTGTAAATCACTGTCTCAGATACACAAGTCGGCACAGCAGATGTCTCAAACTAAGATGAATGCCATCCTTGGTTTTTATCAGTATCATATTTTTAACATACACATTGAGGTACAGTGTGGTCCTACAGTAAGCCTATAGCTGTCTAGCTGTGCACAGGAGTCTTAAGACTCTTGTACAGAGTTCAGAAGAGGCCTGGACAGCCCATTTAAAGGTGTTACCTTTAAAGGTTTAAAGGTGTAGTGCCTTCCCATGCCTCTTTTGCTTCATGACCTTTAGCTGGGACTGTGGAGTAAATAGCTCGGGTATACATGGCCCTGCTACAGGCATCCAAAGTCAACAGAGCGGGGTCTTAGCCATAATAGAGGAAACAGAAGAACAGCTGTTTTCTGGGGCTGGGGATTTCCATGGCTAATGGCATTGGCCATAGCTTTGGAGATGATTTCCTTCCTTTGTTTCTGAATGCCATGAGAGAGAGGTTGGACTGAAAGGGAGGGAGAAGGAATGGTTCCATTTGGGATTTATGAAAAAGGAAAATGAGTGAACAAAAGGGACAATGAAAAACCAAAATTAGTAAAAGCAAGATGGGCATTTTTCCTCTACCTCAGTATCTTAATTTGTTCTTTTGGGGCATACAGTAGCATACAGTAGCATACAGAGCAGTCTGCTACAAGGAGCAATGGAAGAAACCCATTAAAAGTCCGCAGAAATAAAATTCTTCAATGTCCTGCCTCATCGATTCTGAGAAGACATTTTGCCATCTTTAAATTCATGTACGTTCTGTTGCCAGCTGACCCTTGTGCCCTTGTGCAGTGTTAGAGAGGAACTTTGCAGTTACATGTGGGTTTAATGTCACCCCCACTGTGCACCTGTGGTTTGGATGAGGAAAATGTCCCCGGCAGAGACACATGGACTAGACAAGGCAAACTACAGCTCTAGGTTTTGTGTTTGCCAACTGGCAGGCAAGTGCCCTCCACAGTAGATGAGAGGATGAGACCACATGGGTGTATATCATCTGTAGTGTCCACCATCTCCAAAGACAATCTGTTTTTTGGGGCAGATTATGTCCCAGGTATCCTCCAGGTCAGTGGTGCATCCACTGGAAAAGGCTGTGCCCATTTGGCATCTAACCCACCAACAGCACAAGCAATTATGAGGACACAATACAGTTCCACTGACAGATACTACAGATTCTGAGAGATATTACAAGTCTCAGCTTATAACTCTTAATCATCAGACAGTGATTTTTACCCCTATCATTATGAAATCTGTTGTGCCTGGGATAAGTTTTTAGCCTCTCCAGCATATAAAAGCATCAAGAGAATGAGCATCCCTAGAAAGTTAACCTTTCAGGTGCAAGGTCACTTTAGAAGTTATACATGCAGTATTGTCTATTGCTGAAAGCAAATGTTTCTGTTGGTGTGTTTAACACGAAATTAAATATACCTGGACAAGTAATTTTGCCTGTGTAGCAGAGAAAATACCAGTAAAGTTCAAGGCCATGATATTCATGCAAGCTGTCCAGATAAACTGCTGACCCTTGTGTACGTGCACAGCACAGTGGGGACCTGGGCAGGTGGCTTCAGCCCTTCATGGGGGGAAGATCTTCACCACAGTGTCTGTAGAGGGCTGTGTGTCAACACTATATTACCAGATGTTGAGTGTCTGGTGCATCAGACGGTAGAGATTTGATTGATTCTCATTTTGGAAAAAATAACACAGCTTCAGTGTTGTGATTCAGAGCACCTACTCATCTTAAAGTCTCATGTACCCTAGAGGCTGTAGGCACATTCCCTAATATTAAATATCTTCAGCAGGAGCGGTTTAAATCCTGGTTTCCTGTTTCCCAGGGGACTAACGGCAGAAAGATGGGAATGACAGATACCCCACTGGCTGTCTTCTAGAAGGAGGACTATTTTAGCCTACCCCTCCAAGTAGTTTCGAAAACATAAACTCTGAGTGCAGTTGCATTGACACAGAGGCACAAACTCCTCTTAAACTCTTATTTGGCATGCTGGCTTCCTGAATTCATTTTTTCTGCACCCAGAAATCCCAGTGGTCTGTGGGAAGAAGGATGCTGGAGTTTGTTAGGGTGTGTGAAGTGTTTGGTGTTGCAGTGACAATGCCCAGAAGAAAATCTTGAGTGGAAAGGAAAAATTCGGTAATCATTGCAGGACTTGTGTGGTCGACAGCAAAGAGAGTGCTGGCAACTGCCCGTTACATGGTGAGGTTAAAAGAAATGAGTGTACCATTGTTTGGGATAAGCTGAACCCTGACACTGGTCTGTGCAGCAAGTGAGGCAAGGAGCATTAGTTACAAGCAAAGTATTACTAAGAAAATGCATTAGAATTATTTTGAATGAGCCAAGTATTCGCAGGCAGTCTTTTTTTCAATCCAAACATTTGGCAGGTAGCTTTTAACCTTTCCATTATGTGTTTAATACAAGGTCACATTAAATTCGGACAATTCATTGGCTTGCTGGTGCATCTCTTGTTATGTGGGAGGCTGCCCACGCAAACTTCTACTGAAAACTGAAATAAGTGGAGAAATCAGAAACATCCCTATCTCTCTGAAAGCCACACAAAAAGGCAAGATGTTTGTATCTTTGCTGCTGTATGTTCTTTTTAGATATCAGACCATCAAACAGAGGCCACAGTCCTGCTTGTTATAAAATAAAGCTTTACCGGGCAAACTAATGGTACTTTAAGCTCAGATCATGCATTTCTTATCTGTAGAGAAATAACTAAATAGTTCTTTCTTTCCATGGAAAGAAACATTTTCTTTCACAATGTATTAAGTCATGTAAATACGAGTTTAGTTTAACTTGAAATAAGAGATTTTCCGTTGCAAATACTAATTCACACCAGGATATGGAAGGACTTTTTTTTTTAATATGTGGACCTCTCTTAATCTGCCTGGAATAGATATATATGTTTGACAATAATACAGTCTCTCATTGTCCTGGCTTTACTTATGTGTTTTCATCTTTCAATGCATGCAGTAAATTCTGGACAGTTTTGAAGTTGTAGATTGCTGGATTTCAACATGAACTACTGTTACTTCCTACTTTAGGTGAATGGACCAACTAAACTGCAGTCAGCCTCTAAGAGAAATTGCTGCTGAGTATTGTGTGGGGTGACTGAGAACTTCAGTGGATGTTGAACAGGGTGAATTTAAGAAAGGCTGGTAGAAAGCCCTAAAAGGCAGGGGCCTGCTGCTGAGGTCTGCCAGCATGTTTTGATCTCTGAGAACTCAACCACCTAACCTCTCCTTGCTCATTCATTCACAAGTTGGATATATTATCAACTGACAGCTCTAGGATAGCAGGGCTGTAAAAATTCGTGTTTGAGGATTGAAGGGGCAAGATTTTTTAGGTGAAAAATTTCCAGCAGCATGCTAGGCTTAGGTATAACAGGGGAAAGCTCCAGTCCAGTCTCAGTTTGTGCAGGACTCAAACTAAAAAAAGTTAGGATTGCCTGGTCAGAGATGGACTTCAGGGCAGCCTGTGGGTTGGTCTAGTTTTTGCCATCTGGCTACAGCCTGAGGAGACCTGTTTTTCCAGGGATCGCTGAAATGCCTGGTGGTCCAATTCAGTATTAATCACATTATTTATATTGTGGTGATTTTGCTTAACTTCAAGATTAAATATATTGCCCTCCCTCTCTTTTAAGAAACACCATATTCCATAAACTGGCCATTTCTGCATTTTCCAAGACAACAACAATTTCAAGTGCTGTTAAATCCCCTTTGCTGCTTTATCAAACTCAATACCGTATTTTTCATTCATTTACACATCCTAACAGCATGAGTTTAAGTGGTGTGTTAAGTCTTTCTATGTACATCAAAGCAACATGTAATTTTCACTTCGATTTTACCCACGGGCTTCTAAATCTAGAGGTGATAATTGTTATTTGCATTCTAATTACTCCTCAGTTCAACCAGAGGCTTTGCAATGATCTAAAAACAAAGGACATTTTGTGGCAAGATCCTGTGGGCTCCTTTGCTCATGAAGCTCCATGTGACTTCAGAAGGGCCTAAGATTTGAAAACTAAAATGCACGATGGATTTCCGTAGTAAGCCATGTGTTTTCTTCTCCGCAGGGGATGAGCGCTCCCGGGAGTCTCCAGCCCCAGCCGAAGCACAGATGCAGGCTGGGGCGGAAGGCAGTGGAAGGGTGAACCGCTGCTGCTGGAAATGCTCCGTGACGCAACTCAAGAAGATTTTCTGGGGTGTGGCCGTGGTCCTGGGTGTCTGCTCCTCTTGGTCGGGTTCAACCCAGCTAGCAAAACTGACCTTTAAGAAATTTGATGCACCCTTCACTCTAACGTGGTTTGCAACAAACTGGAACTTTTTATTCTTTCCTTTGTATTATCTTGGACATGTTTTTAAGTCAGCTGAAAAGCAGTCTCCAAAGCAAAGATACAGGTATGGGACCTTTTGTTTTTAATCCTGTGGCTCTTGCATGCTGCTCTACATTTCACAGACATTTTGTTCAAATTAGTCAATTAAATCAAACTTGTGTTTGCTTTCCTCTCCAGGTTTGTTAAAGGATGGTCTGAGCTCATTGTCCTATGCTAGGTGCTGTTGTTATTCCTAATATTATTTCATTTCAGCAGTAAGAAATCCAGATTTATTTCTATGACATGCAGGTCATGTAATGAAAGTCTGCATTTTCTGCAATTACTTATCAAGAGTTTTCTGCAAACATATTTTTTTCTATCAGTATCTCTTTCCCCTACCCATGGCTGACTTCTCTGTCAGTCTCTGAGTAAGTTAAATAAGCTTTTCTTTTCCAAGCTCAGGACTAGAGCAGAGCCTTGAATAGCGGAGTAAAAAGTACTGCAGTATTTTCCTGGCACTACGCCCTTGACATCAAAGGCCAAGCTCTGATCCCAGTTAAACTAGAGCTGTTGTGTTTATTTCCGGGAGGAAGCGCAGTCATAACCAAAGGCAGCACTTTGTCTTCAGCACACCTTGTCTTTATAGCAAGCCAAACGCATGAGTTGCTCATGGAAAGCCCAGAGTGCCCATCCTGCATGAGAGGCTGAGGGTGCTGTGTCTGCTTGAAGGACTGCCTCTCACTGAGCTCTCCCTCAGCTCTGCTCCACTCATTTTGGCCAGAGAGGTGTCTGGGACAGATGGGATGACTCAGCCATCAAGATGTCCCATGTCAGAGAGCTTCCCTGATACGTGGAAGGATGTGAACAACCTTTTCCCCTTCTGTTACACAGTGGGGCTCATAGACTTTTAATGAAGTAGCTCAGAAAAGTAAACAGTAAGAAGTACACATTTCTCAGCTCCCAGCTGCGCAGCGGCAAGGGGGAAACTTTCTACAAGAAAAATCTAAGAAACCAGGTTACTCAGGAAATGCCCTACCTCGGATGACTGGGGTTAAGAAATTCTACTGCTTAGGCATCATTATGGTTGCTTCATCTTTTAAACAGTGTGGGGGCTGCAGATAAAGGATATAACCATTCACTGCAGGTTCTAGAGCAGGATCCAGAAGGTTTAAAGGCATTTTCTTAAGTGCCATGTTTTCCTGCACTTCAGTCTTCAGGTTGTATATGTTCATGGCAAATGTGGTTGCTTCAGAGATAAGAGGAGTACGGAGGTTACAGAAAGCTACAGTTTGATCTAAAAACAGGAACAAATGCTAGCCTAAAAGCAACTGCATTTTTGCTTCTTTGGTTTTAAGTATCTTTCTTTCCAGCTGCTCTCAGATAATGTTTGCAATACTGCTGAATTCTGGGGTGAGTGGTTGTGGTTTGCCAGATCCCTGGGGTTAGAAACCCAGAGCATTGTACTCGATGTTGCTGCAGTAAATTGATACAGTTGGTAGTTTTTATGTCTTTCATTAATTAAATCAGGGCTGAATTGAAGAGCAGGTGCAAGCCCTGCAGCCTGTTTGGGATGCAGGGGGACCTCATTAGCAGTAGGCTTGCCCAGGCGTCATAAAGAGTGTGCATTTGTGTCTGACAAGCAGACTGAATAGGGTTAACTTCATTTTTTCTGGGTGTCAGGGAAGATGTGTGCATTTGGAGATGCGGCCGTGGCTCCTAGCTTTGCTGCAGATTTGTTCTGTGGTTTGGAGCAAGTCACTGCAGACCTCTGATTTCCCTGTACTCCCTGTTCTTTTGGATGAGACAGTCCTTTAGGGAGGAGGAAGGACTCCCCCTTACCATGTGTTTACATAGTGTCTGCCTCAGCATGTCCCGTATCTACACTGAGGCCTTTTGGTGGTGCTGCACGAAGAGTAACTGTGAAAAGATTTACTGCTCATCTGCTTGCTCCACTACAGCTGAGATGTCACTTGTGTGTACGTCAGTAAACCCAAGCACTGCGGTCCAGCCTCCCCTCTTAATTATTCCTCCTCTTTCTATATTACGTATGTGTGCACATATATAGAGAAGGAGATACACAGCGACTTTGCAGCTCCATATGAGGCACCACCATCTTCAGGAAAGCTTGCAGTCCAGGCATGGTTGGACATGCTAGGGAGATATTTTGTGGACTTCTGAGTAGTTAAAAGAAGACAATTCTGACCTAGAACTATAAAGAAACTGCCATAATCACCTTCTGCTTCTTTTATCCTTCACTTTCATCTATATTTTACATATTATCTGAGCTCTCTGGCAGGAATTTGGAACAAGATAAATTAAAAGGCGATAGTGGGAGAAGGTGGAAATATGATGTCTAAGTCACCTTAGCAGTGAGGTAGAAAAGAAAGGGGTTCTCAGATCTTGCCTACACAGGCTGCTAAAATCTACAGGTACCCAATGTTTTTTGGCAGCAAAGCTCCGCAAGGACAACAGCCCAGCCACCTCAGCAGGGCTGGGCATCTCAGCCTACCCTCCACCTGGCACAGGCAGTGCTTTCACACCGCCCCTTCCTGAGGGCACCAGAGCCAGCAGGTGTGCTTTGGGTACCTCCCTATACAGTTAAAAGGGCTTGTGAAAAACAGCAACCACCAGGAAAAATACACAAAAGGGGGATCATAAAATGTAGCAACAGTGAACAGATGTATAGTCCCTCCTACACAGATTATATGGTTTATTACAGTTCTTGAATTCCGGTTGTATTGTACCAGTATGTATGCTATGCTGTAAATACATGAATTTTTATGTTTTGTAGTCTTACAAGAAGAACATACCTGTCATGGTGTTATGATCCAATTGTTACTATTATTAAGATTCTTTGCTAATTCCTCTGCCCAAATTAAGGTACAAACAAGACCATATGCCAGTGACAATAATATGGGTTTTATTTGGTGGTAGATACGAGAGAGAGAGAAAGAAAAAGAAAGAAAGAAAGAAAGAAAAGAAAGAAAGAAAGAAGGAAAAGAAAGAAAGAAGTAGAAAATAGGCGGGGGGGACAGGAAGAGAGTGACAGGGACAGAATAAGGAAAATATCACCATCCATGCATCCCAGTGATGTTCTGTTGATCTTCTCCAGCTGGTCTTCTTGGTAGTGAAGATCCCCCCCAGAAAGCATAGAATCCGATGGGTTTATATGCTCAGGCGAGGCAGGCATGCCCAGGCATGTCCCCCTGGGGGAGGGGGCAGTCTCTTACAGCAGACTCTGGGTCTGTTGCATCTCCTGCAGTTCTGTGGGGCCAGGCCTCTCACGTGGATGTGGCCTGTGGGGTTGGGGGTTCCACAGCTGGGCCAGTTTGACTAATTGGAGGATGGGTGTTTATTGCCTCTCACCAGAGGTTACACCATGCACCCAAAACCTCCTCCTCCCTCCTCAGTTGGGGGAGTCTGTGTAATCCTGGCTTCTGTGAGCTGTGCTCTCCCCCCCCACCCCAAACTCAGCTGGGATGGCAGCTGGAGGCTTTGGCCTATGCATACCTTTCCCTCAGCCTGAGGTGACTGAACAATGCGTTTCCTTTTATCTAATCAGCAATTCGACTTACAGTCCAAAGCTCTTCAAGGAGGTTTCTGTGGCTGTAGCTTCTTTAAAACTTTATATCAATGTTTGGGGCATAAACTATTTTCAGTCTCTGACACATGGACATAAACCAGTTTTTAGCTGGTTTACGACAGAAAAACAGGGGGTTTTTTCCCTTTTTATAGCAGGTATAATAGTAGTAAATTTGCCCCCAAACTTCTGTAGTGACATGAATTTAAGAGCAGGTTTATTCAGTTTCTTTATAAGATTTTGAGTATGAGACCACAGTGTGAAGTATTAAGGATTTATGACTGAACCATATTGCACAGTAAGGAACTTGCTGTTTAAGCTGAAGTAGACTATCAGTGTGTCCACACCATGGGGAGAGTCACTCTTCATAGCAAACCAGAACTCATGCATTCGTGTCCAGCTGCTCTATACTCCTTGTGCAGCTCCATCAAATGCTGCCAGCGTTATGCCCAAGTGTAGACGGCTCAGGGAGAATTTTGCCCATGGTTGCTACCAGGGATGTCATGGTGCAGGACCGCATGCATGGGAGTGATATGGAGAGCGCTGGAAGGCCACCGAAGAGCATGCCAGGGTCAGCAGCACTCTCCTTGTGCAAGTGCCCACTAGCTTAAAATAAAATTTTTGTAACTAAATTATTATTCATTTCAACCATTGTCCAGTCCAGAAATAATGCATGTAATGATTTGTACACCTAATGCATCATTTAAGAGTACTTCATACTTTTTGCTTCCAAACTGCTTTATGAAATGACACATTTAATCTGATGAGCTATCCTCCATCATACCTACATTATTAATTTATGAGGTAACATAAATTAAAAGCACTAGGGCTTAAAACTCCCTGGCTACATGAAAGATTAAATTAAAATCTCTGCAAGATATTGGTTAGCTTTGTGTATCTCTAGGCAGAATGAAACACACCTTTTATAAAGATTCACCCTCTGTGTTCCAACTGGGAGGAATAATAGAGGGGTTTGTTCACATTTTGGAAGAATACCTCAGAAAGCTTGTTTATTTTGATGGTATGGTCTTAGCTAAAGATTTTTTTGAGAAGGAAAGGGAACGGACTTTCAAGAACGGTTTGCAGGATTATTTATTTATTTATTCGTTTATCATTTAGATCTTGATTTTTATTTCATAAAGCTTTAGGACTAAAGAACACAACAGAAGCTAGAACTAAATCTCTTCCAAAACATTGAGTGCACCTGATGTGTTGGGCAAATGAAGAAGTCATCACAGTGCAGACCTTGCACTGATCTGCAACCACATTTGAACATGTTTTAGAATGTTCTTTTTCACTGATTCAGAGTTTTGGCTCTATATTGCCCCCAAATTATCTGCCACTAATCTTTCAGAATCTGAAGATTTTTCTTTGAAAATAAAGAAAAAATTGCAAGTAACACCAAAGTATTGTTATGTCTTTGAAACTGAACCAAAATGCTGATGCAACAATGGGAGAGGACTAACCTAGTAGATCTCACTTACTCTGATTTACCAGCATATTGACTTCACAATAGCCACTTTTGACCTATTTGCCTATGGGCTCAGAATTGAGATTTAGTTCTTCAAGGGCCACAGAGTTTCAGTGCCATAGCTTCAGTTGAGGTCCAGGAGAAAGTGGAGCTGTTTCTAAATATGTTTCACAGGTATTTCTGCTACCATGGAGAAGATGAGACACTAGCCATCACTCCCAGTAATACAAGGAGTTGAGTCCATTAGTTTGGTCCTGACTCATATGAAGTGTAATTCACTGCACCGTGGGTATTGCCCTTCTTTTCTGCAGCAGGCAGAGAACCCCACTGGTAACCAAACCCCTGGCCACGATGAAACTCTGAGGGGAAAAAAGGTCAGAGCCATTTGGCGTGACTGGATGCTGTTTTAGTATTGATTTTTCAGTGGTTTGTGTTCATGAGTCTCTCTTACCCAACAGCATCAAAATGTTGCAGTGTGGTTAACTTTTGGCATCCTACTGATTTATATTACAACTTAGATGGGAGCTTCGCCACCAGAGCAGACAGCATTAAGAGAATCATAAATAAGCTGTGGAAGCATCAAGACAAATGCAAGTGTTTTTAGCAAATGTCACCCAATGAAGCATGTTTTCTTTCAAAAAACTTCAGTTTATAAACTTTATTTGTCTAATTCAGAACCTTATCCTTAAAATAATATGCATTTACTTTGTGTTCCTCAAAATAAAATCACTTTACGTTTCAGGTTCACATTAGCTTCTTGGGGAAAATAAAAATAATAATAAAAAAACCAACCAAGGAACAAAATAAACATTTGAAATTAAAAGAGCATCTAATTCTTACCCAAGTTCGACAGAGACCAGTTAGGAGCAACTCCAGATTAAATCAGTTTGATCTCTGCAGTTGTCTGTCAGGACTCACCTTTGTGCTTGGTATCAAAGCAATTAATTAAAAGAAGATGTGGATATTGTACAGGAGGTTTATGATACTCGTAGTCATCTTTATCTCTCCCACAGATATCTGAGCTGCTGGCAGTGTTGTGTTATTGACAGACCACTGTACCACCTCTCTGACTCTTTTTTCGTGAATATGCACTTTTCTGCCAGAGGTTCCAGCTGAAGACAAGGCCAAATTGTACAATTAGCAAGTAGCAGTAGTAGTGAAGCCTTCTGCTGGAACAGTGTGGTGTTTGTGGTAGTGGCAGTGCTCGTGGGCATGTGTTCAGTGTCCAACCTGCTGTCTGTATGGCATCAAGCTCAGTCATGGAGCATTCATTTGGGCTTAGCTCAGCTGAAGCCCAAGCCACAGAGCTCAGGGTGATGCTGTTGTCAACTTCTGTTTCTCAAGTAGTTGCCACTTCCTGATGAAACCTGCAATAGCTGCTATTTTTTGCCTTTTGAGAAGGACAGTATCTCCCCGTGGGATGTGGGATGGGTGTTCTGTCACCCCCACAGGGGTTCTGGAGGTGGCTTCTCACTGCTGCCTTGTCATAATACAGCTATGCTGCACTATTGCCAGGTGATCACATGAGTCGTCGTTTTAGCCACTTCTTTGGGGAGACTTGTTTGCTTAGGTGATTAAAGATTAATGTCATGGTCTCTTGGTCCTTATGCTTCCTGAAACAAAAATTTCTCAGCCAGCTGTCAAAAATAGACTCTATGGACTGCCTGCTCTTGAGAAAATAACAGCTCCAGAGCTTTTCTAGAGTAGCCTCCTGTTCACATCAGTCTCCTCTGAAGACAGTACCAGGCGTTGATTTAGGGAGGAAATGTGCTACAGCTGGCTTCTCAGTGTCACACTGCATATACCAGCACTGCCAGCTTGGAGCTGAATGTCTGGTTTCCCCACAGAATTCACAGGGAGAGCAAAACCTACAGCAGAAACACAAACATGAGGACGTAAGGTAAGCAGCAGGAAAGGGTGAGGAGAAAGGCTGTGGTCAAACTCGCTGCTAGTGGGAGCCCTCCACCGTCCCAGAGTTAGGCAACTAGCTAGAATTGAGATACTGTTCCTCTCAGTGTCTTCCATTGAAAAGCTTAAAAATCTGCTCCTGGACCACGGTGAAGGTGATCGTTTTTCTCTCCCTCAAATGCATGGTACCTACATCAGACTCTTGATGTGAGTGGCTGGCAGAAAGCCACAAAATTAATGCCTAAGTCCTGACTTCTCTGGAGGCAGCTTCACAATGGTAAGCCTGCATGGTGGGCTCCGGGATGTAAGGTGGCATTTATATGCTTAACTCCCTTTCTAAACCTCCTGGAAATACCTTTTAGAGATTTCTTTTAAATTTTTGTTTGACTAATTTGCTAATTCCTTCTATTCAGATAGAACACTGTCTCTGAGAACTCATGTCTTAGCTTTTGTGAGAAAATGGTCATGGGTCTTTCTTTAGGAAACCAGTCCTTTCTAATTTAACCTCACAGATTAAACTTGGAGTTTGTATTTGTCTTTCAGACCATGATGTTTTGAAAAGAGCTTAAAATTCATGTCCTGTGAAAAGCTTTCCCTTAATCTGAAGCACCTTCATCTGTTGAGAATCACCTCTTTTGGGCTTTTGGACTTCTCTGAAGTGCTAATCAAGAATAAAAATTGGGTACTGCCTGATCAGGAGAAACCCACATTCTTTAATCTTGAGCCTGATTTGCAAAATCATTCCAAGGATGATTGAATTAAGTAATGTCCTGTAATTTTGTCTTGTTGTCCCATTACTTTTGTCTCCTCTGCTGTGGCTTGAACAGATGCTTCAAAATAATTACATTATCTGCCTCTTATGAGGTAACAGTGGTTGAGGCAAGGACTAGAAAGAGAAGTAATTGTTCTTGTTACCTGCAGACAGGGCATGTGCTATGAAATAATGTATTTATGTAATTGCTTTTGCTTGGAAAAAAATGTTGTGTCTTGCAGCACTGAAAAATCTCTCTCTGGTCAGTAGTTAAACTGCATTTCATTAACACTGCCTCTGGTTAGTTAAGCAAGCTGCCAAGCTCCCACACTGCTAGGGCTTTTCTCAGGAGACCTCAAGAGCAAACCCGCCTGTGCTGGTCCTACTCAAGATGATCTGACCTCTCTGCACACACTGAGACCATGGGACAAAAGCAAGCCAGGCTGAAGGGACCTCGGGTCACCTCCTCCCTTTCCTGCCTCCAGTCATGACCTGCACACACAAACAGAAAAGTAGCTGCATTTTATGGCTGGCAAAGGAAAAAAAGGACTGGGAAAAGAGTGTGTGATCATGTTTACTGCATGGAGAAAGAAGCAGAAAGCTGAGGTGAGCATGGATTTGCTGTTTTTCCAATCATCATCACATGGAAGAAGGTTTCACAGCTGGCCTTTTTGCAGAATGTTGTTTACCTTCGTCACC
Organism: Dryoscopus gambensis; assembly: GCA_013389985.1. Taxonomy (NCBI): domain Eukaryota; kingdom Metazoa; phylum Chordata; class Aves; order Passeriformes; family Malaconotidae; genus Dryoscopus; species Dryoscopus gambensis. The sequence goes on along the minus strand of WEIT01041998.1, from coordinate 62,040 downwards.
ACACCAAGTACCTTGAGCCCCAGTGCACAAACGCATTAAATGGGGACTGTCCTAGATAGATTCTCCATGATGTTTACAACAGCAGCAAAAATAACAACAAAACCCAGGAAGGAGCGATAAAGAATTCTGCTTTTATTTATTCCAGCCCAGATCTGTGTCAAAATATCTTGAAGGCATCTACCTTTAAAGCTGCTTTAAAAAAGGAAAGTGCATGTATGGCAACAGACTTTGTAGCTATAATTAACAGCTCTCAATAAAGACGGATGATACAGTGAGAAGTGTTGGAGGCTGGCAGTACTACAGAAGTGGAAAAAACCTATTTGTCCAGCTGCCTAGTGGTTATGGACTGTGTCCAGATTTCCCAGGATTGTTTGTGTTTGTATGAAAAGGCAGCCTCATATAAATGCACACGTACCTGGCTGAGGATCCTGTTCAGTTCAGGTCTCCAGGAGCTGGCCACCCTTGCCTGTCAGACACAGCTATAACAAGTAAAAAGGGGCAAGTAGCCAAAGGTGAAGGTTGACAGCAACAGAGGTATTTGAACAGGGCTTCATAAACTGAAAAACCCTGTCGAGCAGGTACATAATGTTGTCTGTGGACATCCATAAGGGGTTTTGGAGGGAAATAATGTTAAGGTATGAGGTGATGGGCAGACAAGTTCATATATGTATTCACACACTCATGTACAACCATTTTGTGTTTTCCAGTGCTAAAACACCTTTCCAAATAGTAGCTTTTTGCCAGAGAATCCGATCCAAAAATGGGGAAGGCAAACAACATCTGGTTTTGTTACCTTGTGCACCTGCTTTGAGTGGCAGTTAGTGAAGACCACTTCTCTTCAGCCTGGCTCTAGGAAAGAAACAACCCTCCTGTTGGTTTGTTTGCCAGTCTCTGGGGCCAGGGCTACAACTCAGCAAGTTTAAAGGAAAGAGCCTCATTTACTTTATGGCTTAGTGGTCATTGCCATATCATTTGGGTCTCTTGGCTAAGCAAGCCTACACTAAGTCTCCTGTGGCTGCCTCATCTATTCCCTGTTCCTCGCATCTCCCACTGAGCTCTTCCCCACCTAGAGCTGGTGTTGGTTGCTTGTGGTTTGTTAATTTATAAATTGTCTCCCTTCTCTCTGGAGCTGGGGAGCTGTTTACTCATTTGCTGAAGCTGCTCATTTCACGAGCAGTTACAGACTGCTGCAGTGTTCCCTTCATCTCTTCAAAAACCTTCCACTATCTGAGTGAAACATTCAGATTCCCACAGGAGGAATGGGCCTCTGGAAGCGTTATGTGAAGGATGGCATCCCCCATCTCTTTCAGCATCTACAACTGCTAAGCTTCAGGGATCTCAAGTCCCTGCAGGTACCCATGAGTGCCCCTTCAGTGACATATTATTAACTTTCATGTAGTACATTGCTGAGACAAGGCACCTTGGATGGTATTAATCCAGGTCCATTTGCTGGAGGAGGACTCTGTGTCTTTTTCCTCTACATCATCTGGCATTTGCCCTTGCATTACATTTAAAAAAAAAATGTTTTGCTTCACCAAAATGCTGCATTTTTTAAACTTAATTCTCTTTATTGTATCTGTTACAGAGGCCAGCCAGGCCAACTTAAAATTGTATCTTGCCTTTTCTGCACTGGAAGTACAACTTTCTTCACTAGTCTAGCTTATTATACCTTCAGCTGGAGTATATATATATTTCTGAGTACAGAAAGATAATTTTTCTGTTATGAAAAACTCTCCTATTCAGTAGGACTCTAGGAAATAGCAAGAATTTCACCTCTACTTTCAGTACCTCTTAAAACTGACTGGAAGAAAAATGAAACTACAGCTCTGTAATGCTGTCTGATATTTTTTCCATCTAACAAGTGGTGGTCTTGTTAGACCTTCTCAGAGCGATACCCTGAACATCAGGTCACAGAATCATGGCATAATTCTAGCTGCTGGGGACCTGGGGAGGCAGCTCTAGTCCAGCCTACTCAGTGCAGAGCCACATCATATCTACCCCTTGATTTTGTTAATGATTAGTGATCTGCAGACACTGAATGAGGCATAACTGTTATTAAATTTAGGTGTGCTTTATTGCATCTTTTATTGCACTGTCTCGAGGATATCCCAAAATTACACATACCAGAACATATTGCCATGAATGGTACCTGTTCTGCTTCTGTTTGCCCCTTTTTGCCAGAGCCACCTTAAATATTTATCTGTCCTCAGGAAAAGATATGTTGATTCAAACCCTGAGCATTTGATGTATTTTTATTAACCTTGAAATTTGAAAATAAATGGTATTAAGCCACTAAAATGAGGGCTTAACTTATTTTAAATAATCAAACAAATTTCCACCCAGCGTTTTCAGTATTTCATTAAGTTCTTTATGTTAAATGTGATGGGTAGAGGCAGCACTTCACCCTATCTGGAATGCTGATTTCATCACAGAATGGCAGGGATCTTAAAGATCATCCAGTTCCAACTCCCCCGCCATGGGCAGGGACACCTCCCACTAGACCAGATTGCTCAAAGCCCCATCCATTCTGACCTTTAACACTTCCTGGGATGAGGCATCACAGCTTCTCTGGGCAACCTGTTCTAGTGCCTCACCACCCTCACAGCAACTAATTTTTTCCTGATTTCTATCAGGAAGGGTTTGGCTGAGTGTACATTAAAAATATCAAGTTAATAACTATTTAGATATATTTCGTCTTGCAGAGGGGAACTCAGGCTATGACCAGACTGAAATTCACCCTGCTCCTCCACATTACTTTTAAAAAGTGACTTTTGATTCTGGAGAACTGACATAGAAAAACTTAGTGTTGAAAAATAGTGTGCCGGAAGAGGATGCAGTGACATACACACACATGATCAGCTGCTTTCTGTTAACATGCATGCAGACCTGCCCTTGCTCATGAAATTTTTAATAATTAAGGCCAACCCTCTGAAAGTGTTACAGCATTTAACAAAGAGCTCTGTTGATTTCATAGGTTTTTCGGACAATTTACAAAACCATGCTCTTCTGTAGTTCCAGTAGTTCCTATGCCATAATTTTCTGCCTTACCAAGTTCCACATGGATTTTTTAGTAGAGTTGTACTCTTGATCATGTAAAATGGATAACTGCATGGGAATATGATAAAGATCAGATAAACCATGGATTGAGGAAGGTGAGGAAAGAGCTAAGTGACATCAAGCAGAATAAGGGAGGTATTTGAAACAAGGAAGGTGGTTTCTCTCAGTGTGCTAATGAGCTGTCAGGAGCCTGAAAAACAAGAGCCTCAAAGAGTGGTTGCTGCATGCTTGGGAATCAGAGATGGTGGGCCAAATGTGGTGTGTTGTGGAAGCAGGGTGCCTGAGCTCTGCTGAAATGTAACATTTGCATGAGTGATAGTACTTATAGCTCCTCTATGAGCTAAACCGGATCGATAAATCCTGTGTGATCAAAGTGGATAGTGTGCTTCTTGTAGTACTGCTCATGTATAGAGTCCTGTGGCTGGGCGCAGGCGCTTAGCATGGGAAATACCAGGGCTTGGTTTGGCTCAGCAGCCATCCAAGTTATAGAGGTCCAGATAAGTCACTTGGAACCACCTAGGGAAGATACAATCACACCATCAAGAGTTATTTCATGTGTTAACTGATTTGTTTCTTAACGAGAATGAATGTACAAATAAAATTTGCCAGACTGCTAAAGATACCTTCTTGCAGTCTTTTCAGAAGTGACCAGTGAATTGGCTTTATTTTCAGGTGAACAGGAGTCATAATGAGGAAATTCCTCTTGAAAATCATGCCAGTTATATGTATAGTTAATTATGGACTTTACTTTTGGCTGGCAAGTTACAAACTAACTTGTCTGCTGCTTTATATTTCTTGAACTTTGATTTGTTTTAAGAATTAAAACAAAACAAAACAAAAAACAGCTGGCTTCCCGGATGTGTTTGCTGCAAGAAACCAGAGACAAGTGGTTTTGAGAAACTGGAGACAAGTGTGTTTCCTCCATAGCAGTTGTGCTGAAAACAAACTGTTCTTTTTGTCCATGTGTCTTCACTTTCCACTATTATGCTGCTGGTATCTGGAGTCTCAAAAAGCTTTTGTCTAGCTCAGAACAGTAAATAACTACAGGTTTTGAGGACATGTAGAAACATCTCATTAGGGATATTTGAGAGAGAGATGACAAATAAAGTCATCCATCTCATGTCGTGATCTGAGTGCGCAACAATAAATTATCCTTCCTCAAGTAACTCAGCTACTGAAGGCTACAGATGGGTTTGTCTCCAGCAAAGAGCTCGGCATTTGGGTGCCTTTGGGCTAACAGCCATGACCACGCAGTTCCTCCACATGAAGCATGCTGATGGCATCTACTAGATGCTGTGCAGCTGACAGGAAAAAGATGCAATAGTTCATTAGTTTTGTCAATCTGTTTAATTCAGACATTTTCAAAAGGAATGGCACTGAAAGCTTTGTAGTACTGAAGGTGCATAATAATTGCATCAAAATTGCCCATCTGCGGCTAAAGCAAGATAATTGCCTAGGCGTGTTCACATTTGCAGAAGAGATTTTGAATAATAAATGTTTATAAAGCCCTTCTGTCATCATGTTATCCAATCCTCACCCGTGAGCCAAACTCTCAGTTCATTTACACTCTTTTCAAACCAAAAATATCTCACATTGGCACAGCTCTGGGGTGGGTGAAGATGAGAATCTGGACTAGTGTAAGTTACCTGAAACTGGTTTCCAGCTCCCCAGCAACATTTATGAACCAAATGGAAAGAGAATAATCAGAAAACCCTGCTGATTCCTTGCTAGTGGTATTTTCTGTATCTTTAATAATTAATTTGACTAATTACTAAGAGTTAGGAGTGCCAGTGCTGATTTTCAGTGATGCTGAATGGCACTGCTTCCTGAGGGCACAGCTTGTCAACGGGTTAGAGCCACAAAAAGGGTAAGACACGTGCCCCGTCCTGCAAACAGCCGTGAACATCTATGTGTGGCTTCCAGCAGACATTTCTCCCTCCTAGGGGTGAGGTCTGACCTTCTGGCAGAGGTGAGGCCTAAGCAGATCCATCCCCACAAACACAGGCAGGCCAAAGGTATGGTGGCACTGGCAGCAGCAGGTGAGATGCAAGCCATCTTAATTCGGCTTATCATGGCCAATCTATAAGATAAGCTCCTTAGCACACACTCAGCTCACCCAAGCCTTTGAACACAGTCCCTCTGCGCTTGACAAAATGCACACAGCTGAAAGACATGTCCTGGTTTTAGTGCATGCTTACCTGGTCAATCCCTCCTCCACAGGGACTCGGTTTATAGCCGCCTCCACGTTCTGATGCTCTCCCCTTTTCTGGCAATTAAAGATGTAAATAGCACTGACCAGACAAGATTGGTTAATGCAACTTTGTTATCTTACACTTCTCCGAGAATGAATTAGTTGATTCTTCCATTAGACTTGGTACAAATCATACTGATGTCCCCATAGTCCTCAGTGTGCCTGAGTGATTCCCAGTAGCTGTGTTACAGTCTTCACTGCACATCTCATGCCTCTCTCCTGCTCACACCACGGCTAGAGCCATTCATTCCATACCACCACTACACAATGAACAAGAGCAGATGATTTACAATGAGATGGAAAGTGTCTCCAGCTAAATGCCAGGTTCATCTGCTTTCTTCCACTGCATGCCACTCGTCCTTCTGCATAAACAGGAACTGTCATTCCTGCTGTGGGATCCCTTCAGTAACATAGCCACCTGCCCTCCCCATGGCCAGCTAGCTGTGCAGCTCTTCAGCTCATAAATCCTTGGTGTTGTAGTGAGATCAGCAGGCTATACCTCCTGGGTAGCCCCGACATGGCCATGGCAAAGCTGATCAGCTCTCCAGCATTGAGAAAGTAGCCAGCAATGCCCGGAGATAACTAAGCTGGTGTCCCCAGCCACTCAAAGCCCTGCGCATCTCAGAATGCTTTGCCCACCTGCCTTGGTAAGGTGCTTTAGATCCCTTCCCTGTGGTAGCAGAGGCCTGCCAGAAGAGCAGCACCCTCACTGCTAGGGATCCAGAAGAAAGTAGGGTAGCAAAACAGGCATTGCCTCTGAAGAGATAGCTGAAACCACATTGCTGATTTTGTCACTCTTCCTGGGAAACAATCTGTAAAAGTCAGACACTCCACTAAAATTAGTAACAATATGAACTACTGTTCAGTACATTCTTCTGTCTCTCAAGGGCTTCAGCTTATTGAGTAACCTCCCTTTCTCTCAGTTTCATCACAGCGCATTAAGTTTTGAGAAAGGGCTGAGTTCAAACACTGAAGCTCTTTATTCTAGTTGTGTAGGTGCAGTATTGATAGAGCCAAATTTAGCAGATTCCCTAGTGCACATTTACAGTAAAATGAGCCAGATTTTGTGTTAAGTGCCTTGGGGGGAGGGGGGAAAGGGAATGACAGATAAGGATATCACAGGGCACTGTGACTCTGAATGACTCTGTTGCTGAGATTTAGTGAGGTGTCAGGATATTTTGGGTAGCATTTTTGAGGTTCTGCTGCTGGATTTTCTGTTCTTACTGAAGGCTGTGGTGGAACTGTAATGATTCAGTTGGAAGGAGTGGTGAACCAGTAGTAAAAGCTGTTGGAAATGTCTCCTTGCGGTCCTGTACACGCATGCGTGTGCGTCTATGTGTGTATACAGGCACCATTTGATGTCAGCTACATGCTGAGCCCCTTTATCCTGCAAGAACAGGGATTTGCCAGGGGGGTAACAGGCTGTTTTACTTTTCACAGGCCACACAGAACATCCTGCAGATCAGGAGCTCTTCCGTAAATTGCAAAGTGTTGAAAGGAAAGTGAAGCCACAGATTTTGTGCTTTCTAGCTCTAGGATCAGTGTGGGGTCATGATCTTGACTGGGGTGGAAAAATTCTCTTGTGCAACGAGTGTCTTACCCTGAGGGTCTGGATAGAAAACACGGCCTCCAGGATCAGGCCTGAGTTTGTTTGCTGAGGGAGCTGACACCTGCCTTCTCGCAGCAGGAAGAGGGCTGCTTATTCTCAAGCATCTGTCTGAAAAGCGCTGCCAGGTGCTGCTCCCAAAGTCCCTTCCTCCCTGCCTACAGACAGAGCTGAAGCCCCAGGAAGAGGACAAGACATCCCCAGCACTCACCTCCCTACAAACCTTCCAAAAGGGAAAACTCCCCTTCAGAAAAGTTTTTTGACTCTCTCCTGGACTGGAATCCCACCATGGCTGATGCCCTGTGTGAGAGACACCATACTTAACCTTCCTACATCTATTTTAAGATCCAAATTGATCACCCATAATTCCTTTTGAAGTCTGTGTGTAGTGACAATCTTCAGCCCACTGGAAAAGTCAGTGCACTGGTACCCGAATATGAATTGATGTTTTTAATTTGGTATGACCCTCCCAGGATTTCAGTGTGAAGGTTTTATGGATTTAAATGACTGGAGTAATCCAGTCATTTCTTGCAGTTTGCTCATTTGTGCTGTCTGTGGATTATTTGTCAAATTCTTTTTGTGTTATCTTGATGAAAAATTTAATCAGTCTCACCAACACTGAATCATTTTTGTCTGTTGGTTTAGTTTTTAGAATGATTTATGCATTCATTAAATGTGATTGTGAGCCATTTCCTAACACATGTAAACCTCAATTGTCAAAGATCTCTGGGATGGCTCTAAGTTTCAATATCAGCCTCACATAAAACAGTTATCCCATTCTGGCAGTAAACATGAGTAAAAATGGGTATGGGGAATTACTGAAATAATAGTTTATTTGTTATTTCACAAATTATAATTAGTGAAAACTCCTTTCTAAGAATGCATTGACCACGTACTGTAAACTTGGTATATTCATCCTTGTCACATATGCTATTGATAATGAAGAGAACAGGCTAAATATATTTTTCTGAACAAGCATAGTGATAAAATAAAATTCATATCAAAGAGCAATTATTATTGACAGATTATTCCTTTACTATGTATTTTGAAGATATTATTCCATGTTTTCTTGTTGGACAGTTGACATTGTTCACTTCTATCTCCCATATAATCTTGAAGTTGCCTGCTCGTCCTCTCTCACATGCTGGGATTATTTTAGTTTATGGCTCAGCCCACCTACCAACTATTTCAGCTCCTGAGATGCAGTGAGCTAATTAACGCATCCATCATCTTACATGTTCTTCAGATGCCATGAGCAATAAGGAGACTTAGCCTTAATCTTTGATGTCTTACTTCTTCTCCCAGGCTCAGGGCTCAGGGCTCTATGGCTTAACTCAAACCCATACACATCTTCATTGCTGAACAGTTCATTTGTGTGTTTTTGTTCTCTATTTATTGACATCTAATTCCCTTCCTCTCCTAGCGACATGCTATATTAAATCTCCATTATCTAAGCCCGTGTCTCCTTTTCCTACCTCACACAGCCATGCAAGTATCTCTATTGCTTAATCTTTGTATGACATTAGCATCCAGCAAATCCTGATCTGGACCAGCTTGTGCTTGGTGCTTTTTCAGTAGGGAAACAAACACAGCACCTGTGCCACAGAGTCTGCCATCAAGGTTGAGGCACATATCTGCTAAAACCTGCCATTTTTCATTTAACTGGTGAGTGCTGATTTCTTCGGCTGCTGTTTGGCACCCTGTGGACGGGCTTTGGTCCCACAGTACTTGCCAAGGGAAGGCCATTTCCAGAAAAGGGCAGTGAAGCCAGGGAAGAGCCTGGAGCACAAGTCTTACAAGGAGCAGTTGAGGGAGCTGGGGTTGTTTAGCCTGGAGAAAAGGAGGTTCGGAGGGAACCTTACCATTCTCTACAAGTACCTGAAAGGTTGTAGTGAGGTGATGTCAGTCTCTTCTCCCAGGTAACAAGTGACAGAAGGAAATGAAATGGCCTCCAGTTGTGCCAGAGGAGGTTTAGATCAGGTATTAAGAAAAATTTCTTCAGGAAAATGGTTGTCAAACATTGGAACAGGCTACCCATAGAAGTGGTAGAGACACCATCCCTGGAAATATTCAAAAAATATGTGGCTATGGCACTTGAGGACATGGTTGTGAACATGGTGATGGTGCTAAGTTGATGGTTAGACTTGGTAATCTTAGAAGCTTTTTTTGACCTTAGTGATTCTATGATTCTTTGACTCTAAGGCTGGACCAGAAGGATGAGGCCATCAGGGACATGCTTTTTTCACCTCTTCATGGATCTCATCCTGAACCTAAGTAACACAACGTGATGCAGTAGCAGAACCTGGCAGGTGAACAGGAAGGCAAATAATTACAAACATCCTTGTAGATGCAAATAACCTCAGGACTTTCAAAAGGCCCAGTTCCTCTTCTGCCTGAGATTTGCTTTCTGCCAACATAACACCTCAATCTCCCCCAGTTTGTGTCACAATGTGGCATAAGGTGTCCAGATCTTACTGATGACAGTGAAAGAGGAAGCCCTGTGTGAGAAGCAGGCAAATGACGAGTCTCACCGCGAAGCTCCCCCAGAAGGCTTGCAGCACTGAGCTCAGCCTGGCTGGGCTGGCTTAACCAAAAGCAGTTCATGAAATACAAGGTTGAAAGAAATCTGAGAGTCTTAGAAAGATGTAAACATGCTTTTCCAGATAAAGTTATTTGGTTAAATTAATCTATGTCTGAACTTAAACTGAGGTAAGTGCTTACAGAGTATGTAGGCTGTGATAAATCCCCAGCAGTAATTCTGTTAAATTTTTCAACACCCCCCTGCTATGTATGTGTAAGGATTCACAGGCACACTGAAACAGGCCAGCTAACTATGCTTGTCTCCTCTGCTTTTAACCACTCTCCAAAGAGCACTGTGCCTCCTCCTCGCATGCTTTCTGCTATAAACCCAAGCATTTTCATTTCCCAGGCAATCCACTGTATGTGGCTGCAATTGCACTAGCCATAGCTGCAACCAAAGGGTATCTGATCCAAATTATGTAGCATGTTCTGATGTTGGCCTCTGAAGCCACAGATCTGGGAGAGGGCCAGAAAAGCCATTTTACAATTATAGTCTGTCACAGGCCTTAAAAATGCGTTATTAAAATGAAGACAGAGCAGGCACAACCACAGGGCAGGCATCAATCATGTCTAGATAAGGTCCACTTCTCTCCTAGGTGGCAAGCTGCAAGGTTTCAGCAGGAGCTGGCTCCTGCTGCAAGGACACCCTGTGCTTCCTCCCCTCATAATGCTTTTACTCTGTAATAGCAGGGAGCAGATTTTTCACTGCTCTCTGTGCAGCTGCTCTGGAAATAGTGTGATGCTGGAAGCAAGGATCACAAGGTCATTTTCCAAAGTGAAGGAAGGAATAAGCATGTCACAAGAGTAGAAGGTGGAAGACAAATGAGCCCGGTAATTTCATATCTGGCAAAAACTTGGCTCTCCTCACTGCTGCTCAGCTTTCAGAACCACCAAGCAGGAGGGAGGCCCTTACAGTCTTGCTCAGAAAATCACAGTCCCACATGCCCTGTTACTCCCTCTACCCATGAGATCCAGGAAGATGCCATAAACCGCAGCTATTTGTCACAAAGCTATTTCAGTTTAGCTGGATGTGAGTGCTGTAAGAACGGATATGCTGCGTGCTTCACTGATGTGGATTAGAAGGAACTTTACTCCTCTAGTCACAAATAGTCAAAGAACAGAAGTTACTTTTGTGACTTTAAATCAGGTTGTAGTACAGGAGGGTCTTCCCTAATATTCTTATGTTTTATTTTAGAAATCTTCTGTCATGAAAGGATGTTCATCTGAGCTACAGTCAATCCCATGGTATCTGAGCATCTAAATCTAAGAAAATTCTTTAACAGGCTCTATTCCAGACATTTTACTAAAGCCGTTACCAGAGGCACATCAAAAAGTAATAGTGCAGAAGCAGATAACAGCCAGAACATTTCCAGCATGAAATGCATGATCTATTCCGATTAAGGGAAATCCATGTTAAAAGTTGTCATTTTCATTTGACACTTTCAAATGTCACAGTCACATTTCTGAGACAAATCCAGAGACCATGTTTCTGAGTCACCTTGAGTTTATTGTCAGCAGTCAGTTTTTGCCTCTTGTAAGCAAGGGCTCTCCTTGTAAGTCTTCCAGGAGCTCTCGCTAGACAGCATACCTTCACCCTGATTAATCTGTATTCTTCCTCTATCTGCTGTGCTAATTCCCAGAAAGTAATGATACTGTTTTCTTTCCAGAGATGTAGTCTTAGTGAATCCCAGTCACCCTGCACCATCACAACATGTAGTATGGATGGTTTCTTGTCACAGGAAGAAGTCCCAAACTTGTCAGACCAAGCACACACAGTACATTTCTAGAGGGTGGCAAAGTCCAAGCTGAGCTGTGCAGATAATCAGGAGCTTACAACAGTGATTCATAAAGGCAATAGAGAAGTACTTTGGCTCTGCACTTACACCTAAGTGCTTCAGAGTGCTTTAATTAATGAAATTTTAATTAATTTTCACTGCTCCTGAACTGCTGGGAGCTACACTTGTGTTACAGGCTGAATGAAGGTACATGGCTAATGCATCCAAGGTGGGTTAAGCAGGAGAGCAGAAAGAGAAAGACAAGAAAGTGGCAGCTTGTCCCAGGGGATGGGTTTCTTTACATGTGCCATGTCCCTGGTGCCTCCACCATCAGCAGCTGCCAGAGATAGGACAGGGCTTGGCTGGACCTAGGCTGGCAGTTCTTGTGTGGTCCAGGTCCATCTCTTCACAGGCACCTCTGAGTGAATGCCTCGCTGACACAGAATGGGCAGAGAAGGAAGGGATGGTTTATGCTGTATTAGTCTTTAAAACATTTTGTTCCCAAAAAGACAAGTATGATATTTGGACCAGCCAATGGGTTTTCCAATTCATTAACTCAGGAGTTCTGCATCTTGTGCCGAAAAGTTCCTACGTTATTACCGTTACAAATAAGGGCTCCTTTCTGTTTTTCAGCCTTTCACAAAGTAAATCGGTGCATTCAGCAATGACTGAGTTGATCAGGATGGTGCATTATACACTATCGAGGCACCAGCTCGCTCCTCGTCAGGGCAGTTTGCAAAGTGCTTCTCTGAACAGAGCTGTTTTCTTTGCACTGAGGTTCACACAAAGCAGAGCCAAAAGAAACCGTTTAGTAGGCAATAAAAATATAAAAGAAAAGGAACAAGTACATAAAAAATGTCACTAGGAAGGAGAGCAGTGTGTGCTGTAACAGCCTTATCCAAACCACACTGACATTCCCCCCACACATGCACAGCAATGACAAGATGCAACTGCTTTGTATTTTCCTACTGCTGTGGCACCAGACTCTGGCCAAAGACTTTTGGTGCTTCATCACCTCTTATCATGTAGGAGGAAAACCTTAAAAATATAAAATATTTCATATAAATAATACAACATTTTGAAACACACAGATGAGTACTCTGAAGCATCGTATCTGTGGAAGGCTTCAGATTCAAAACAAATTTCCGCCTGGCCTCTGAAGAACAGCTGTGTATTCCATCCAAACACATAAATAATAATGGTTAGCATCCTGTTCAGAGAGACTCTCATGGCTTCCAGCAATTTTTAGTCACATCCACTGTCTCAACTTCAAGTCTGTTTTTTAAATGTGGCAAATCTGAAACCACCTTAGGTATCCCGTACCACGGTTCTCATTTCTGGTCTTTCCAGGGACTTCAAATAGATCTCATTTCTTATAATCTCTAAGCAGCGTAATCACCTCAGTGCCATAATCCTTTTGCTTACTTGTAGAATTAATCAATTTCTATCTGATCTCTCTCTTTTCTTTTATTTCTTCTCTGTTCGTCTTAATATCACACCTGCTTTACTCCATTCTGAATGAAGCAATTGAAGGCTAATAAGCCCATTAGGTATTTATGTTCCTATTTTCTGTCTAAGGAGGATGTTGGCTGGAAAGTCCAGACTGGGACATTGACAGCAGCTGGAAGAAAAGTCAGCACCAAATGTGGCTGCTCTAATAGCCAACACTGGAGGCACAAGGGTGACCCACATGTGTGCTGCTCCACACTTCCAGTAGGAACCAGGGAGGTAAATAAAGCTACACCATTCTGGAATTCAAATGAGCATAAGACTTAATAGCCATGGCAGCTGACATCTGTTTTAAAGACCTGATCCGACCAGTGCAACAATATGCATAACAGGGGCATTGCAGCTCTTTGAATCTGTGGTATTTGTTTACTATTTCTCCTGTTTCTGGATCCCAAGTTCACACCAGCATCATCAGGCGAGGCTCTGATGGAATTTGCCATTCCTGACACTGCTGGAGGATATCTGCATCCATCGCTGTCTGTGGAGTGCTTTGTAGTTCTCCTGTGTCAGTGGCCACATGCTGGAGAAGATACAGTGGGCATATGGCTGCTAATGGCAGACCTCTGGAGATACCTTTTCCACCCTGTGGTTTCCCAGCCCACAGGTAGCCCTTTCTCCCATGCAAATGACACACCTCTCAAGGAGAGAACCGGTTGTAGTTTCTTTGGAATTGGAGGCTGCTGGCTTGAGCAGAGGAGGAGAGGCAAGGGTTATCTACTTCCATAATTCTGAAACATCAAGGGCTTTTCACCCAGGATGTCTGGGGAGTTGCAAGGAGCTGATGGAAGGAGCTGGAAATTTTCTGAGCTGCAAAAGCAGGCACAAATTATGTTCCTAGAACTGCTCTGCAGTAACTCAGCTTCCTCTCTGGAGGGAGGATCTATCACGAAACTCAGTATCCTGCTCACTTCTTTAGAGTGTATAAAGAGGAAAAGATCACAGCCTGCAGATTTATGGATCATGAAACTGAGATTCAGGTTCTGAACCATGTAACAATGAGTGGCCCATCAATCCATAAGCATAAAAAGAGCTTGAAAGAACTATGAAGATGTCGACCCCTCAGAGTGCAAGAACTGAAAGACAACTGGGTCTTGTATTTATCCTGTAGACCTGCCTCTTGTGCTCAGAAAGAAAATGAAGTTGATGCTCTGTACACTTGTGTCTTGAGAAGAGTCTTCAGAGAAGATTTTGCTTTTATGTAGGATCCTCATATAATACTGCATGTAATTTTACAGATTCCTTTCTAACTCTGAAAAGTAGGGAGAAGAAAATTCCTTAGAGACAAGGCTCCTGAACTGGCATGTGCATGATCAGCTTTCTTACTTCTTTTTCATATTTCCTCCTGCAGGTCTTATTTATGAAGATAACTATAAACTATATTGTAAGGCTATGGAGGGAAAAGCTCCTCTCCCTTTCTTCAAGACAGTGCTTTCTTGGCTGTGAAGCTTGGGTCAGCAGTGCCTTTCATGCAGTCACATAGAAGAGTTCTTAAGGGATAGTATAAAGGGTCATTAATAGACTTTGCTTTCTAGGATGTATTTTGAAATTTTAAAAGAAATCTTGTTCCGAATGGATGACAGGCAAAATCCAAGAACATACACAGGTGGGAAATGAAAATAAAACCACCTTTCAAGTACAATACAATCTGGCCTATTTTTTTAATTATTATTTTCTGCTGATTTTGATCACTTCCATTATTTTCCACTATAGATTTAGTTGATATTCATTGGGAATTAAAAAGATGAATTTCACTTAAATTGTTCAAACAAAAAAAATTCAAAACTTATTTCAGTATTTTTTTAAGTTTTTTTGTTAACCTGTGCCCTTCTTCAGAAGCTTCTGATTCACTGAATAGGCATTTTGTTTCACTGCAAATTGAATCAAAATAAACATGTACAACTTCTCAACCAACATTTGTAGAACAACATTGTAGAGGAGATACTACCCTCAAAAATCCAAACCACATGAGTTCCCACAGCTCTTCACTGGAGTTATATCTGCCTAATCCTTCATGACTGCATTCTCTTGGCGTTTCAGGTACTATGGCTCCATTTCTGTGCTATCCGGTCCTTTAAAAATGCAGTAGGTGTCAGTATGTTTTAATTTGCATGTTTACTGTTCAAACAACAAAGTGCTTATATGGGGAGCGGAAAATTTCATGTTTCTCTTCGACAGCAGGTAATTGATTTCAAGCCATTCTCAGTTATTGTATGCCACTTGAGAGACCTAATGTTCCAGTAGCAGAGATGAAAGCCATTCAATTTCTGTTACGTATTGCTCTGTTTTTACCATTTATACTAAGGTATTACACAAATGTAATGCAACTAGCAACACCAGTGTTTTCTGAACGATTAGCCTATTGGCAGAAAGGTCAAAACAAGTAAAGCTGCTCAGAAATCACAATCTCAGAAGCGATGGACATCGTATTTTCTAACACCCCCTCCTTTTGGCACCAAACTCATCAGCTGTACTTGTTCACCTCATGTGACTGCTGAATTTCTCAATCTTCCACAGGCTGCTTTTCAAAGATTGCTGTGCTCTGAAGGGTGCTGTTCAATCAGGCACTGGGATGAGAGAATAGATGCCTTCACAGAGTCTTGAGACCTCCTCACTCTACTTCCATGGTCCCCTCCTTGCTGTGCTGCTCTGTGCAGGATTGGGATGACTTTGCTGAAGAACAGAACAGAAAGTAAGGGAGGACAGGGCAGAGCGTGCTCTGGTTTTGTGTTAAATGGACATCAGCCGTGCAACTAAAAAAGGCAAACAAACTTCAAACAGAAAAGATTCACCTGTTCTTGAGAGGAGGTACTCTAAAAATGACCACAAATACAAGTATTTAGAAAAGATTATTTCCTTTCTATATCCCGTTTACTTAATGCATCTAGGGGCAATTTGTGCATTGTAAATGTCAGTGACTCTGTTATGTCAGCAAACTCTCAGCTTTCATTTTTGTATAACTTTCCTTCTTTTCATAGACTAGCTGCCAAGTTAATGGTGTGTCTTTTGGTATCTCCTGACTCACGTGCCTTCCTGTTCCCAGCTATGCCCAGTATCTCATGATGGCACTGAACAATCAGTACTTTAGGCTATGAAGTTGATTAGTTTATGCCCTTGGCCCAAGGCTGGCAGTGCCAGCAGCAAGGGCTAACAGGGCTTTGCCCAGCTGGAGCCATATCTCCACACAAAGGCTCTCTGACAATCCACAGGCATAAAGGTGCAAATTAAATATGTGTGTGAGGGTATATATATGTGTTTCAGTAACAGCTGTCTCAAGGTGTTTGCATAGCCAATTTTATCACTGAGATATTTCTCTCCTCCTTGTTTTGCCTCTTGTTCCTTCTCCCAAGACACAGCAGCACTGCTCCCCCTCCTATCAGCACCCTGCTTCTATATCAGCAGAGCACAGAAGCCAAGACAGCAACTACTAGAAAAGCATTTTATTCTTGCATACTTTTTTGGCCTGCCTGTGCCAACCACTACAAAAATCCAATTTACAGGAGGCCAGCTGGCCAGTTTCTCCTAAAAGTTTCATTCTGAGTATTCCAAAAAGTACTAAGCAGTTCAGGTCACAGATGAAGAGGACAAGCTGGATATAAATCACATCAGGCCAAGCTTAAGATATCCACAAGCAATTGCTGCACAGTTTCAGAGTCTGCAGGCCTTTCACACCCAGAACATCCACTGACGTCAATGGAAATTTTGGATGATGACGGAGAGCAGTGATGATGTTGACTCCGGCAGTCAAAGCCTTGAGAGTCTAATGTTTAGGTTTTCTCTGCCTCAGTTTGTATATGCTGTCCCTCACCACACGCTGAATGCTGCACAAATGCTTGACTGCATTTACCTCAACACAGCCCTAGGAAATAACAGTGAGCCTCTACCCTCATACCCCACTGCCGAGGAGGGACAGGCTGGCTGGGAGACTTGTCTAAGCTCATACTGGAAATTTGTGATAGACTGTCACTATGGACCTCAAAATCAGCCTCCTGGTGCCCTTTCCAAGTGCTTTCTCTGGAAGGCTTTTCATGCTTTTCATCTTCTCCGTAAATGAAGTACTGAAGCATTGCTTGAAGTGCCTCTCCAAACTGCTGGGACCTGCAGGGAATTGCCTAATCCACTTGGGTTACATTTAAAATAATGTGGGTTTGTGGTTCAGGTTTTCTTCCAAAAAAAAGTTTGATTAACTAAAGGCCAACGTTAGCAAACCCATTCATATTGGGCCATGCAGGACACAGTTTAGTTGTGACTTTGGTGCCAGTGCATCTCCCAAGCCACCCAAAACAGCCCCTGCTCCTTAGTGCAACACCCACCTACAGTGGGCAAGGAAAGAGGCTCTGAAGCAGCTCTGCTGACAGCTGGGATGCCCTTCCCAAGAGCTGGAGTGTGTCCCCCCGGCTGGGCCCAGGTGGCTGGGGAGATTGGTGATGCTGAGGGGCTGTGGTGCCGCACTGCTCCCTGTCTGGGAGAAGCTGCATCTGCAGAGGTGAGAGGCCTTCCCTTCAGGCAAGCAGAGCCCCAAGGGTTTCTCTAATTGCAGCTGCACATGATAAAAGTGAGGAGCAAAAGCCTTAAGGGGAATGGTCCCTCTGGAGACCCAGCAGCCTCAGGCCACTTCCACGTGACTGGTGCAGTGGGAGATCCTCAGGAAGGTCTGAATTCATCAGCACAAGGTTGCTGCAAATAGTTAGCATCCTGTTTTTGAGGATGGCAGCAGTCATTAGGTGCATGGTACAAGCAGGAGCATTCCTGCTGGGCTTAGGCCTTAAGGACGCCTGCTCACCAGCCAGTCTCCTGGGATGAAAATACTTGCAAGTGCCTGCAACACCTGGCTGTGCCAGCATGCTCCTTGAACTCAGCATTCCCTGTCCTTGTTGCTCCTTAATGAACCCAGGAAGAGGTAATGCAGAGCGGTCTTTAACTAGCTATGGTCATCTTCAGATTTTATGGCCAGCCATAGTCACTGCACGAATTGGATTTAAAGAATCAGTGTGACATTTGCTTTGGGCAACAAGGCTGTTTTAAGGGAGTTACAGAGCTATATTATGAATTCCCCATTTCATTCTTGGGCTTTTTTGAACTCTTGAGTAAATGCTGTCTGATAACTTGCTGCTGCTCATTTTCTCAGCTTAGGCTCCGTGGCTCCCTAAGGACTGTCATTAGCTTCAATACAGATCATTAACTGCTCCTCACACCCTGCCATGGCTGCCTGTGCCTGGCTGTGCGTGGTGCTGCTGGAGCTGACAGCCCTTTCCCTGTACTCCATTTGGGCGCGTCAGTGGGTCCTGGTGTACTCTTCATCACAACCCACTGAGCAAATGGGCCAGTTCCCTCCAGCTCATCCTCCAGCCCTGTCCTGAACACCAGCAGGAACTGTCCCTCTGCTTGCACTGTGGGCATGCCAGTAACCTCCAGGAACCTTTGAAGCTTTTATTCCCCTCATGCCCCTCTCAGCTTCAGGCACTGCAGCTGTGGAGGGGAATGTCCAGCCTGAGTACCTCCTGGCCACTGCTCTGGGAGGGCTCTAACAAAAATTTGAGGCTAATCCTGAGTGCTACACCAGATCAAGTCAAGGGTTTCATTTCTCATGGGCTCAGAAACAGGGTGTTCCACGAAGCAATCTTTTGAGTGTAACTAAAAAGCTCATTTCTGTGTTCAAGTATGATGCCTGCCTGGTCTGTGGGTGTTTGGAGCTTGCACATAGCAACAGTCTTACATTTTATTTGTATAATGCCAGTTGTCTAGAAGAGCATAAAGTACTGCAGGCTCTGGGTACCTCTGGGGTGTAAAGGCAGAAAACGTTTGATAATTCATGATCATTTTAGCTGCCTGATCGTTGAGGGCATCTTATCACATTAAAAGCTTCTTCTTGCCAGGAATACTTGCTTCAGTTTTCCAAAATGTGGTTCAGTCTTGTTGTTTTAAACTTTTTTTAAAAAACCTGTTAGTTTAAACAGTCTCTCATTAAGGTTTCTGAGTCTGTGCTAAGGCTTGTCTTGAAAATGTGTATTTAGGTGGTTTGCAAGATTTGTATTATTTGCTTCTTTTGGAGTCATTCTGGTATATTATGTAAATCCATAGCTAAGCATTTCCTGGGAGCATTTATTCTGCAAACATCTAGTTTGGCACGTGCGCAGTGCTGAGCAAAACCAATTGCTTCTGTCTCTCTAGTTCAGAGATGGTCAGTCTGGAGATTTTTTATTTCATTTATTTTTTGTTTAATTTAAGAGAAGACAATTTTCTCATTCCATTGCCTATCAGAATATATTTTCTGCAAATGAGCTGGAAATTCCCAGAACAGATAAAAGTTTAAAGGCAGAACACCAGCCCCAAACTAAGTGTAGAAACAAGTAATGGTCAGTTGCAGGAACGACATTTAAAAGTGGCAGCTGGATGCTTGATTGGCTTCTATGGTAATTTCTTGCATTTAATAGCATACTTACAGAAAAATATGCATGTGATGATGGGCATTAACAAGCCATTAGAGTATTTTAGATAAGCCACCCTTTGCATCCATCTGCAGAAACCGGTGCTGTCACTGGGGTTGATGTTACCTCTGGGGCTGCAGAGCTGCTATTCCCATTAAGAAGGGTATAACGAGAGACTGGAGGGCCAGGGTCTGCAGCGCTAGGTCAGTCCCCAGCACAGACAGACTGGACGGGATAAGTGCAGACGCCTCTGAGGAGTGACAGGTCCTTGGCTGTGGGCTGTGGCGTTCCTCAGTAGGCACTGCAGGCAGCAGGGCAGGCAAGGCCCACCAGCACACCCAAGGCAGGTCTCAGACCTCTGCCCCATGGAAGCTGAGGAGAAGCTTGTGCCCTCCCAGCACTGGGAAGCAGCTTTCCTGGGCAAAGCTGCAGGCAGGGGTATACAGGTTTTGTTGTAGGACCTCAGACCATCAGGGTAATAAAAGCCATGGCAGGAGTCCCGGACATCTCTCTGCAAAATGCTGAGGCTAGCGGGTTTATTCACGGCGTTTTATGATCTGGGACACACCACAGGAGCCTCCGTGCAACTGTTCTACTGGCATGTGAACCTGTGGTGACTCAGGAAAAAGGCGCTCGGGGACTGTCTTGATAAGTAACAGGAGCTGGCTATAAAATAAACATGCAGGAAAAGCAAATCCCCATCTCTCTGAAGGTGCAATCAACAGGCAGTCCTCATCCTGCCTCTTTAGAGCACCCAGGGACTTTGCCTGTCTGTGCCCAGCTTGCACATCTGTAAAATGGGCTTCATGAGCTCACCCTTTTCTTGCACTGCTTTGAAATCCACCCACCTCAGAGGCTGATTTTGTCATGGCTACCCTTTGGGTCAGTGCTGGCTCAAAGGGGAAGGAAGCAGAGCTGGAGACATAATCCTTTTTTCTGCAAAACACATCTTCTACTTTCCTGGAGACCATTCCTGAAGAATATATTCTGTTAACTTGCATTTTTTATCTGTACATCAGTCATACTTACCTCCACTTGTAAGCTTAATGCATGAGAGATGCTGTGGTCCTAAGAGGATGAATTACAAAAAAAGTCCTTGTGGTTTTTTTCCCTGGAAGAAATTAAACTTGAGTCTAGTTTCCTTTTCTGCTGTTACTGTCAAAGCATCTTGTCTGTTTGCTTTGCTTTTGCTTACTACAACTGGCTTGCGAGTCCTCCCAGAAGACATGGCATGACATTTTAGTCCATGTCTTTTTTTTTGTACATTGAACAGAAAATGTAAGACTGTTGCACATCTGCAGATTATTTATCCATGCTGGCCTAATTGGTGCAGGGATTAGCAAAACATGTTTTGCCTGCCAATCTCTAATCAAGAAGACGGATTCACTGGCACGGTGGTGGCTTTGCTGTGCTCCAGGGATGTGATGCTCACTCTGCTGAAAATCAGAAGCAATTTAGCCAAATTCAATTTGCAGGTACAGACCTTGGAAGGTCAAAGTAAGAAGCACAGTCTACAAAGAAAAAATATTACCCTCTAAGAGCAACAGCAGATCCAAACCTGGTTTGGAGGAAAAGGCTCCAGTATGAGCACTGAGACAATGAAAAAATTCTAGCAAAAGGTAACAGTCTGGAAAGGAAAAATAACTGGCTTGTGCAGAGTATTCCCTTAGGATGTGTATTACTCCCAGAAATTTTCTACTTTGCTGCAAATTTCCCAAAGGTGTAATGGCAGTTTCAGTGGCTTACAAACCTTTCTGGCATTGGTTTGTTCTGCAGGGAGTATCAAGAGACCAAACCCCTGGCCTGGGGCAGCACACTGTGCGTACTTTTTCTGGTTCTTGTCTGCCTTTCCTCTTCACAGATGGGATTTTCTTTTTTCAAAATAGGGAAAGAAGCATTCATTCTAGTGTTGGCAAAATTTTATAAATTCATTTTCACAAGGTTCGGAGAAGTGGGGAAACATCAAGACTGCCTAGCAACGGTTAAAAACAAAACAGGCAGTGGAAGGTGAATAGTTAAATATATAATTGTGAACTCAGTGGGGAAAATGTGGAGCTTTACTGTCATACTCTATTTGCAAGTTTTATTTGACTGCAACACCTGCTTTCAAGATAATTAACTCTTACTTAGCATAGAATTTTGGCACTGATGACTTCTGATTTACTTCACTGGGGATGCTTGGTTCCAGTGATGGAGTTATTTTGCTAGTATTGTGCCGGAGACCTGCCTAATGGGGTAGAGTTAATTTGCCATTTGCTGGGTTAATGAAGATACACACTAAAAAGAGTATGAGGAAGAACAAGATCTAGTACATGAAAACTAAAACCAGCAAACAATTTAGAGTTAAGACACTGACAGGAAGATCGCTGTGCCTTAGCCTTTTCTGCAGTATCTTTTACCCCAATTCCTGTAGTACTATGGCAGCTACATGCTGTTTCCCAGTGACACTACACATCTCCTTCAGGCCAAGTGGACAGAGCACCAAGTGACAGGGGACCAGAATCCCCATTTGGGAGAGAGGACCACTGGCATGTACAGGCCTGCCTGGGTGCTGGTCAGGACTCGCTGAGCCCTGCATGGGGGCTGCTATGGTGGGGGGCTTGTGCCACAGCAGCAGCAAGGTGAGTTCAGTGGTGCCGTGTGGTGCCCACTGCTTTATTTTAGAAACTACAAGCAAGTTTCCATCTGCCTCCATTGTTGTCTTCCCATGCATAGGGTGCCCTGAAAGCCAGGCAGCTGCTTCTGCGCCCAGGTGCCGCCCCTACCAACTGATATCCTGAGGAAGAGTAGTGTGACCAGGCTGAGTTTCTGCCCCTCTTTCTCACCTGCACCATCCCATTACCCCAACACACAGCAAGGCTGCTTGCTGCAGCAGTGCCCTCAGCAACACCCCATGGCGAGCGCATCCACTGTGTCACATCTCACCGAAACACTTCCCAAGGCCCACGTGTAACCAGGCTGCAGTTCTTTCTGTTTGCATGGAGACCTCCGCCCCACAGGGTATTCCCACTGTTTATTTCACTCAGGAGCCTTCAGATTGTCTGAACATGGATGTGGCACTTCTGGGTGGAAGCAAACTTTTCTGTATTGCTGCTGCGGCAATAAGCCAGTACATTTCCCTTCCAGTATCCTTCCTCTGACATTTCCATTTCAGTCTTACACAGACCTTGGCTGTTGCCTTTGTTAATGCCTTGCATTTATATTTTAAACCAATTGCTGTGATTACAATGGAGCACCAGCTCATGATGGCAGAATTGAGGAAAATGATGCAGGAAGATAATTTATCTCAAAAATACAGAATTACACCCTAGAATGCCACAGCTCTTTGTTGTGTGCTCCCACCTTATCTGCACACAGCCTGGCACTTGCAGGAATTTACTCCTCACATAGAGGATTACAGAGATTAAGGGGGAGATCATCTCAGCAGAGGGACTCTGCAGGGCGGCTTGTCTGCCGAAGAGGGGCCATGCTCAGCATGACCTGGAGATTCACAGGGCCAGGGTACACCTGAGCTTTGTATCAACTTTTTCCTATAACCTCTCTGGCTGTTGTCCACACCCAAAGTCCCACTGTTCTGTGGGCAAAGCAGGGTGATCCCAGCAAGCAAAACTGTATTGTCAAGGGACCACCAAAGCAGCTTTCAGCTTGAGGAGGCAGGTGAGAGCAGCAGGCACAGGATTTCTGGTAATGTGAGCAGGAATAGGTTTGATCAGTCTTAGATGACAATTTCTCTTTTAACACAGTGTGGAGGTTAACACGGGGGATGTGCCCATGTCTGTGCTGGGCCCAGAAATTAGTGGACAGCAGGAACAGCTGTGTTCAAATGTTCTGTCAAAATATTTAAGCTGAAGGTTGTTTCTTCTGGAGTCATCCCTGAGTGTTTTGAGCTTACAGCGTAGGTTATATCACGGCCCTGCCTTGCTTCCCCTAACTGTTTATCTACTGTTACTCACGGACAGCTCTCTTCATCAAACTCTTCCTGGTGTGGCTTCACAAGCTGTGCTATGGCACCAAGGAAAAGTCAGTTTTCCCAGTAAGCAGTAGCAAACCTGGGGAGGCAATTAATTGGGAGAGGTTTATTGTATGGCACATAGTCATTGTGGTGCACAAAATATGCCACGTTCTCCCAGACGCTCCTCGTACTTCGCTGAAGATGCCAGGTCCGAGGCAGCCATCTAACCCATCTGCAGGAGTGCCCCTGTTTGGAACAACAGGGCTTGCTGTGGATGTGGGTGCATGGCTGGCAGCACCCTCCACAGCCCTAGGAGTCCTCGGGGAGAAGCTTCCTTACTGCTGTGCTGGGTAAGGAAATCTCTGCCATAAGGAGGTCTCCTTTGAAAGCTGGAGCCAGCCTACGAAAATCAATTCACGC
The DNA here is from genome assembly GCA_013389985.1 of Dryoscopus gambensis. Lineage (NCBI taxonomy): Eukaryota > Metazoa > Chordata > Aves > Passeriformes > Malaconotidae > Dryoscopus > Dryoscopus gambensis. The sequence goes on along the minus strand of WEIT01041998.1, from coordinate 38,465 downwards.
TTGGTGAAACCAGCCAAAACAGCTAAAAGGAAGCTTTATTATATAGGGCAGAGAGAGGAGACTCCCAAACTGGGCACTGCAGCTCAGGGTCGTGATCCATGTCAGGGCACGTCTGTCCTTTGGGGCATCATGGCCCTACACTGGATGCTTCAGGGATCTGGGCTGTGATATCACAGGAATCCGGTGGTATTTACTAAACAAGAATCAGGCCCACAAGACAGTAAAAGCACATGTTTCTACTGTATATGAAATAGTGATAGCCAATTCTATATATGGGGAACAGATTTTTGGAGGGAGGAACTTTTTTCCCCGGGATGAATCCCAACATAAATTCCATTTTCGTCCTTTCATTTGAATACAGCCTACCTGTTCCTCTCATACTAATCTTGCTTCATGTCATTTAATTTAAACTGTGCCTGTGTATTTTGTTCTCAGAGCATGAGGCTGGCTGCCTATGACACCCTGGCAGTCAAACCCTCGCAGTGTCTTAGGAAGCAGGTTTAAGCCTCTAACGAAGTTTGGGACTGGCTTTTGCAGAGTGTCTCTGCTTCCTTTTGCACTCCCTGTGTCCCCTATGGCAAGTGGCTCTGGTACAGTCAGTGCTGTGCAGGACTGAAGGCTAGACTTGAAGTGGGTATAGTGTTTGTGGAAGGGGAGGATGGACCCAGGCCACATGCTGAGCACAGACAGCATCTGTCAGGGTCATGAGCATCCCTGAACAGCCCAGTATGGCTCCAGCAGTCAGGCCGTGGTTTGTGGTGCAGATGGGCAGCTCTTCTGCTGATAAGGAGAGGCAGTTAACAGGTTTGGCAGGGAATAGGCTGCTGCTAGCAGGCAGTTTTGCAGAGGACATGGGACACTGAGTGACAAAATGCAGATCCAGCAGCTCAAATGAAAGTGTCCATGTACAGCTGCCAAAGTACAGGGTCATCACATCCAGAGATGGGCAAGTTCTGCAAAGCTATGATTTGATACAAGGGACTGGAAGGCAACAAAACCCAATAAACACAAAAAATGTGTTTCCTCTACCTTTCAGTCTTGCACCTGCTGTAGCAGAAGGGCTGTAGGCTGATGTAGATGGGGAGATCTGTTGAGCCTCAAAGAATGGATGGGGGTTTTTTTAGGTATTCATCTGGTACAGCTCTGTCTTCTGGGAAAGTGGATCAAAATAAGGCTTTCATCAGAGTCCAAATAATGATCTTTACATGCCCAGTCTCAGGAAACAAACAGCTCGAAATTCATGACAGCAGTGACTGTCAGTCCATCATTGTCAGTGGGAAATTTAATTCTGCTCAGGTTTTGTCAAAACACCCCAATAAAGTACTTGAGGGCCCCGGGGAGTTTGCAGGTTTGAAAGTAAGCAATGGCAGTGCAGGCCGGGGCACTGTGCTGGCTGCCCCACATGCAGGCTGCTGGCCACAGCCCCAGCCCTGCAGGCTGATTCATTTCTTCTTTGCGTTAATGTATTTTCATGCAGCTGGCAGCTCCCAGCTCTGCTGCCAGGCAGGCACAGGCTGCAGGCAAGTTTCCCCCCACCCCTGCAGCCCCATCCCCTCCTGTGTTCTGTTGGCCACTGCCACGTTCCGGACACAAATAAACTGCTGGTGCTTCTGCTCTTTGTGCCAGGGCTGAACCTGCTCAGGCTGCCTCCTGCTCAGGGATTCTTGGCATCCCCAGCCGGGACTGCTCGCATAAGCTCCTGACTCCCCACTGCTGCTCCAGCGTGACCCCAGGTGCGACTATGCCCTGTTCTCACGCCAGGGGGAGCAGGCAGCTGCCTGCCACCCCCTCCTGCTCCTGCCCTGATGCTGCTGGAGATTTGAGCCAGGTCCCACCCTTTGGGTGGAAAAACCCCAAATCGGGCTCCTGCAAGGCTTCTTCCAAGCCCCACATAGCAGATCAGATGGGCACCAGCTTCCCATGGCTTCAGCAGGAGGAGGGAGCTAGGGAGGAGGATGACCCCACACTGAGGAGGATGTTCACTGTGAAGGGACTGGTGGAAAGAGTGAGATTTCACCTCCTGTTATCACCTCTCCCCTTGCTCTTTCTTTGCAGCCCCCTCCCACCTTTGCAGCCCCTGCCTGTTTGTACCCTGTGCAGGTGCTGGCTGTTGCAGCAGAAGCTGAAACTTGTGGTTTTTTTCTCCTCTTTGAGGTGTGTGCCTCTCTTTCCCCAAAGGAAAAGAAGAGGAGCAAAAAAAGCCATATATTTGCTGCAGACTGTGACTGGCTTATGTAATAACACTGCCTTTCTCTCCTTGTTTTAGGGAGTGCTGCCGATTTTTTGGAGACAATGGCTTGACTTTGAAGGTGTTTTTTACCAAGGCAGCACCCTTTGGTGTTCTTTGGACACTCACAAACTACCTTTACTTACATGCAATAAAGAAAATAAACACTACGGATGTCTCCGTGTTGTTCTGCTGCAACAAAGCTTTTGTGTTCTTGCTTTCATGGATCGTTCTGAGGGACAGGTTCATGGGAGTGAGGGTAAGTGACTCCTTATCTCTGTCTCCCCTCTTCCCCCTCACCCTTTTGTCTTTCCTTTACCCCTTGCCTCCTGCCAGCTGAGTCAAGCAGCACCCATGCAGACAGCTGAGCGGGCACAGAAGTCCTTGCGGAGCAGGGATGCATTCTTCCCTGCAGCCTTCCCAGGTGCCTGTGAGCTCCTGGAGTCCCTGGCTCCTCCAGCCCAGTGCCTTTGTGCATATTCCTTTAGGAAAGAGGTAACTTGTTCCAGAGTATGTCACAAAGGGTATGTGCTATCTCCGTGTTGCTGTGGGTGTTTGTCAGTCCTTGCCAGTGCCTTCCAAGTGACTCTTCCCAGGCCATGCTACCAGACCTGGCTGTTTCTAGCTGTGTATTTTTGCAAGCCCAGGCTACACACAATGCCCTTCTGGTCCCAGCCTGGGAATTTAACAGGGCCCTCACCTTTCTGCTTGTGAGAGCAGGCTTGCAGGGTGGGACAGTTATCTTTTGCATCCATGTCAGGTAGCAGCAGCTGCCGACAGGAGAGGAGAGCTGGGCTGCCCTCGCCCACCTGTGGCCGAAACGTGTGTGTGCATGTGTCGCTGATGGAGGCCCGGTGCCCACAGGGACTTGCATCTGGCCAGCAGCTGTGGGCTGCTCTCCTGGTGGCACCCCAAATGTTGGCTTACACCTCTAGTTCTGCACCCCACGTGGATGCCTCTGCAGCAGCAGCAACAGAGCCACGTGCAGAGGGTTTGACAACCCCTCAGCTCCCCGCTGACCCTGCTGCCATTCTAGCAGCCCTCAGCACATCGTGTCCTTAGGCAGCAGAGTGGGTAACCCACCACCCTGGGGCCAAGGAGCTCCTGCTAGAGCCAGGAGCAACTGCAGGGAAAAGGTGGGTCCCTCGGGCCTTGCTGCACCAATTAATATTAATAAATAATCAAGATCAACAGCAATAACTGTAATTATTTCTATCTCCTGTTCACTACTTGAGGAGCTCCCTGCTCACCCACCCATGCTGGTAGTTGTAAGAAGAGGTTGTTGCCTGGAGCAGCCGAGAGTTAACTTTTCAGGAAGTATTCCTCTCTGGCAGGAGAATTTGGCAGAAGAGCTTGGCCAGCCTTTCAGTGGTGGCAGCCAAGAGGCTGCTCAGGGGATGATTGCAAAATGTACCTGCCAAAAGCTTGGTGTGGCCAGCTGGTGTCTGCCCACCCCTCTGCCCAAGTAGCCCTACCCTGAAAACAAATTAACCGTGATTTTTGAGTGCAGAACCAAGGGTATCCTGAAATGATCCTGAAGGTAGGGAAGTTTCATTGTTATCAAAGCTGGATGTGCTGGCCATTTGGACAAATGAAAATAAAAAAAGATAATTTTGTGTCTTCATGTCTCTTGTGGCACTGTCAGCTGTAGCACTGGTGGGACATCAGGAGAGATGGTGTATGGAGGGGTGACCACTGCAGTCTGCACCTGCAGCTTGCTCCTCAGTCCAAATGTGCCATCTATCACCGTGAGATACGGCTGTGGTGGGGAGGGAAAGAAGCCAGCCAGTGTGTGTGTAGGGATACGCACATGGGCCCGTACATGTTGGAGCAGAGGTGCTTCTTGGGCTCTCCTGAGTGCATGGCCATGATGGAAGAGCCAGGATGGTCAGGGACTTTCCAGCAGCTTCTTGGGCAGGTTGTCTTTTGCCATGGCAGGGGACATGCACTGGGGGATGGATCCTATTCTGGACGCCTCCCTTCTCAAAGGGGCAGAGGGAGTGGAAGGAGCAGAGCAGCAGACCCAAGTGGTGGTCCCGGCCATGTCCAGCTGTCTTTTGTTTCCTGTCAGCACTACTTTGGGAAAGAAGCAGTGAAGCAGAGAAGCAGAACAGGGGTCAAGGGCAGTGGTGGCTGTGTGATGCTCCTACCCTGTGTTCCAGCCCCTCGCTGTCGCACCTGGCGCTGGTGAGGTTGTGGCAGGGGGGCTTGCCGAGAAGGAACAAACTGTCTCCTGAACCCAGGAAGGAACACAGCTGTCTCCTTCCCAGGTGATAGGCCAGCAAGGGACCTGGGTGCAGGGAGAGGGGGTTTGCAGGCAGACTGGGCTATTCACTCTTAAGCAGTTGTGGCATCCTGACCTGTGGGAGAGTGAGGAGGCACTTGTCCTTAGGGATTGGAAGGGCACATGGCGGCACAGCGGTTCTACTGCCCCACTTTGTGTGACACAGTGGGAGTGCTGGGGCACTCCTATCTGCAGAGGGACATAGCATGGAGTCTTTGGAGAGAATAATTTTCTTCCCTCTTGTCTCTCTTTTCTGTACAGCCCATGTGAAAAGCAACTGGCAGCGAGAGTGTCACTGCTGGGGGATAGCCTCAGGATGACCCCAGCACACTGCCTTCTTCCTGGGACTGGCAGCCAGGAGGAAGGACAGCTACTGGGGCCTCACTGGGAGTGACCCAGGGGCTGCAGTCACCACACAGCCCAGCCCCAAAGCACGTGATCCCTCGGGGCCACAGTGTGCCAGAACTGCTGACCCTTTTAGAAGCACCCTTTGAGAGGGTATTTGGCTGCAAGGGGAACAGTGCCTTGCCCTGCAGTGAGTGCCTTCACACGCTCCTGCTCCATCCCCACACCAGTGCAGCAGGATGGATAGTGCCACAGCAAAGCTCTGGCTGCACATTTGGGTGTCCCTGTTCATGCTCACTGGCAGAGGCAAGGTGAGAAAGGCAGCCGCTCAGTGGGATTAAAGCAAGTACAAGTATCCTACTTGGCCTTCAGAAGTGCAACTACTGGCTCTGTAAGCACATAAATCACTGTTTGGCTGGAATTTAAATGTAACGGCAAGCTACAAGTTCCCATCCTTGCCATTCAGGTACTTTTAAGTGCCTTCATCTCCCATAATGAAGTTAAGCTTTTCCCCCTTGTCCTTCACTGTGCCCAGAGAACAGCTGACTGAGCTATGAGCTGTCAGAGAAGACACACACATAATGAAGCTGTGAGTGCCTGAAGCACTGCCTCTGCAAACCCTGCAGTGCTGTGACATCTGCGGGCACGGTGGTGTGTGAGCAGCCTGTCACCGCCCTAACAATGTGCTTGATAGACAGGCTGAAAGGCTTTCAGAGAAGATGTATGTGACACCCCTGGCAGGTCCACAGGAGACTGCAAGGTGAGGCTAAGACTCATCTGACACTTGTGACGTGCTTGATGGAAGAAGCAAGGACCTCTGCCCCAGCAGAACTATTTGCAGACTGCATTTATTTGCTTTGATCTTTGACTTTGGTGTTTCCCTCCATGCTACAGTGAATAAAACAGCTCAGGATCCAAGAGAGCCATCACTTGCAAGTGCCTCCTGTGTACATAATGTATAGACAAGCACATCTGCCTGTGGGACTTGGAAATACATATCCTACCAAATCTCAGACTGTAGTCGTACCTTCCAACCAGGCAGGGATACAGTTTCTTGGAAGGTGCTCTGAAGCTAGTCAGCTCCCAATGTTAAAAGCAAAGCTGGAGACTTTTCATTCTGCAGTTCATGAATGCACCTCCCGAGCTTCCAGTGCAGAGGCATTACAGCTGCCTGCGGGGATTGAGGCAGGCTTCCTTCGCTGATGCACCTGGAGGTGCCAGCTGGATGCCACAGCCTGGCGTGTGGCTGTGGTTCTCCTCAGCTCTCCAGTGAAGGCTGCACAAGCCCCATGCAGCTCACGGGTGGACAGCCACACCTGGAGCAGATGCTACAGGAAATGCTGCATCTTCCCCTCTTAGTCAACTTGTCTGTAGCACAGGTGATGTTGAAGGAAGGTATGGAGTTGCCATCTTTCAGATAAGCCTGAGCCATGTACCTTGCAGCTCTCCAAAGAGCCACAGTGAGTCAGAGCAAAGGTGCCTCTGCCCCAGAAGCCTGCCTGCAACAGCTGCCTGTAGTGGACACCTAGACAAATCTGTCTAAATAGGAAAAGCCTGTAATGATATTTCCTCATGAGACTTTCCAACCTCCAACAATTTGAGGATCAAGGACTTCCTGAGATGGAAGCAGTGTTTCTATACCTAAGTTGTTAATGGAAATTCTTTTCTTCCATGAGTTTATCATTGTAAACTTTTCACATCCACAGTGTGCAACAGCAAATCTTTCCTTAGCCTAATTATGTGTTGGGTGAAGGCAAATCTCTTTTTCCTTGTTCTGCACCTGCCTCATGCTAGTCTCATTTAATGACCTTTTTTCTTGCACCTCTGAAGCCACACAGAGTGTCTGAATTTTTGTTTGACAAGCATCAGCACAGTGGTGAGAGAACTGCTGAGCTCCTTCAGCGCTGCCTGTCTGAAACAGCCCCACACTGCTGCATAATGACCTAGGGAGAGTTCTCTCATTGCCTTACGAAGAAACCTGTCCTGGACCAAAAGGCCCAGTTACACCACCACGAAACTTCACTTTAGAAATGATGCCCCACAGCTGTGCGTGGAGAGACCAGATACCAACCGGGCTGCAAGCCAAGATGCTGCATCTGAACCTCTGCAAATCTGCAGCAGGTATACCCAACCTCTGCAGCTTGTGCGGGGCTCCACCCTGATCAGGTCATAAATCAGCATTCTGCCTTATGCCACCCTGCCATTATACAGCAACACCTGTGGAGAAATTGATAAAGTTTTGTTTGCAAAAACGGGCCATTTTTCTGTTAGGGGAAATTGAAGGTGTTGATGTCAGTGTGCAAGAAGGATCTGCGGGATGATTGTCTGGTTTATAGGTGTCCCCTGGCACCAGCCCAGGGAAGAGGCTGCTGGTGCTGCTGGGCTTGGGACCTGCAGCTGGTAAAGGGGCTACCTCACCACATCTTGCTCATCGGGCAGCAGCAGAGCTTGGCACACAGACCTGCCCCTTGCATCTTCACTGCAGCCCCGGTATCTCTGGTGGGAAGCAGGAAAGATGAGAGGAGGCTCATGGATGTGTAGACAGCTGCAGCCTGTGGATGGGGCTTAAAACCCCTGTCTCGTCCTGGGAGAGGGGACAGTTGCCTGGCACTTACCCATCTGTGGATCAAAAGAAACTAATTTCCCAGTCATCTTGGAGGCATCACCTTGACCATGCAGCCAAAAGGCATATGGTCTAAGCAGGGCCTCCCTTGCATCCCTGCAGAGCCAGGAAGCATGAGCATGCAGAAAGCCCTATTCACCCCAGAATTAACACCCTGAGAGGCTGAAGGTATCTGACTGGACAACCCCAGAGAAGTCAGGGGTTTCTTGCTGACCCTGGTAAATCAGAGGCAGCCTGTCCCCTGCCTTTGTGAATGCTCCCTCCACTTGAGAGACGCCCCTCAGGCATTGTGGTGTGCATAGCTGGCTGAAAAAAATTCCTCTGACTCTGCAATGACTCGTCTAGACTGGAAAGCAGTTGCATGAGTTTTATTCCCCTGTTTATTTCTATAACCTTTTTTCCTCCAAAACTTCAACAGGACTCGAAGCCTTTTCTGCGAGCTCCAGGGAATTATTACTTGTGTATTATTGTCACGCACAGGCTGCAGGGACCCACTGAGGCTCAGTGACAGAGATTAAATCCCCACTGCAGCTCAGTCGGAGGCACTGAGCCCTGCGGTCTGGCTTGCCGCACATGCCCGAAGCAGCCACTCCTTTGCAGCCCTGCCTGCAGCTTCCCTGCAGCCAGGGAAACCACAAGGGCAGGCAGCATCTGCTCCCGGGGTGTTGGCCCAGGCTTGCTACTATTTTCTACATAAGCAGATGATACAGAAGTACTGCGCTCACATGTAAATCTGCCTGCCTGTTTCTCCATCGTGGGGGCTGTCTAGTAACACCTTCTTGCTTTCTTTCTTTGTCTTCAACTAGATCGTGGCTGCTATATTTGCTATTGCAGGGATAGTTATGATGACATATGCCGATGGGTTTCACAGCCACTCCGTTATTGGGATAGCCCTGGTGGTGGGCTCTGCCTCAATGTCTGCTCTCTACAAGGTAAGCACACCTGGCTCTCTCCCCCAGAATGATGCCTGCCCCCTTGTCACTCACTTTGGCTGTTCCTGTCTGATTTGCAAACCTTTGTGCAGTTCAGTGCCATGTGCTTTGAGAGCTCTGCCGTAAACACAGTGGCTCTGCAGCGCTGCATTCAGGTGTTCACTTGCTTTGATGTCTGCTCTCAGTTAGGATGAAAACTCCTATTTCCTTGGAATAGTCTTCTCCTCCACCAGGGGGAGGATTTACAGATGTCCCACCTTCATGAAAAAAATGAGGCTGCTTTTCCATAGATTCTGGATTTAATCGCTCATTCTAGAAGCACCCTGCAGAAATTTAGCTTCTTTAAGTCACTTTGTTACCTCCCCTTGCCAGTGCTCCTTCAATAACATATGTAGCCTGTCTTGGGCTTAGAGTATTGCTTTTCATGGAAGCAATCACATCCTTAAAATGCAAAGCACATGCCGATGAATCAAGACCTCATCCTGAGCAGCTGGATAAGCTGCACTACGTGTAAGATGCCGTGGTTCTCTGCCGAGCAGAGCCATTTCACTCAGACTGAGACACTTCTGGGCACTTGCCTCTGTGCTGCTCCTGGTGCTCAGAGTTACAGTCCACAGTGAGGACTTTGTAGGGTGTGGTTCACCCGCCCTGGCTCGGATGTGTAGATTAGGAGGAAGTGTAGACATCTCCATCTGGTCTAATGAATTGCGCTGTACCAGTCATGCAGCAGGAATTCGCCAGGAGAGCCCTGCAGCCAGCAGTCCAGGGAAACTTGCCAAACTGAGAAGCATCTGCCTGTGCCGTTCAGCACAGCGCTGTGATGCTTTCTGCTCACTTTTTCAGATCAGACAAAGTCTTATGTTAGGAAGGTCACGAAGTTTCATACAGCTCGTTCCTCTAATAGAGCATTTCCTTGCAGGACCAGACACATGGCCCTCCAAACCAGAGAAGATTAAAGGCTAGAGCCTAGCTCTGTCCCCTTTCCCATGACACTGCTTGCTCTTTCTTGGAATGGGAGTCTCAGGGCTGGTCCACCAGAGCCCGTGCACAGGAGGGTGGTGGTGGCAGTGCCAGCAGGGTGTTACTCTGCAGTGTGCTCTGCATGCCAGGACAGATGATGCTCTGCAGCTTGTGCAACACATGCCACTGCCACTGCTGCTGCCACCCTGCTCTTGCTTTCCACAGTCTGGCTCAGTTTTCATGAGCTGTGTGTGCCAAATGGGCAGGCAGATCCGCAGGCAGACAGATCTCACCAAGTGCAGCAGAGCCACTGCATATCGGGGCTAGCAGGACAGGTCGAGGTGGCCCTGCCAGGGGCAACACAACACGCTGTCCTCAAGTGGCAAATGAGGAGTAAGTGGCTTTTGGGACATTTTGCTCCATATTGCAGAGCAGCAACACAGTTGCACTGGCCAGTGATGGCTGTGGGGTGGTGGGAGTGGGCAGAGCCCTGCAAGCACAGCAGCCCTACAGACTTGCCTGCTCTGTGTAGGCAAAGGAGAGAACTGACACTGGTGAGGGGGGCTGCCAGTTCAGCACAAACCACTCAGTCAGAGTCCATTGGCTGTCCTGGTTTGTAGCCAGTAGCACAGGAAAACTGTACTCACAGACCATGGTATCCAGCAGACTCTCTGCAGCTCTGTGGGGAAAAGCTGATGCCAGCTCCAGACAAGACCTGTCCGCAGGCGCTCCCCAGCCACAGATGGGCCACTCACATCCTTCATTTCTACTGTCTTTTTTTCCTTCTCCTACTAACAAACCAAAGCTTTTAAATCCCTCCCTGCAGTCTCATTAGCCAGGCTGCATCTGTGCTCTGGGCTGTGGGGCTGCTGTTCTGCTATCTGCCTTCTGGAGATGAGTTCCCAGGGAGAAGGTGGAAGGACAGCCAGCCAGCATGGACTGTGCTTGCCCACCACCACAGCACTGCTCAGGTGGCAGCGAAAGGCCTGGACCAGTGATATCTCATGCAGGGAGATGATACATTGCTTCATCTCCTCCCCCTGCCCGGCTCCACAGTCTTCTTAATGTCAAGTTTTCTGGAGGTGCAGAAAAAAGACCGAAGGGTCTAAGCTAGGGTTGAAGTGTCTAAGCTAAGGTTAGTGAGCTTTCCTTTCAGGACATGCACAGAAAAAGGTGCTGAGTCCCCTTTATGCATGGACTTAGTTGGCAGCTGCCCCTGCCTGGGCTCCAGGGGGTGCCAGGAGGGTGAAGGCTGGGTCACACAAGCTGCTCTCCACAGTTTCATGAGCGGCCATTCCAAGTGTCCAGTAAGCATCACTGCATTTGTGCCAGAACAGAACACCAGCCTTCCAGGGATGTGGTGCAAGAGAGTTAAATCCATGTATTTTCCTCTTTCAGGTTTTATTCAAACTTCTTTTGGGCAGTGCTAAATTTGGAGAAGCTGCCTTATTCCTGTCTGTGTTAGCTGTCTTCAACGTCCTCTTCGTTACCTGTATTCCTGTCATCCTTTATTTTACCAAAGTGGAGTACTGGAGCTCTTTTGACATCATTCCTTGGGGGAACCTCTGCGGATTTTCAATTCTCTTATTGAGTGAGTAGATGGGGGGCTCTCACACTGCTCAGGGTGGAGGAGGGTGCCAGAAACTGGCCACTGGTAGAAGCTGCAAACCTCTCCCATGCTGGAGCTGTTTTCCCTTCTTCTCAAACTAATTCTTAGCTTGAGATATTGAGAGGCCCCATTCCTAGAGGCAATATAGACCTTGCTTCTGCTGTTATTACCACACCAAAATACTGTGGCTTTCTTTAGAAGGTGCTGTGGGACTAACCTGTAAAGCTTGTCCTAACCTCTACTGATGAACTCTGTGTCACAAAGACAGGTGACTCTTGCCCAAGCTGTGACAGACCAGCTCTGCTGGGAGGGCATTATCTTGGGCTCTTCAGCATCCCCACAGCAAGGAGGTTAGGCCAGGCCAGTCAAGGCCAGACTCCGATGCCTCTTCTGCCTGCAGTAATAGCTAATTGCTACTCCTAAAGAGGAGGAAACTTTTGAAAATGTAGTGTTGCATAGTGATGGACATTTTGATAGGTGGCAATCCTCTCTTCTGCTGCCACTGCTGTGCTACCAAAGGAGCCCAGCTGGGGAGGGATGCCAATCTAAGTTTTAAAGGCTAATGGTTACCAGAAATGTGATGTTGTTCACTGTTAAACTAGATGTGTTGACTTGCTGCCACAGTTGGCCCCTAAACTGGATGATGGAATCACATCTCCTAAAACATTAATTTTTACTGGAAATAGTTCTTCTCTACCTGTCTTGAGTCCCAGCTCCTTTTACCCTGAGCAGTCGCAATGCTTGACTCCAGAAGCACCCCCAGGTTACTGATCAGTGGACTCAGTGGAAGGTGTGTGTAAGGGAGTGGTGCAGAGCTGGGCAAGCGATCACTGGCATGTGCAATACATTGGTGCTACTTGTTGGAGACCCAGCTCCCAAGAAGCTCAGTATTGGCAAGGCTCTCCTGACTCTGCTAAAGCTAATCACCTTAAAACAAGGGTGAATTTGATCCAAAGCAATTATTAATTTGTCACTAAACACTCCACGAACAGTATACGGTATTACGATGGAGTGATATTATAATCATTCTGTAGTAATGATATTATAATTTCATTGTATGAAATGATATTAAGCAAGTTCCTGCCTGGAAGAGGGTTAGACTTACAGCATCTTCCACTTGCAACTGGAGGCAGCTTTTCTACAAAAAATGCACTCAGACAGAAGCTGCTGTTCAGCTGAAATCTCCCAGATGAAGAGTGCTTATTCTTTCAGCAGGGCCAAGTGGATCACTGGATCAGTATAAAGAGTAGGAGTTACTGCACATGACACTGAGAGGCAGATTGTACCCAAAACCCACCCTGATCCTGCCACTGGACTACAGGGGGATAGGGAGTTCCCCAGAAATAGCAATGTCTCAGGGAGGTGGACATGCAGCAGACAGACCTTTGTCCTCTGGTATCTTCAGGAAAAACAACAGAAGCTGATGTTCCCTTTATTTGAACAACAAATAGAGTCATAAAGTCTAAGTGTTTGAAGTGACATTCCTTCTCCCTAATTTCACCATACTCAAAGGGATTTCTCTTTCCTTCGTCAGCATTCAATATTCTATTAAATTTTGGGATTGCTATTACCTACCCCACCTTGATTTCTCTTGGAATTGTACTGAGTGTCCCAGTGAATGCAGGTAAGATTTTCTGTCTTTTGCATCTTAATGAATACATTAAATCTGTGGCCTTTCAAATACACAGCATGGATAAAAGAAAATAGATTTATTAAACATGTTTTGCATCTTCTCTCAAAGACTTACAGAGATGACACTGATTAAAAATTTATTCTTTATGCGTTAATTATGTATTGTGTAATATTACATGAATATTCATAATCCCTAGAATTGGTTTTTAAATTACTGTCCAAAGAAGCCTGCATACTGAAAAACAAAGTAGATTTGAAGACATTCATCTCTGGGCTGGAATGAAAACCCACGGATAAAGCAGAAATCAATTCTTAATGATTTCTTCAAGGCAGGCTTAACACTAAATTCAAACAAATAAAATTGCTTACATTTTAGAGCAGATATGTACTAGTAACTCTGCTTGCCTTGGTAAATAACATTGCAGGTGTTTATCAAGAGCACTGGACAATTCAATTTTGGGCATGGCCTGGCACACTTCTCTAACAGCTTTCTGAAATTTAGTGAAAGCCAAGAGACTGCACAGTCCGAGAGGGCTGGGCAGGGGAGTACAGATACCACCCCAACCTAAAGCAGCTCCTAAAACCCAGCATGCTCAGCTGGTGCCACGGTGCAGGTGGCAGCTCCCAGCTTCATGCTGACTAAGTGCACACAGAGCTGGGCACTGCTCTGGCAGGTTTGGCTACCAAAAGATGTGATCTGCCCAGAGTGTGCAGAAGCTCAGCCCAGGAAGTGCTTCTAACTCCGTGGGGCACTCGCGGTGGCAAGAAAAATTTGCCATCAGGAGCTGCTGTGCAGGGAAGGGAATTGGCTCTTTCTCTGTGTCCCTGGACCTCAGCAGGAGTTCCTTTGCTGTTGGTGGCAGGGACATACTCTGCTGTGTGCTCAACCAGCAGGAAATAGTGCCCCTGCCATCACTGCCTCCGTGGCCATGTTCTCCTGCCACAGCCAGCCCTCAGAGCTGGGGAGGTGAGGGGAGGGAAGGGAATACTGTCCTGATGCCTTCTCCTATGTAATAACACCTGTTAAATGTCCCACACAGTTGTTGATCACTACACGAGTGAAATTGTCTTCAATAGTGTCCGAGTAATCGCCATCATCATTATTGGCCTGGGCTTTCTCCTGTTGCTCTTGCCAGAGGAGTGGGATGTCTGGGTAATAAAGCTCCTCACACGTCTCAAAGTCCGGAAGAAGGAAGAAATTCCCGAAGGGAATGGAGACATTGCTTCAGGACTGCCTAATAAAAGCCGGAGAACGCGCCCTTCCATGTCATCCTTTGCTCATTAAATGCTCTTTTTACCAAAACTTTGTGGTTAACGTTATATATGATGATGCAAAGGTCTTTTCTTGGGAAGAAGCACACCTGTCCAACACGGTGTACATACCTGTACAGTTTTGATATGATCACCATCTAAAGTATCGAGTCTTGGCATGTCCAGTTTGCTTGTACTTTTTTCACATCTGACCTTTCACTTAAGTAGTACACTGAAAAAACCTGCAAACCAAGAACCTCTCTTCTCTTTTTAAATGAATGTAATATATAGTCAAAATATATTTGCATAGGTTATTTTAAAGAATGACTTTCATGAAAAGCAGGGCAGACATTCTGAACATTAGGTACTGAATGATGCATTGCACACTGTGATTTAAAAGAAACAAATGCTATGCTACATCACATGTTTATTTTTGACCAGAGCTGTACTTTGAAAGTTTTCAAGGAGCAAATAAAAGGGAATCTTTTCGGGGACGGGAAGATGGGGGGAAGAGTGGAAGGAAGATTTTAGAAATCGCTCTATGTAGATGAGCGCATGTTGCGCTGCAAACAGGGAAAATTCAAGCGCAAAAAATGCTTGCACTAAAGCACTAGAAAGAAAGCAGTCTAGAGCCCAAATCTCCTTATTCTGCATATGACTGTAGTCCACGTTGAAAATCATGCAAGAGAAATCCAGTGCCTTCTACAGAACTCTTGTCTTTATCCACGCAGAACCAGGTCCTGCTGCGAGGCACTTGCAAAGGCAGGGCTCAGGTTTGTGGCCCCAAAGGACCCCAAATTCCCACTGACATCAGGACGTGTCTCCCATACACGCCATGGCTTCTGTGGGAACGTGGGGCCCAGGAGACTGCAAGTTCGAGCGCAGGAGACCTGGTTCTCTTCTCACTTCACAGGTTTTACCCCTGTGTGGAGCTGCGCTTGATTAATGCCAATGTGGGGGAGGGGAAGTCTTGGTCATGTGTGGGACAATCCGACCGAAAATGATCAAAGGGGCTGGCAAGAGCGTGGTTGCTGATGTACAGTCTGAGAGCATGGACTAAGGGGGTGAATCGCCAGTTGCTTTTACTCCATAATTGTGAGTGTTAAGAGTTAAAAATGTAAGATATTTACATCAAATGTAACACTTTTTATGAAACTTGTAAGCACCAGGATGTTTACTTACGCGATTTTGGTTCGCCATTAAATTTCTATCTGTGATAGATCACATGCTATGTAAAAAGGGGGGGAAAAAGGTTATAGTTTACTATTTTTGAAGTTTACATTGTTGCATACAAAACTAAAAGTGTTCTTTTGAACTGCTGCCATAGCCTAAGGTCCCTGCTGCCACTTAGGTCCTCTTTGTCTCAGGCAGGGGTGGCATCCACTTCAAAACATTTTAGCAAATCAACTTCAGATTCCATTATCTGTTTGGCAAAGCTAAATAATAAAAGATTTTAAACTCAGCCTGGGTCAGTGCTATCAAGTTCCTTCTCTTGACTGAACCTTTATTGCGGTTCTGCTGTGGGTAGTGTTTGGCCAAAGTGCTCAGAAGAGAGAGACATGATCATCTAAGCAGCCAAGGCTGCATCTCAATGCTCTGGCAGCCCATCCGTCCAAGACAGCAAAGCATCATCATTGTGTGTCTCCTGCCCTCAGAGAGCACTGCCAGCCACAAGCGTGCACCCTTGTTCAAGGGCTGACCTCAGCTGGCAACCTTCTGCCCCAGCTCAGCCCTCAAAGTGTCCAGTAACAATCCAGTGAGCTTGTTATAACATCAAGTTGAGAAAAAAATCTCAGAAAAGCAAATAGCATCACCAGACCTCATTGCAGCTGCTGGCTTTCACTGCTGCACAATACAGCAGTGAGAAGGCACAGCAGTTCTCCTACTCCCTTGTGTGCCTTTGTCCTTGTCCTGTTGTCTCTTGCCGCTACCTTTATAATAATTTCTTATTGCAACTCTCCACAGTGACTGCATGAGCCTTTTATCATCAAATGGGTCAGAGATGGGCTTATTTTAAAAAGCTTTTCCTGTTCTTCTGTCTAGAATGGCTGTATTCATATCAGTAGTCTTCAGAAAACAGCCATGAAGGGCAGAAATCCAACCACAATAATCAACAGATGAAGAAAAGACACTGAAATCAGTATGTAGCTTAACTGTTCCGGGAGCTGAGGGTAGACTAGCAGGACCTGTAGATCACCAAGTTCTGGGGCTGAATTAATGTTTCCTGTGTGCTCAGGAACAAATATTCCATCCCCAGCTCTCCAGAGTGCTCTAAGGCAAAACCAATGCAATACTGAGCTGGCCAGAGTTACTGAAGACACTGTATCTTCAGCTTAGAGAGAAGGCAACATGACCAGGCTGACCCCATTTCTGGGCAAAGGCCTGTCTGCTACAGTGTCTGCAGGCCCAGAAACAAACTGAGAAGTGAAGGTTTCCCTGTGCAGTGAGTGAACACAAAAGTCTAGATGGACTTGCATAGCTCCGGAAGATATTCCAAGTAAACCCACAAATGTGCACAGCTGAAACACATGGAAACACCCTCCTCTTCACTGAAAAGGATGTAGATTCTCCAGCCCTTTGGAAGCCCTAGGAATAGCACCAGCCACCTTGCCTCGGCTGTGTGGGCTCACACACCAGGCTGGGGCTGGGCATTTAATCAAGGATGTGGGGAAGAAAAGCAGCCAGAAACAATGCAGCTCATGTGAAGCAGAAGCACAGGAGAGCCACTGATGGAATCAGAAATGAAATGTCTTTTTGTGAAACACCTTCCAGGGCAAGATGCCCACCTGTCCATTGCAATAACTCCAGTTTGAAGAAATGGAGTCAGTGCACATGCTGTAAAGTCATAACGAGTTACAGTGAGCTTGGGTCCATGTACCCTGCTTGGACTGCAGAAAGGATGGAGCCTTCAAGGCCTCCAAACCTGAGCTATTCCTTGGTAAAGGCCAAGGCTGAGAAGCTTCTTTCACAGTCCAGTCCTCCTACAAGCTCTCTCTGCAGAAACTGCCTGCAGAAATGGATTTTGAAGGATGAGTTTAATTACCTCGTCATTATTAAAAGAGAAGCAATTAGATTCTCTTCTTTAGCTGGCATGTTCTAGGGCATTTCCATAATAACTTGAACCTTATGGACAAGTCCTGAACATTAAAAAGAGAAGTAAGAAAAAAAAAGAGCATAAAGATCTTATGACCTGTAGCTTGAAAATCTTCTGAAGGGAAATCAAATTCCTAAGGACAGGACCAATAGCTCAAACTAATGTTTCTGAAAATAATAAACCTTATATTTTTCCTTTCTACCTGAATCTCTGTTAGGTAGAAAAGATCTTCATAAGTGCACAAGATCATTTTAAAGAAGGTGGCAATTAGAATTTATGTGTGGACTTTACAAATATACTGGGGTACCACCAATCTCTCAGAAGTGAAGAGTGGAACTTCTAAGCAGAGTTACAATTCTGGAAAAGTCTTAAACAAGGGAGGTTGTGGAGCTCACATTAGCAGTGTACTTAGGAACCTGTTATACGCAATTTTTCTACAATGGTCTAGAGACAGTTCTTTAATCCTACTGCTGAAGTAGATGATCCCTTCAGAAGAGAAATCCAATTTTCCAGCTCTTCATCCCCAGGTTTCCCTCCTCTTCTAGGTTCAGTCCACGATCTCAAGATAGCCATGAGTGCATAGATTGGGAACAACAGCAACCAAAGAGCTGTTCTGCTATTTGGCTACATGACAGTGACAGATCCCTCTCAGTGTTTGTCTCTTGAATCAGTAAAAAAGTATTATCAGTAAAGGGGTTTTCTGACCAATCATTTAACCAATCAATGACCAAGAAGACTGGCCTTAGCACAGCTCCTTTGGTAATCTCTTTTCTTTTGAACAGCAATAATTTTTTCCTGCTATTTCGTGCCTCACTACCCAGTTATTAAGCCACAAGAAAACGTCCTTTTATCAACAGTAGCGTCATTTTTTTGGTAAGAAGCATCATTAAAAACCCTTCAATATCTAAGAGTAATGTTTCTAATTGTCTAAGAAAAAAAGAGCCAACACATAAGTCTGCAGAAAGTCATCCATCCTTCAGACTCCTTTTAACACGAAAGGATGAGACAACTGGGAGACTGAGATTTCAGCAACATTTTGCCTTTCCTTAAGGGAGGGCTTTCTTGCCTAACTTCCACAGAACGTTTACACCAAAACTCCAGCTTCTGCACATGCCCACGACTGACCCAGACACTTAAAAGATTCTTGAATTAAGACCTGGATTCCTGTGAGTTCCAAGCAGCAGGATTTGTAAATACTTCAAAAATGTGAACTTGTCTTTCCTGGCTACGAGCATGTTTTATGGGCAGTGAACGAAGCTTTGCAGTCTCCCAGCAACAGGTCTCACTGCCCCTTTGGCTTCTGAAGCTGCCAAGGTTTTAATGACTGCAGCCTAGTAGGCAGAGTAAGCTGCATAATGGTCTCCTGGTGATTTTTGGCCAATTACACATTTTAAATGCCTTCCTGACTTATACACAAAGCATCGCTCTTTCATTTTGTGATTCTGGATTTGGTCAAAGGCATGTCACTTGCTAACTTGGCTGCTAAGAAAATTGATATTGATCTTGGCAACAAATACCATGTTTCAGAACGATGTTGCTTTTGTGCCTGTGTAAGCAATCCCATCTGGCACAGTACACCTACGTTTCAGACAATGTTTATAGTGCACATAAGGTAATTGGTGCAGCTGATGGGTTATTAAATACAATACCTCAATGCAAGAATGCAGATCGGTATTTCATAAAGAATTTTAGGATATGCTTCAGTCTTAGAGAGAACTAGGAACCACTTCTTTTCTTTAGTACATAACATGTCACAGAAACTTGAAGACATCCAGTTAAACTCAAAAGATGAGTTTTCCTCTTCTAGTTACATAGCTTTGAAAACTGAAGTCTCCTTGTAGAACAGGCAGATTTCCAGCTTTCCATCTAGCCTTCTTGCAAAAAGCTGAGCATCAACATTGCTGCAAAGCAAACTTGTCTCATCCTTGGTAGGTTTGGAGAATTGCTAAGCAGGAGCCAATAGAAGAGTGAGAATTAGTCAGTCTTCCCACCATTGCCTGCTTTTCCCAAAATACTCCTTTTCTGTTTTCTTCCTTTCTAACAACTGAACAAAAATGGAATTCTGGCATTAAAAGCCAGTGCCTACTATTAATGTAAATTACTTCATCACCCTAAAAGAACCCTAAACCTCCAGTGTCTGAGCTTTTTCTTCATCATCATCACCACTCCTCAAGGTACCTAGTGATTTTCAGACCGTGCTCCACAGAGTACTCCATGAGAGGTCACAAAGGTAAGACAAACCTTTGCTCACCACGCTTCAAATCACCAAACACAGGGCTGGAGAAGGTGAAAAATCACCATTCTGTCTATTCTTTCTCCTCTGTCTCCGTATCAGCCTGCATAAATGGCTCATCTTTCCCAGCCAAATCCCCTCCAGCACTGCCTGATGAATGCCCGCAGCCGGCCCTCTGGTACACACAGAGCTGCACAGAAAGCCAGGGCAGTCTCTCGACCTCTGTCCCTCCCCCAGTGTCCCAAGCCCCGGTGTGTTGCATCCTCTGTGTTCACGTCACACTGGCACTCCCTAGAGCAGGGATTCTCATCACAACACCGTGCAAAGAGAGCCCTCTGAAGAAATCAAGGTAAGAACCCCAACACACAGTTAAACAAACAAACAAGCAAACCCACATGATAATTACATCTTCTTAGGGATCTGGAGAACTGATCTGCTATGACCACCAAACAAAAGCTACAGTTTTCTTTCTCCTCATACACTCCTCCTTCTTTATTCATACATAAATCTAAATTTTTGCTAACTCATCTGAAGTTTATGCATGCTATTGCTAAAGAGAAATTGACAAAAGTAAAACACAGAGTGAAGCCTTTATGAAATAATGAAGAGGAGTGTTTTGCACATGGCCATAGAAAGTACAGTATACACTTCTTAAATGTTTCCAGTCTAAGATTGCTGTGTGCAGTTCATGAGGCTTCTTTGCTTAATTTACTCCTTTTTAATAATAAAATCGGGTACAATTAATCATTGTAATGATTTTGCTTTTTAAAAATTATTTTCTTTCACCAAGCATAGCAAGGAACACTGTATGGCCAAAGGAGTCAGAGTTACATCCTTAATGGACATTTAAGAGGGAAGGTGGGAAGGAGGGAAAGAATCTTAATATATGGTTCTCTTGAACTACATATTTTTTAATTTTATACAAAAAATTTCTTGGTATTCCACAACTGTCGTGTTTTTTTTGCCAAACCAATACACACAACAGAAGAAAATGTCCCAGGCTACCTCAGTAAGATTTGTTATTATTTCCAGCAAAACAAATAGTTAGACACAGGGCTATATTGCTTAAAGAACTCATTTTTCAATTCAGTTCCCTGAAAATCTATCATGGATAGGGATCATATATCAGAATATTTCAATGAAAGAAAAACAAATTAACTGAGCTCCTTGTATAAGCACAGAGCTACAGTACATCAAGGATTGCTTCTATTACTGGTCGTAGGGACACCTATAACATACTAATTGCTTCCAAAGTGAAAGGAGAAATCATTATAGTTACACATCAAGAATCTGCTGGGCAAGTTTCAATTAAATATGGGGTTAGTAAGGCTGTAGGTGAGGAGTGATCTGTTAGGCATTAACTGGAAGGCAAAGCACACACAATACCCTATCCCAATTAGCAAGATCAGGCACAAAAGAGCTTGAGAGCTGAACCACTGTATAAACACCACATGATTCACCTTAACACACTCTGGCAAGAGTTTCAGTGGGAAACTGGCATCTATTTCTTTAACATCTATCTCACTAACTGCTAAATGGAAACATAATTCAAAGGCTTCAACTGTGGCAACCAGCACACCTAACAAATCTGGAATTTTTTCTCCCATGTTTCTAGAACATTAGCCTCTGCCTATTATTATAAATATCCCATTCATTACTCCCTGGGCACATTTCCCAAAATAAAAGACTAAAGATAAATACTAAAACTGGCTAACAAACAACAAAAAACCTCCACCCCCTTATGACAGCAGTTTAACCAAAGGGAAATAGTGCCATTAAAAATTTATTATCTAAATCTGTGTATTTTTTTATTCATGCACTTTATAAAACCATATCACTAAATTTCCTTAATATCCATTACACAGAGTTATTTACAGTTGTCTCCAGTGAGTACTTTTCAGGCTACAGGTCATTAAGGAATAAACTATTTATCACAAATATCCCAGATGTGCTATTTTGGTTTTGTTATTGATTATATATAATCACATTATCTCCTCTGTTTCATAAATGCAGTAACTAAACAACTTGACACGCACCATAAATTTTGAAATCTAAAACACAACTGGCATTTCCTATTATTATGTTCCATTATCACATGTTCTGATCTCGAGACTTAACATTAATTTTCTTTTCAATATTCACGCTTGTAAAACCTTGCTTCACATAAGCCTGAGTACAAAAGGGTCCTAAGTAAGCTATAATACAAATTTACTACTACATTAATTCTTTGCAACATAAAAACATAACTAAAATTCCATTTTTGCAGTAACTTCAACTCACCTTAAACCCCTTGTTCTATTATTAGAAACTAAATGACTGCATTTCTATCACTTACCTATCATAGCGTAGCAAACAGAAGACAGTTAAACAAATCAGCAGGACAGAACATGGGCCAGTGTTATACACCACACATTGTACAGCAGCAGTCACATTCACATTGCTCTGAAAGACTGTCCCTTCCAAAGGGATGGTTAGGATGATTTCGACAAACAAAAGCCCCTCCAGATCCAGCTGGCTTACCAGGGGGCTCTGCTGAAGAAGTGCTTATCTTTGGCCCTCTCCTTAAAATGGCTTTCATGTAGCAAGATGAGTGAGCCACATGCAAGGAGAGCCAGGAAAGGATGCCCACCACCAGCAGCCAGCACCACTACCAGGTGCTGAGGAAAAAAGCTGGGTCAGGGGAGGTCCACAGCTACAGCCGCCCCCTGAACTGGCTGCCGAGCGGCCTCACACACCACACAGAGCATCGGCTACCAGCAAACTCCCAGGAAAGCTGCTGGACGTTCTGGGAGCTGCCAAGGGCTCAGCACCTGGCAGAGTTAGGCTCTTCCCAGTTGCCAGAATGTCACCCTTCCCAAAACTGCAGCGTGTTACTATGGGAACATGTGCCATAGCTTTCAAAACTGAAAAAGGAGACTGCCAATTCTTTGGCATACAGGGGCTGCCACAAGGAAATGCCGCCCAGTCCCAAATGAAATAATGAAACAGAGCGTGCTTCTGGATGCTCTCTACCAGCGCTGCAGGCTTCAGTCACCACCTGGCCACCCCCAGGCTTCTCTTGCTCTTTTACCACCTTGACTATGGGTACATTTGTCTTTCACTGGGGTAATCAGCTTGACTCAGTGACAGAGTCCCTTCCAAGAAACCTTTCCAGAGTGGTTTGTGCCTGCTGAATGAAATCAATGGACCAGCTCTCAGGAGGAACCATCCTTCAAGGAAAACTGTCAAAAAAGCATTATACGTATATGCTATCTTTATCAGCCTTCCACCTAGTCACTACCTTATTGTTATGCTATTTAAAGTGTGGCAAATTTACAGTGCTGTTAAGTGCTCTGATTTTTTTTTTTTCCTAATTCATTACATTAAAAAGGCTGAAGTAGCTCGGACCACGCGCCATTGCTCAGCATTACTGTTTACTTGAGTTTACTTCTAGGGCTTTATAAACACCACATGGAAACTGGTCCTGGCCCCAAATATTCTACACACTGATTTTATCCAACTGTCTTTCAAAAGGAAAGCAGAGACACTTCGTTTCTTTGAACAGATAATCCACAAAGGCACTGCACGGAACTCACGAGAAGAACAGCTGTTTATCGTGCGCTAGAGAACAGAGGAATGACACCGGAAAGAAATTACGCACAGAAAAGCACATCAGGCAACTGATATTTCCAAATATCTTTTGCGACCGAGAGGCTACAGCAGCCCTGGCGGGCCCGGGATGGCGAGAACGGTGCGGACCGGAGGCTGCGGGAGCTCCGGCAAGTCCNGGGCGGGAGCGCTCGGACAGCGGCCGTGTGTTGTCTTCAGGGTGGCAGCCGGGATGGCGGCGCCGACGATGGAGGAGAGGAAGGCGTGCTGGGGGGCCCGGGACGAGTTCTGGCAGTGCCTGGACAGCCACGGGGATGACGCCGCCAAGTGCGAGAAGCTGCGCCGGGCCTTCGAGTCGCGCTGCCCGCAGCAGTGGGTGAGCACCGTGCGCGCATCCCCGTCAGCCGCGGCGGGATACAGCTGCTGCCTGGCGGGGCAGCTCCAGCTTCCTGCAGGGCAGAGCCGGGGCGGCCTGAAGCTTTCCGTAGGGAACCCTGCACCCGTGCCAGACGGAGCTTGGTTTGTACACTTTTGGCTTGCTGGGAAAGGAGAGCTCCTGAGTGCACCCCTAGCATGGCCTGGGAACTGTGAAAAGGAGTGCTAAGGGTATAGTATAAAGGGAAAGGAAAATACGGTCTCAAACTTCCGGATAAGTACACAGAGTTATTGTTTAATTTAAAAAAAAAAAAAAAAGCTTCAGAAGATACTTGAAAGCTTTTAGTTATAAGTTTTAGTTATAAGTACTGATTCCAGAAAACTCCTGTTACTAAAGAAGAAAGGCCAGTACAGAAGGGAGCTGCCACACGGCCATGCAGTGCTTGGCACTTTAAGATTGGCATCTGATACCTTATACATAAAAATACCTTTTTTTCATGTAGCATAGATTTCACAGTTTGCCACCTGCCTGCATGTAACCCATTCATGTTGTGTTTTTTAGTTTCCTGAGCTCAAGCTGTAATTCTTTACATTTTTAATAGGCACTGCCCTTCAGTAGCAGTGGTATATGAGGGGCTGTACCATTCCTGTTGCAGGTGGTAGACTGAAGTCAGTTAAAAAGCCCAGGCACCTTCACGGCTGCTGCACTGACTTACACTTTGAGCACTGCAGTTCTGCTATTTGTCGTCTTTAGGGATGATGGTCTCATCCGCAGTGCTTTGCACCATGCACATCAGTGGCTCTAGACACTGAATTCAGAGGTTATATGGGATGTGATACCATAGAAAAGCTGTTGTACTTAGCATCACAAATAATCATTGTTCACAGCAGTGAAAAGAGAAAAGCAACAGACTGCTTCTATAAGATCTTCATAAAGTAAACAGGGTGGTGAACTGAAAGAAACTAAAGTTCACTTTCAAAATTGTAAAAAACCCCCAAAAACTGAACTTGGCACTCTTCAGTCTTCTACTTCAACAGAAGAAGAAACTCCTAATTAGTGTATTAAAATCTTCCTTAAGTTCAGTGATCAAAGACTGTTTACACAAAGCCCCTTCCTTTTGCTGGTTTCTTCTAAGGAACATCTTTTCTCTTTCTAAACAGGTTAAACACTTTGACAAAAGAAGAGACTTTTTAAAATATAAAAAAAAGCTTGAAACAGAGGGGTATCACCCTCCAGAAGCTGCTGGAAAGTCTTAGGAACTCTGCTTGCAAAATAAATCAAGTGAGAGTATCTACAGAAGGAAGAAGCAAGAGAAAGCAACAGAAGCTGCTTGAGTGCAAGAACTGGTAATGTGGCTGTCTCCCTGAAATGCAGACTGCTCCTCTCATTGCCAGGTCTCATGTGTCTGCTGAAAAAAAGGGTCATGGACAGCTTTTTCATGAGTTTAAGTCAAGGAAATATGGTGCAGGGTTGTTCACAAATTTAAGGGTTTGAATGTATAATCAGTAAAATTGTTTCACAGGAATAAATGATTATTTAATACTGCAATGTACATATTCTAAAGAGAAAATGAAATTTTCAGTAAGTGAACCAGCTTTTTCCTGAAATAAAAAAAAGTCCATTCCAACTTGCCTTTCTTGTCAAAAGCAGTGGGTTGTATAATATAATTTGTGTTTTGTCATTTACCAAGTACTTCAAAGTATTTTAAAATACAGTTTAAGTCAGACATTAATTAGTTTAACAGTGGTCATTAGAAGACCTAAAGCATCCTGGGCATATGATATGTAATTTATATTCTGAGTATGCTCATTTTTTATAAGCAGTAGGAATTTTTACATCAGTGATAGGTTTTCAGTCAGTATCTCTGCTAGAAGTATGCCCGGTTATTTATCACAATTCTCACATTACAGCCTTTTGTAGAATTGGATTTCCTTAGTGATGCAGCTTTATTTAAAGGTCCTGTTTACAGCAGGACTAAGAAATGAGACCGTAGAAGGCATTTAAACAAGGAGCAGCATTAAATGTAATTATGTAAGTGAAGTTGCCTTCCAAAAATTATAAAATCTAGTATATCTAGGTGTTGGAATCACTTAATACTATGGCTAAAGGCACGACTTCAGTTTCAAGCACAGTCACCACAATTGAAGTAACTGCAGTAAAAACCCTCTGTTTTGAGTTTGGGATTGTTCACAGTAATGTGCTGATGTTCAAACAGCAGAAAAACACACACATGCCACATGCAATATAAATAGTATTTATTTCCAATGCAACAACTGAAGGAGGTAAGGTATTAAGGCATTTCAAAGTCACTCTGAACACTACAGAGAACAGAACATGCAAAAGTTAAGAATCCTCGTTCACCCTGAGTTTGTATCTCATCTGTTCAGAATTTCACCTTGTAGCACCGTAGGAAGCCATCCAGCTGTACAATAAGGCACGAGACTGTGGGCAGCTACTGCTGCTGTTTTTGCTTGATCACCTGTTGCCTTGTGTACTCCCAGATCAGCAGAGCTCCGCTCACGTGAACATTGAGTGACCGAATAATGCCCTGCTGAGGAATTTCCACACAGACATCCAGGTGGTGAATCAGGTTGGCTGGGATTCCTTCGTGTTCATTCCTAGTAAAGAAGAAACAGTGACTTGTATCTGAGAGAGGGCACGTGTGTTCCAGAAAGCAAAAAATACAAATGGCACAACAGCATCCAAACACCTTTTCACAAATGGTGCATCTGCATACAGGGTAACTGATGACAAGAAATGAATTTTTTAAAAACAGTAATACATTACAAAGAAAACATGGGGAGAGCTGACTTGATGTAAAAAAGCTGGTGGAAAATTCAATTTTCAGTTCATTGGTCCAGCAATAGGTGAGCACTCAGCATAAAGACTCTCTGCTTTTGTTTTTAAACTCCATATATAGCGAAATGACCATGGTATGAAGCTGCTGGCACAGCAGGAAAGCTCAACTGCCCACTTTACATTCAGGTCTCAGCATGAAGGAATGTCAAAACTAAGCACACCAGAGGATACCGGAGTGTGCTGGTAATTAAAACTATTGTTTTTAATTAAAAGAGAACAAAGTGATTATGAGCACTCCATTCTGAAGACAAGCTACATATAAAAAAGTTGGAGAACAACTTTATCCTAAGAGGATAGCCAGGCCCTTTCTCCTGGTCTCACTCAGTGCCCTGCACTGCCAGGAGCTTTCTGATTTCTATGTGCTTTACTGTAGAATTCTTTAAGTAGCCTCCCCGTTGTATCACATTTGAGGCTTGTCTGCTTACAGAAGCTGATTACTGCTTTTCTCTGAAGCTGTCCCATGCTCTGCTTGTACTGCAGAAACTCGCTACTTCATCTTGTGCCTCACCCTTAATTTTTTAATCATCTCCCAGCTATGCACACCCAGTCTGCTCCAGCCCTGCTCACCAAGTTCAGCAGAGCAAGCGCAGCCTCCTCCTCGCTGAGCTCACCACAGCCCACACACCCCGGGCTCCACGGAACCAAACTGAACAGATGGTATCCCCAGCACTCCCAGAAAAGTACAACCCCTGCTGTTGCTACCTTCGCCCATTATTAAAAGGAGTTATCTGTGGATAGGTTGCTATGGATAGGAAGGGTCATTCAGTAGATATCAACACCTCCTGGTCCTTAGCACACAAAGACAAGTTCTGCTCTCCCTATAATCATTTGCCATTGTAAAGTCACCTTTACCAGTGTCACTTGGTTTTCACATGACCAAACTCTGACTAGAGAAAGCGATGGACTGCAAGAGGCAGATTTATAAAGCAGTGTGTGCTCTTACCCCAGCAATAATAGTGATTTCTCTGGGAAGCAATATTCTGTAAGGTCAAAACTTTTAGCTGTCTGCTCCACACCAATAATAGTGTAGCCTTCTGTTTTTTTCTGCTGTAAATAATCAACAAGCTGAGATGGTTTTACCTGTCCATTAAAAGCAGAGAGAAATACAAAAATACTTAAATATCACCTTTTGTAAACTTCTGAAGTTACTCTAAAAAAGCCCCATTTTCTTGGACACTTTTTAAGTTTAGTGACTTTTAGCCCCAAAGACTGTCCATGTACATAGCTTAACATTTTAAAAGCTCTTCAGCAGTAGCAGAAGAGGTTAGGTAATGCCACAAAATACCCCCACCAATACAATGAAGAAAGGCTATTCTAGGCTTCTGACAGCTACAAGCCTTACATCTGAATGTGAATCACTCTTGCATGGGGACAAGGTGCATAGTTGTTATTTAACAGGGTCCCCAATACAACAGAACAGGCAGTACTGAAACTGCACTGCGACTCGAAGTGAAGGAACTTCTTAGTTCTCTGCATCCTACTCTCTAAACTGCTAATTTGTATTAAAACGCCAATTTCTTCATGCAACAGCAGCTCTGCCATCATTACACTTCTGTACAGAGATTAGGCACGACAACATGTGTCCATCAGCATTCTGTTTTAGGCCAAACACACTACAGCTATCTTGTTCTGAAAATAGGCTGAAAATGAACACAATAGGGTTTGCACTGAATGAAAAATTTTCACTGGATGTTTCAGATGACTTACAGCTGATCTTGAAAAAGTGATTGTTAGAAAATATCACAGAAATATTTTCTACCAAACACTACACATACAGGTTGATATTCTCATTTTTGTATGAGATAAGAGGTTCTAAAAGCTTGGCACAAGTAAATCTTTGAGTTTGCCTGAAGTTATCCCTATGAAAGCTACCAAAAGCAATGGACTAAGCAAGATAAATGATAAATGTTCAATTTTTATAAACATTAAATTCCAACCCACCACTGGTAAGATGTAACAATGACAGCTCACATAATCAGTTTATAACAGCAATAAGAAATTCCAAGTATTTTCTAAATTCTTTTTTTTAAGGTTGACCCAAAACATACAAGATTAAGTGTCAGGGATAACAGCAGGAGCTTCCATTAAACAGATCGTTTTTTCAAGATAAAAAATATAAGACTCTGAACTATTTCTCTGACAAACTGAAGATGCCGAGTGCACCTTTTAGCTATTAAAATGTTTCCATTCACCTCAACAAGGGGGAGCCACTGCTCTGCAGAAACACTCAGATGCTGGAACTGCTTATCCTGTATATAATGAAGACTGCCAACAACTAGTGCAGATGCCCCAAATATTTCACTTGTACGACATAAACCTACAAAAACAAGAAATGAAGTGATTTTTGTGTAGAAAATAAACACCAAGCCAGAACACCAAGTGAAAATGACAAAGAATGCAAAAGAGAAATGGCTACTTTAGTTATTATCTATTTTTAACTAGTTTCAGGTCTTCCAAGCCACACCTTGTTCCACACAAATTACAGGAAAAAAAATGTTCTGTTAACTTAGCAGAAAGATAAAAGTTAGAAAAGCACTGTGTCTGACAACATGCTTTTACAATACTAATTACAGAAAGTAAGGGGTTAAGTGTCCAAGCCTTAGCGAGGATGGATGGCTAGACACATCCACACACAAGCTTAAGCTTGAAATCCAGTACCTGTTAAATGAAAGGCTCGAGAGGATGACACATAACAGCATTACAACGCAGACAGCACCAGCTTGTGGGCTTTTCATCACTGCAGTTACTTAAACTGCTAACAACATCCAACACAATGGCAATAAAGTATTTGCAGAATTTATTATGTCACAGCTGACACATCGTGAAGGCAATCTTAATGGGGAAATGGGACTCTGCTGTCCAACAGACATGAGAATCTAGTAGGTTTACAATATTTGGTTTCATTGTTACAGAAAAAAATGAAAAAGCAAATCATTTCCTCTAACAGCATACACAGTTGAAAAACTCAGTTGTAGCAAACATAAAATCAGGAAGAAACCCAGCATGATCTACAGCAAAATTCTACTTAATGCATGCTATGTGCAAGTACTTCTTTTTTGTCCTTAAAAGGTAACTGTAGATGACTCCTTTCTCTGAAGTGAGTAGTATTTTCTTTGGCTGCTAGTTGTTTTCAGGATAATGATCTGTTCTTCTGAGTAGTACTTAAATAATTTTCTAATTATCTAATATCAACATTAAAATGAAATTAACTTCCATTATCTAAGTGTGCTCTGAGGTCTAAAATAAAAGTTTAAAATGTGCAATCAACCTTACCTCCTAAATTGGTAGGTTTATCAATAAGTGAAGCCACCACAACCAATCTGCTGTTTGATTTGCCAAGTTTAGCAGCACGATCCTGAAATGCCGTTTCCAAGTCTAAACTAGGAGTACTGTTTCTCCAGGGTATAATCTTTTTCTGAACATCAGTCCACTCTGTCTGGCTGTCTGCTTCAGCCGAATGTGAACCTATAACAACAAACTGTATTACTCATATGGGTATGGCAGGTGGGAGTGAAACTAGTGCTTCAATAAAGAAGATAATCCAAATGGTAATACTGGAGATACCATTCAGCATCTACAATTATTTTATGGTACACGTTCTACTCACAGAGATACAAGTTTACTTCAGCTGAAAACCAGAGATCAGACTGAACGCAGATGTACACAGCTACTCCACACAAATAATTAAAATTAATATAGACTGGCTATATTTTACCCATGTCCTGCTGAGACCAGTCACTTGGTTTCAGATCACGAAGTTCTGTTCGGGAGTGGTACCCCTGAAATGCTGGTGGCAAAGGAATGTCAGTGAATCTGTCAAATTTAGAGAGGGAGATCCATTCATCTTCAGCGAGTTCCGAAAGGCGGGGAAGAGTGTAAAATATTGTCTGCAATGCAACACAGTGTTATCAGCAGAGCAGCACTAAAGCAAGCAAAACCAGATAATTAATCTCTGGTAGTTTAACAGAACTAGTCTATTATCTAGTCTCCTATGCTTTTAATACTTGTTTTTCTTGGTAGTTGATCCAGCTTACCAATATGTCTCTCAATATTCATAACTCTACTTGTAGTGTTATCCAAAACGTCCATAAATCTAGTCTCATCGTCTCTCTAATTAAACTTTTCCTGAGGATCTGCACTGATTACTGTTCTGAAATTCTACAGTATCAAAGAATTAACACTATGCTTCTCAGCACAATAATCTAGTGAAAATCTCATGTGTGTAACACTAAAGAGTTTTCAAATACTCCTTCAAATTTTTAGTAAAGGATGTGGATTGATTTAAAGTCAAAAGGAAAATTGTTGAAAGCATTAAAATTTAGTGGTAAAATCCAACTCAGCACAACCAACACAGTTAGCTAACCATGATTTATCAAGGAGGAAAAAACACACATCCCAAAGGAAAGACTGAGTAAGTCAAAGAGTTTAAAACCCAGACTTTTTGTTTATCCCAATGCACTCTTCAAGACAAAAGTGAAGATGCACCCTGAATACATTTAAATGCTTCATAAATATTAGTCTTACTTTGTTGGTTTTTTTTCCTCCTATTCAGGACTTTTACTTTCCACTATTTAGCACATTTCTGTTCACAAAAATACTTCACAGAACATCAGTTAAAAAAAGAAAAGATCTCCTCTATCAAAGATGGCACTATTTCTGCCAAAATATATATCCCATTCACACCCATGCTATCTTGTATTTTGAGCTTAGTTCTTCTGTCTCTTATATTTATCTGCACCCTTATTTTTGCCTTCCTTTCTCAATGTTTATTCAGCTGTCAGTTATTTGGGCTATAGCATAAAGGATGGCTGAAAAAGGTGCTCTGCAATTGATATATCTGTATCCCATTCACATCCAACAATCCAGTTAAGCAACCTCAAGTTACTTCTGAGAACAGATGCCTTAAAAATCTTAATAAACTGCCTCGATTAAGTAGATGCTCTTCAGTTATTAGAATTTTCCCGTCACAAATCCAAAACCTGATTAATTCCCACAAATAGGCACATTCATCACACATACCTCTTCTAAGGTTTTTAACAGTATCAAGTAGAAAAACTAAGCTGCAATCTTAGCCTAAAACCCATCACAATATGGGTGAAGTAATTTTTCAGGGTTTTAAATGAATAATAGTTGATAATTTCATCCCACATTAGAAGATATCAAAGGAGATAAAAATACAGTTGTGAAACTAGACAAATAGTGTGGTCTTGGACTTGCCTCTAGACTATAATCCTCAACTGGATGAAATATTGCAAAGAAGAAGTGATCCTGGATTCGCTGCCAGTTTCTTCTGGCATTCCTGCAAGCGCAGAAAGTAATGCAAGAGACATTAAAAAGGCAACGTGCTGAATTTGTTTAAAATTTCAATCATCAGATTGGCATAAGGCAACCTAATTTATTCACTATATATTCTATAGGAAAGAAAATACTTTAGCAATTAAGTCAGGGCTCATTTTTAAAAAACCAACAGCATTCAGGAAGTAAGTTTTATTTATGTTTCAAGAAAGGCCCATAACACACCTTCAAATTGTATTATCAAAAGGAGTGAGTTTGGCAAGAAGTATCCCATGGAAACTGGATACTAGGTTCAGTGTCAGCTTTTAGCTGTTAAAAAAAAAAAGCCGAGATTCCTCTCTTTGCTGCTTTTTTCTGCCTCGTGTCTCCTCATACCAACTTCTTTTTAAACAGAGATAAAAAACCCCCATAAAACCCCATAAAAATTATCAAGTGCCGTTTTAGAAAATTTAACTTGCTGCAACTGGCTCAGAAGAACAATGTTAAGCTGTAAAAAATGTTACTAACCCTGTGCCGTGCATGTTTTCCACTTGTTGAAGGCTAGATTCAATAACTGGTGTCAGAGCTTCAAATTCTTCCACATGCAGCATTCTGCACATACCCCAAATTTTTTTAAGGGCAACTAACGCATAAAGTCGAACACTGAAATTATGGTTGAAACACCACTGCAGAACAACTATGAGGGCTTTCTTCAAAGCTGGCTTCTAAAGAAACAAAGACAAAGAAGTTTCTTTTATGTTAAGTTTTTATGTACCATTCAGAAGTTATGAGTGGCCCAAGAAAGAGTTCCTCAAAAGAAAGCCTTTTGGAAAGCAAAAAGCTTTAACATGATACTCATTTCCTTCTTTCCATCTCATTAGGACAAAAGCTCCAGCCCCACTTGTCTTTTGAAAATGTATTCATTTGCTTTCAAAATCATTATTTTGCCTACAAGGAAACCTCTACTTACTTCTGATTAAAAGAGCAGGAAGAAAAACAAACCCAGGCGCATCCACATGTTTAGTTAAAACCAGAGTAGCTATTCTAGAAAATTTCACAGGTAATCAGGCTCTATGTATCCAGAACACCTGTTAATTTAGCTAGTTTTCCTAAGTCCAATATTTTACAGAGGTGACAGGAACAGTTAGTGTTTTGCATAACAAAGGATATCTTAAGCAGTAAGTAGGTATCAAAGAGATCTTTAAACGATTTTGGCAGTCTATTTTCAATTCAAAACTCTGTATATGCAGTGGAAGTGAATAAAGAATGAACACTCTTAGAGAAATGTACCTTCTCTGAGGTATTTTGAAGAACGATGTCAAAGTGGGCCAACACTGATAAAAATGTGCAGATGCTTGTTTTAAGCTTCTCTTCATCCTAAAGTAAAAAGAATGGAACGAGACATATGCATATATAAAATGTTTTTACACTTTATACATTTTCACACCATGTTCTGCACATGCAATAATATTAACACTACTAAGAATCTACGTGTTTCCACAGCCAAATTTACTAAAATACATGGTTGATATTATTAGGATTTCATTTTTCCTAACATGTTACTTGCTTTTTACTAACACATCAATCAGAATGAAGTATCCAGAGGTATAAACGAGCTAAAATTCAACCCAAGTTCACTGTATTCTCCCAGGAATGCAGAGGGTCAGCACCACTCCCAGCCTCTTGCCTGGGGCTCCCGCTAGCCAGAGCTCAATCCGCAGCTCGCGCTGCAGCTGCGCACTGAGCCACCCGCACTAAACGTATTCCTCAGCACCAGGAGAGCCTCTGAAAATACAACCTGTATTCCTTTTTCATAAATCTACGTGTTTCCTGCTTGCTCTGATGGTTTGAATGGGCCCATTGTGATTTAGTACATTTGTTACCAGCATGAGATCACTTTGATCCAACAGATTATCAACTACCAGAATGACAGCAATTCCAAGAGCCTGAGCTTTTGGAAGGAACTCTGAAATAGTCAGCTCTCCTCAGTCAACCCTTTCACTACTTTTGGGCATCATCACTCAAACCCTACTTCAGTTTTAAAATCTCATTACAGAACTCCACTGTGAGAGAAGTCCTTACTAAAAGCTGCAAATTGAATATGTATTATGCAAGTCATGTTCTCACTGACACAGAGGATGTGACAAAAAAGACAAAGATGGGCTGTGGAAACCACAAGTAACTTAGACCCTCAGACTCAGGATCTAGGGCATCCATGTGGTCCTGATGGCTCCTATATCAGACCTCTCTGACTCACTATGGCAGCTCTACTCTGCCCAGAATAATACACCAGAAAAGGAAATCTCTCAACAGGAGGAATTCACCTTTCTTTGGCCGTTTTTATGTCACAAATTTCTAAATGTCTCAGATCATTACTCAGACTTACTTCCAAGTTAAGCTGAACTACTCAACAGCCCACTGCTTTTAAAGGAAGATTGGAAAACACAAAGTAAGGTATGGGAAGACAAACTGTACCCTCTTTGTTCACATTACTCTTCAAGTGAATGCCAAAGGTCTTACTTACATAGCAAAAGCAATCCCAGAATTTATCAAGGAATTGGGGATATTTATGTAGACTCAAGATAACAATCCATTCTATGAAGTATTTCACAGATGCCTGATTATTACTGAATCCAGCCTGAAAAACTCTGTCAAGAGTTCCACACAAAAAATTCTGAGAAAACAAAATCAGGCAATCCTTTAGTATATTGTTAGAGTTACTTCCATAAAGAAAAAAATTTAAATAAAAGAACATTCTCACCTTTATCATATTAGATATATATTTTAATATGCAAATTAAAACATTTTAGAACAATCTAATTCCTTTATTACACTTTTCAAATATTTTCTTAGGAAGCAGTATTTGATGAAAGTAACACTTTGTCTATTTCTTGACTGTTCATAGAGCAGCAACGTTTTTACTAAATGAAAAGCTTCCAATCAGATAGTCGGTACAAGCTTATAGATAGCTTTAACAGGAACAATCTGGCCTCCTAAAATTCACAAATCTAAGAATTGGTTTCCAGTGCCCTCTAGAAATGCAGCATAAATCCATGACTTCAGACTGAAAGAATGAAACTACACAAAATTTCTACTACATAGAACTTCCACATCAGCCACAGGTTACATGTCTTATACATCCTTCTGTAACTTAACATATGCAGCTTGCACGATATCAAATTAGGTCTTGAATGTAGGTACATATTTACTTATTTAAAAATTAATAGTGAAGAGCAATACCTGGTTAAGCTTTGGGAGAAGAACTAAGAGTGTTTGCCATACCCGGTTTTTAATTCTATGCTGTAAAGAGTTTGCATAATAACGTGTTCTAGATCTGGATACCAGTTCATCCTAAAAGAAAATTAAAAGGTTTATTGCCTATTCTTCCTTTAAATTTTAGTACATGTAAATACACTTTTCTGTACTAAGAAAGCAGCATCTGCTGCACAGCTAGGATCAGCACTGAACATAAGCTTAGGAAAATATATTTACTTAACTTACTAAGAATTAAATTCTGAAGCTTATAATTCAATAATAAAGCAAGCAAATATCTTCTAAAGCTCACTTTGCCCCGCTTGGTCAATCTCACAACACAAATATTAATCATTTTTCTGCAGTACTTAAATGAGAGGAAAGGGGGACCCACCCATTCCTTGTTCTTCAGACAGAAGCAGAATTCAATAGTACCAGAATGTATGGATGACATTCTAATAGCAGCTGCAGTAATTTACCACTGACTTTAGACTCCTGCCAATGCATAAGCAGCTACAATATAAATGAAAATCAGACCCCAACCTTCTCCATTATTTCTATCTATAAGGGTATTCTAAGGAGACAATAGCTCTCCCCATTTAAGAGGTAGTCTGCAATTATTAAAGTCAAATGCAGCGCTTCAGAATGCAGCCCAATGGAAGATTCTTAATGGAACAATGGTTACAATTTGGATAATGTTCCAAGAAGTCAAAATATCCACTAAAAATAGAGAAATAAACCCAAAAGGCAATTTTCACTATTTTGGTTTGGCCAAATTAGCTTCTGTCTCCTAACGAAGAGAAGAGTATTACTTGGCAAATCTAGAGAGGCAAAACAACCAACCATAAATGCATCCTGTCAACTGTAAATATTTTCCATTTTACTAATTGTACTAACACTACATTTATATACCAAGATAAATTAATTTTACTTTATCAAGTAGTTTGATGAAAATGTCTTCCATAAACGTCTTATGCAAGGTGTTTGATCCGTCCAACAAGCACAGAAATTTAACAGCACAAACACGAACGTAGTGATCATCTCGATTTGTACTGTAAAATATTAATAAAAAGAAAAATCAAACTCTACTTCTTTAGACATAAAGATAATTCCTAAATTATAAAAAAGCACCAAACATTATCTTGAACATACAGCCATCAAGTTGTCTGCAGTGAGACAACATGCAAATACCCAGAACCAGAATTTTAAAATCTATTCGTAATTTGTGATCAAAAAAACTAGTGAGTTCACAACCTGACCCTGAGTCTATCTAGAGTTCTTTACTAACATCTAGGAGTTTAAAAAAAAATCCTATAGAAAGAGCTGTATCAAAAAGTTTTTGAAATGTTGTGCCTGTAAACTGTAATCT
This sequence comes from Dryoscopus gambensis, assembly GCA_013389985.1. Lineage (NCBI taxonomy): Eukaryota > Metazoa > Chordata > Aves > Passeriformes > Malaconotidae > Dryoscopus > Dryoscopus gambensis. Next base: position 2,557 of record WEIT01041998.1, on the reverse strand, counting down.
TTTAACAACTAATTTATGCTTACACTTTGGTCAAATATTCTAGTCCAAAAAAACGCTTTATTCCTATGAGCTAATTACAGACATCTACAATAATTTACAGCAACAGTAAAATTAATGACATTAGTTGTGACAGCTGCAGACTGTCACAACAAGATACATGATTACCAAAAAACTCTTGGGAGAAGATACAGGAGTGAACTTTTGCAGTAGAATTTTTTTAAAACTCAGGTTTTATCAACTACTAACTCTTCTGAAAACAAGGTAACAGAGATTTTTCTCTTTCTTCCACTGAGAAAAGAAGTGGAAGTGAAACTATAAAAAAATTCAACAATCCCAGTAGATAACATCCCCACTTCAAAAGCTGGAGGCAGAGCCAACTGGCAGCACACATATGAAAAGGGCCTGCAACCAATGTTAAAAAGCCAAGCTCAAAATCTAACTGCATTAAAATCTGAGTTTCCTAAGTTTCCTGTCTTGCTTACAATGATAAGGTATATATTAGCTCAGTATCCTAAAAAGTATTACTTTTATGAGGTGAGACAATGAGGAAGTAGTTATTTCAGCCACAATCACATTAGCAAGTGGGATATATTTTCCTGAAAAAACTTAGCATTTTTCTACATTTTGTATTTGAATTATGAATACAATGTGATGTACAACCCTTTTACCAGTATTTTAAAAGATTATGCATATATTCCTTCTGAGTGCCTTCCTACTCATGATATTCTATGATTGTATGATAAGCAGCTGAGTTCAAAACCAGCATCTTTCCCATCAGAGCATCAATCAAGACAAAGAGAGAATTCACACCAAATACTGTAAGATGCATCCTCAAAAGCATTACCTTTCTGTAACAACATTTGCTGCACATTTTTCTCCAAGATTTTCTATGAAGGCATGCACATCCTGAATGAGTCTTCAGAGATGAAAGAAGACAAAGCAAAATTAGCAGAATAACATACAAAAACTGCTTTCATTAGTTAACTCAAAGTTTAAAAGGAAAAAAAGCACACAAAATTGTAAAATACAAATCACAAAGACTTTTTTTTTATACCTTTGATCTCTCCTAAATACAGTTCCAAAGACACAAGCCTCAGTGA
>WEIT01041995.1:2378-20164 GCA_013389985.1 Dryoscopus gambensis | reverse complement strand
AACTCTATCTGGTTGCCTTTCAAGGCCAGAAAGAATAACTCAGATACTGACTAACATCATGTGTGATATGAGATACAGAATATCCAAAAAAGAGACAATTCCGGGACTGCCAGTCTCCACACAAAGACAAAAATAAGTGTTCTTCCTAATGTCCTGAGAGAAGAAGCACACAGTGTGCTCTTTTAGTTTCTCAAAATTTTCAATACCCACCCGCTTGCTGTCTTCCTTTTAACTCTGAATCCTTTTATTATCTCTAATCATTTGACAAGTAGATGCAGTTTAGTGTCTATTTTTTTTTGTGAAGTTTTCATTCTTTGAATTGCTGAAGCTGGTTATATGTGCTGGATTATTGGTCACTGAATTCATAAAATAATTTTTCTGCTTGAAACTTGTACAGTAGAAATAAAATGAATGTCAAATAATAAATTAATCTGCCCGATTAATAATAATGCTTTATCACAATATTGTTAATAATTTTAAAATATCAAGAAGATTTTGATTATGATCATTCTAGACAGGCACTCACACATATGAATATAGGTATACAAAGCCAGCATTGACTGGTGCACTTTTTCAAAAGTGTAATCTTATTTTTTTCCTACAGGTACAAAGTAAGGTAGATTTAATTTATTTAGGTGAGCAAAATTGCCACTAAATGCTTCTGAGATTTTATAGCTATGTTTCTGTATATGAAAGACGACTTTATTCTTATGTAATACTATCTTGCCATCACAGTGTCTCATCTAATAGCCAGGACTGTATCTCTTTCAAATTTAGTGTCTAAAGTTATGTTGATGGTAAAGAGATAAGATATTTAGATATATTCATGTATTTAGTCTATATATGTTGTTGCCATGATGCATCAATAATCCAGTTTGTTTTAGTTCTTTCCCTTGTTAAGAAAGAGTGAAAACAAAACCAACAGAAAAACATGAGGTTTTTTCAGTTTTTTGAGTTCAGTTTGCCAGATTTCTGTTAGCAACTATGGTATTTCAAAGGTTTCAATCATCTCTCAAGCCAGCTGAAAACACAAGACCATTCCAATTTTTTTCTATATTATATATTTGCAATATATATAAAAGATCCTACTATGTAGAAAAATTTGTAATTGTAAGAAATCATGTTCATCATGTGTTAGTTTTGTTTGGTTTTGGTATCTTGAATTNGCTATGCCTCTTAGTTTTAGTTGAAATTGGAATGTGATTTTGATATTTTTGTCTTCTAAAGTTCTGAATTATTTTTTTTTTAATCACTAGATTTCCTTTTTAAAAAAAAACCTATTGACAATTGTTTATTCTTAAATTTTCTCTATAATGTATGTATCTTTCCCATCTTATAACTCAGTTTAGTTCAGCTTACGTTAGAAGTTATTTCTAACTTTGTTTCCTTTAAATGAGGATATAATACAGTGAGAGCTTCATCCACTGCTGCCACAGCCCCTCTTGGGTTTCCTTGAAATGTAATCAAAGGCATTTGTTTTATTGACTTGAATTTTGAGAAAGTGCATGTTTTGAAAGAGCAAAGATTCTGCTCTAGAAGACTTTACTTAATGGAAAATCTAGAGGATTTTTCCTCCCTCTGGCCATTTAACACATGGTGTCCTCACATCCACCTTTCCTCTTTTCCACTGACACATTGAAAATTACATAGGAAAATACTAATAGAATTTAATTAATGCTTAAAAGTTTTCTGTATGAAATATTTTATAAGAGAAACATTTGTTGTGTTTATAAATCTTTGAGTCCAGCTATTGATGTTCTTTAAGAAGGAAAAAACTCTCATACTGAAGCATAGTTTGTAAAGTGAACACCATATTCAATATACAGGCCAATGTGTATTTCACTGATAGTTTCAGGTCTTGTTATCTAATGCATGTTGTAAGACTGCAAATCAGCATTTTGAACTTGCTAGGAGGTAGAGAAAAATTTTCAACCAAACAAAATCCATATTTTCCTGGGGAAAAGAAGGAATACTGGAGGATCAAAGGCCATAATATCTGCCTTACTATTAGGAAAATGTCAAGAAAATTCAAGAAATTTCAGTTCCAGATTATGGACTTCTACTAAAGCTAAAAAGCCACTTCTCATTGTCCCTGATACAGAAAAAAGACTTTGGACTGCTCTAGATCTTCTTACTCAGCTGGGTCAGCATGGGACTCAGGCAAATGCTGTTGGGCAGAGTTACGTGAACAAATATGAGATTGGTTCTCCCACTTCCGTACTCCCTCCTGGGTAGCACACATTTAAGCATGAAATTAAGATGGCTGTGTAAAACCTTTGGCGCCTAGAAAGTCCAGGAAGGGTAGGAGAGATTATTTGGGATGTTTGTTAGGAAAGTAGGCATTTAAATGATGCCTGTAGAAGTAAGAGCAGAGAGGGACTACGTTCTGGTCTACCAGCTAACCCAGTACAGCTCAACTGCAAATACCTACATAGCTTTCCTTTTTCTCCAGAACAAGACAAAACTGCTTACTGGGGGCAGTTCTTGGCATACACCTTTTTCCAGACAGTGGCTGAGCACTGTCTGGAAATGTAGGAATTAGCACAGGCCAAAGTTCTGAAGGCAGCGGATTGACAGATAGACACCATGGATGAACCTTGTCTAGTACTCTATGTAGTCTCACCGGGTAAAACAGAGCAAAAGGGAACCAGAACATTAAAAATATCAATATAGACTATAGACAAGTTTGAAATCAGCTCCGGGGAAAAGAAAATAGGAAAGGATACAGAGTGGGAGGCATTCATCTGAGAAACAGATCTCAGGAACAGGTACACTCATGCTTTCTTTAGAAATACGGACAAGAATTCAAAAGTGATTTTAAGACAAAGCTGAGGATTTGTGAATCAGAGGAGGAAGATGATTTGTATGAACTGAGATTGGATACACAAAAATCTTCATAGAAGCCCACGATTGCATTATTTTCTTCTGCTCCTGAATAAACATTTTCTGTCTTGCTTAAGCAGACACATGGGTTTGCTCATTTTCTTGTTACCACGTATGGTGCACTGTTCAATATACTTCCTAAAAACTCATGTACACTTTCAAATATGAGTCATAAACCAACTTACTCCTATTAGATCTATTTTATGAAGAGAACATATGGGTTCATACTAAACAGGTCTAAGGTGTTAGTGACCAGGAAAAAACCTCTGTGAATATATAACTGTTACCAGACCCAGCTTTCCTGTTTCCAACCAATTAACTATGCTCACTGATTAAAAATAGAAAATCTATTGCTTTATTTCACCTAACCTTGAATCCTGTGTGCAGTTTTGGGTGTCACAGCACAAGAAATATATAAAGCTATTAGATATCATCCAAAGGAGGGCAACAAAGATGGGGAAGAGCCTTGAGGAGAAGCCATATGAGGTGTNGCAGCACCAGCCTGACAGAGTTCAGAAACTGTGTCGACAATGCACATGGTGTGACTTTTTGGGATGATCCGGAGCAGGGCCAAGAGTTTAATTCAGCGATTCTTGTGGGTCTTTTCCAACTCAGCACATTCTATGATTCTGTGATTTATTGTTGCAAATGTCAGTAAAGCAACTGAAGTATCAAAAATGTGGTGGGTGATGTAATAATCAGTGGGAAAACCACTTTCCGTTTAAAAGTTTATTTAACAGCAAAAGGTACACATACCTCCTGATCTTCCTTCTCATTAATCATGTACTGTGGATAAGAAACCTTAGTAAGCAAATAAAATTGAATTTGTAGTGAAAAAAACCCCATATTCTACAGAATGCAGTAGGCAGAAAAACTTCTATAAAGAGATAATCACAAACCATTTATTAGTGATAAAGGCTTCATTTTATCACCTAGCAACCTTTCCCATACCTGCCACTGTTTCAAACAATCTAAAATAAAAGACTTGTGATTCTGGGGTTACTACATTGAAATTAATTATACAATTTAAGCTGTTGTTGACATTCATAAAATTATAACCAATGAGATGGAACATACTGAAATCAAACCAAACTCTCATCTAGATTGGTCATTTCAGATGTCAGTTTTCTTTTTTATTAAAACAGTCCCAGAAAGAGTGGAAAGGATCAGCTGACTATATTGATTTTCAATCTGTGATTAATGAAAGGTTGTTACTAGGATTTTCAGATAATTAAAAAATACAGTGAAGGAAGGGGTTTTTTTTGTTATGTAGCAACCTAGATAGCAAGTATCTCGACAATAAATAATGCGCTCCAAAATAGCTAAGTAGAAAATAAAATGGTCAACAAGCAAACCTCTCTGTACTCAGTCACGCAGGTTTTTCGTCACCTTTGTAGCCTGGTGTCCCATCTAATAAACTTTTTCATGTCCAAAAGAGTCTAATTCTAATGACAAACATCATTGTTTGGAAGACAAAAGGTAGTAAAAATTAAAATCAGCATGTGTATTTTACTTTTCTGTTTAAATGGTGACAATAATTGTACTAATCACAGGTCCTGCAGCCACGGCTATGCAGCATCAGATGAGAGCATCTTTAAAGTTTTCCTTTTAGCACCCAAATGTAGACATTGGTTCTCACCACGGCAGATTTATCCACTAGTCTACAGCTGTTGGTGTTCAGGAACCCTAATGCATGTTTAAATGCTGTGGACTGGATAAGGTTTTATTTGAAGGGAAGCAGCACCATCTATTGCAACCTGATAGCTTAGCTCTAGATGATATAAAGAGAGACATGGTCTGAGCCCAGTTTTTAACTCTTTCTTGCATGCACTTTCATAAATTTGTCCTTGTCCATCTTCAAATGAGATTAGGATCTCACTTAGTATATGAAAAAGTGCAGGCACAGGGGTGTGTTCCATGCTTGCGTGAGTCTAATAAAAAGTCAAATCTAAGAGACATACCTGTTTACAAACTAAGATAATATAATAGCATAAACCTGGTCCTGACTAACTGTTGCTTTTAAATTACTTGGCTGGAGTTTTCATTTCCAAAGTGGGAGGACAGTCAAAAGTTAAGAGCATATTTTACCCAGGTGATATTCTCTCAAAAATTTCTTCCAAAAGCAGGGTTAATGTAGGTGTGCAGTACAGTATGTTCTTCTAATAATGACAGTGCTATTGTCATCCATCTATATTTCTGGTTCTTCTCTTTTTTCCAGACTGTCTATAAAGCCTGGCTCTGTTCCCAGTATTTTGAAGTCACACAGTTTCACTGCAGCAACAGAATTCCTTGCAAGCAATACTGTTTGGAGGTTCAAACGAGGTGTCCCTTTATATTACCAGACAATGATGATGTCATCTATGGAGGACTATCAAGTTTCATCTGTACAGGTATAGTATAGAAAAACTAATTTCAATTGTTTTCATAACTCTAAATGTCATGGATTTAGCTCTGAGAGCCTTAAGGTATTCCACATCAGAAAGATTTGTTGGAGGTGCTAGGATTTGAGCTCAGATCTAGTAATGCACAGTTATGATACAGCCCTCCAGTCATCAGATTTTCCAAAACAAAGTTGCTACAAGAAATTTGTTCTGGTTATTTTTTACACTTAATAATTTTGTGGAGGATTGCTGTTACTTCATGTCATGCAATACTCCAAGTAAAGAGGTTGCATGTCATGTCAGGGAAAAAAAGAAAAGGAGGTCCAGTTTTTAGCATATTCACCTTTGTTTGCCTGCATTCTTATGCCAGATGAATTGAGACTCTGAAGCACAGCATTCAAAATTGTGCAGCAGCTCTCAGAAAGTGTTTAAGAAAAGATCTTTCACTAGTGAAGAAATTTAAGAATCAGTTGTTCACCTGTGAAGAACTAATTGTTGTTTGTTTCCTCTTGAGTCTTGTTAAATTCTGTGAATATATTTTCATTTTAAAAGGTCTTGCTAATATATCTCAGGTACCACAGATACTTTTTTCAGGAATGGATGGGAGTCATCCACACAAAATTTCAGCTTATACCAATGTTATATTCAAATTTCTGGTGCCTGGAGTATCAACTGGGAATCTTGAAGATATTCAGGCAACTTATTTCCCAGTAAATTTGTAAAAAGGAATTTCAACCCTTAGATCATCTGACACCCTTTTCCAGCTACTGGAAATTAAACCGCCTCCACCTCTACATTAGGACTCCACTGGAAATCTTGATAGTAAATAAGTTGCCTAAGGTAAGCTACTTAAAAACAGAGTCAATTATAAAAATCCATAAATATTATATACCATCTCAGATGAAGGCATAAGGATCATGGCAACTCACTTCACCTTATACCCTGTGTTTGGATTTAGGGTAGCAAGGTATTTACTGAATTTTTTTCTTGGCAATTAAGCCTATAGCACACAATTGAGCCATATCCATCCATATGCAAAAGAAAATACAGTGAAAAGTGAGCTGACTTACAATTTTTTGTCATCAATAAGGTAGTGGTGCTTAGCACTTCAATGTATTTTCTAAAAATTAATAACCTTCCAATATGTATATGCAGTAAGCAAATGAACATTGTTTTCCAATTTAAGGTACTATAGTAGAAGTGAGAGACTTAGGAAAATTTTGTTTACCACAAGTGCACAATCTATATGTCTGTGTTTTCATGTATATACACATGTACACACACGTACACAATGGGAAGAAACCAAACCAACAGTAAATAAAATCATCTTGGCAGGTATTTCAGAAAATCTGTTATGAAATAAATATCCATCTCTTCATTTTCCTCGTATAACTCATAATCCAAATTCCTTCCTAAAACACACAAAATAGATGATTTTGAAAAGATTACTGACATGTCTGAGTTTGGGATGAAAAAGCAGCTTTAGGGGAGGATTAAACTCGTTTTATTGCAGGTATTAATAATGTGTGTATCTACATATAAACTCTGTGACTAAACTCTCGCTGGTGTAGAGTCACTGGTGTAGTCAGTAGAGCTGAGAGCTATTTAATTCACCCTAGGTAGGCACCTGCACCTGATGAGAGGACTTGCTCACACTGCTGGCTGTACTCTATTTGCTGTAGTTGCTGTTAGTCACCAGGGTCCTATTGCAGACATTTAAAATCAGGGTGACCTAAATCTCATCTCAGCAGTCCACTAACTAATATTTGGCTGAACTTTTTCTCCTCTCAAGTCCAAAGCCAGCAGCAGCCAAGCAGAGCTTTTATTCACACACCATGGGAGTATGCTGACCCTAGACAGCTGTGTGCAAGAGAAGATGCTGAGGACAGGTACAAGGCAGCGATTCAAACTTTGTCTGGAATACAGGTCCATTTTCACCCTTATTAAGCAGCAGCTCACTGTAAGAGTACTTCCTGCCAGTAAACAATGAGAAATTAGACTATAATATGCTTTGGGAATAAAGAATCATACCTCTCTGCAGCTTAATGAAAACAGATTTATTTCATGCAAAGTCCAGTGAGTTCAACAGCAGACAAAACACTCTACCTCAGCATATATTGTGAGTTGACAGATAACTTGAAATCCTTTTGCAGAAAAACAGCTGAAAGCAGGTCACCCATGTTTTGCTGAAAGCAGATCACCCATGTCTTGAGGGACATCTCCTACTGCACTTTCTGTGAGTTTCTATCTGGCATACATGTTCTGAGATTTCTAGTTATTGATCTGTCTCTTCATTAGGATGTGAAGAGATGTGTCTCTTCACAAAAGAAGTGAGGTCAAAAGGTATTTTTCTTTGAATATTTCGGTGTCAAGTAACAAGAAAAGGCATACAAGGGATAGCTGGTTTTATTTGGTATTGACAAAAGCCCAGAGCACAGGATGAACACAAAAACATTACATGTAATTTTCCAATTGCAGCCAAGTAGAGGCTGGTGTGGCTCCATATTTAAATGCTGGGAGGTGCCCTGGCAGTAGGAGCTGCCACCTCCGCTTTCAATCCTGTCCTAACACAGCAATGAGTCAGAGCACAGAGACCAGCTGGAGTTGAGGGCATGGCAGCACTCGTGGACAACAGGGAACCCACACTGCCTCTCAGGGCAGGATTTTTGTGGTGTTGGAAACTGAAAAAAAAAAGTACTGGAGGCTGTAAAAGGAAATAATAACAAGGGCTTTACCCTTCCTTGGAAGGTCCATATGATGAGAAAGCAGCATAAGAGTAGCTATTTTCCCCCAAGAAATACGGCAGTCATTGTTGTATTTGTCATTAAATTAATAAGAAAATAAATTGTAATTTATAATATGGATTAATAATGAGTTCTTGGAAATATCTGAAGAACTCATATAATAAGTAACAAGTACTCTAGCCTGAGAATGCCTAACTTGATCACCTCCAAAGAAAGCATATAGTAGGAAAGGGAGAAGGCGTGCTGCACTTGTTATGTATCACCAGACCTTGTCTTTTGTAGAAATGCATATGAGGGTGGGGAACAACTGCAGTGCAAAAGAAAGTGCTTGGGAGATTAATCAAAACAATCAGAATCACAGTGTGGTTCTAATTACGGAAATATGCAGTTAGATAGAAAGAATTTAGTGTTCCCTTCTTGCCTCATTTCTATTTAGTGTCCCCCTCATGTCCCCTTTCTTAGAGGACAGAAGGAAAGAAGTTGATCCTTCCATCAGGTGCTGTGTTGTAACATGCTGGTTTTGGTTTTCAGATTCATTAAAACTGAGTGATTACTTTCAGTTTAGGTCTTTGGAGTTCATATCTGTATGATTAAAGTTTCCAGCAGTTTCATGCAATGTTTCTTTCCACAGCTCAGCTGTCTAGAACTGCCCATGCAAACCAGAATCTCATTTGAGGGAGATAAGAATAGGTTTCAGGTGTACATACACACACGGCAAATTACAGTGAATTAGTCCCATGCAAAGTTCCAGGTCAAGGTTTTAAACTGTAACCCCTAAGAAAACAGTGTTCATACCAGTAGGATTGTTTTCTATTGTAGATGTAGTAATCTCTTTCTTAACTAAATAAGGAGATGGGTTACAGCATCACAGTACCATGCCCCAATCATTAGTGCACATTTGGTCTCCAAAATTAGACTAGAGCTAGAGTGAAGAAAAATCCTTTCAGAGTCATTTAGGGTTGACATGAGATAGATACTCAATACCAGCTGCTTCATTGTACAGACCTCGTATTCCCAAAATTACTTGTTAATACAGACATAGCCTGTTCTGACTGCTGGGAGAAACTCCTGTCCTTGTGCCAAGTCTGGACCACTTTAGGGTGCAGATTTAGGGCTAATTGTGTTGCTAAGGACTTCCTTTGTGATGACCATGACTTAGGGTCTCTTTGTGCCCTGTGATATAACAGGGCCATCACCCAGCATCAAGTCTCAAGTGGGAAATCTCAGCCACATGCTCATACTCTTAATCTATACAATAGATGTCATGACATTTAATGGAGAAGGAGAGTTCCACTTCGAAGGAAAGGAAAGGAAAGGAATGTAGTGAGTAGCAACAGGGCAGAGATGTGTTGCATTGACTTCTTCCAAAAGTAGCATGGCACCCTTTAGTACTTCCTAAGAGCTGTGCCATCAGAACGAGTCTTCTGCCATCAAGAGGAGAATCAAATTTGTCTATTATCCTGCATTGAACAGGCTTCTGATACTTTTCAATTAGAAGTAGAAAGTAAAGAGAGAAAAGAGGTAAGTAGACAGGTGATTCAGGTGCTTTAAATCACTAATATCTTTCAGTTCATATTAATTTAGACTCCTAATTTTATGTGTTCGGATTAACATCTCACTGTTTGGAATACAGTGTTAATTTTTGGCAAATAACAGTAGCATATATTTATGTGATCCATGCAAAGCAACACTTCCATGGAAACTCCAGCTCCTTTAGAGTAAAGAACTCACTGGAAATGAAACTGTCAGTCATGCTTCATAGCACACACTAAGATTTCTAAGGACATAGTGAGAATTATTACAGAGAATTCTCATTAATCTGTAGAAGTTTGATGACTAACAAAGCTCAGCAAAACTATTAGGAGAAATTCTTTAAACTGCAGCCTCCTCTCAAGAGGCAGATGTGTGACTGGTTTTCACCAACATGTTTAGCTATAGCGTATCTGTTTCAAAACAGATGCCCTGATTTCAGTGGAATTTGAAAAGCAATTTGCTTGAGAAAATGTGATATATAGAAAGCAAGACAATCTATCTCTTTTTTGTAGAACAATTCAAGAAGAGAAAATCTCTCTGAATTCAATCTGCTTTATATTGTTCTTGACAAATTCAAGAAAACCCCCCGTATCTTTGATACAAATTCATCCTCTAAAAATATCTCATAATAATGTGTCATTTGCCTCCTGTCTGCACCTCTTAATAGGTCCTAAAATATCAAAATATTAAGCTAACACAGACAGCAAGACAAATCCCTTTTATGTTTGACAAGCATGGTTTAAATCATTACTAGCTATGGATCTGCTTACAGGGAAAATTTGACATGGTTTTTGCAGCAAAATATATCAAGTAAATAGCTCATCTTTTTGAGTCTCATGTTCTTCTAGTCTTGAATATTGGGGCTTTCACATGAGTGAGGTCCTGTATCACAGAAGGTTTATTAGCTGTAAATAATCTTCTCCTATAAAAATGACCCAGACAATTAACTTACTGATATCCCTAAACTTTCTATGGTGATACAGTACTTAGATATGTATGACCCTTTCATATCTTATCACAATAGCACATCCTTTTGATCAAAGATTCTACATATGGAAGCAAAACAGGAGGGGGCATGGGAAAAGCCATATGCTTTCTAGAAGCAGGTTTTCCTGTATCTCAAAACAGTAAAGGCAAAAATCTTCATTTTATAGTTTGGAGAGTCAGCTATTTACTCATTATTCTGACTTGCAGCAGCTCAGTTTTAGAGGGGTAACACTGATTTACACCAGCAGTTTGAAATTGACCCTATGCATAATTTTGGGAAGAAATTCATGTATCATGAAGAAACATAATGAATTCTCTTGGATGTGGACACATACACATAAGAAAATGTTCATGAGACAACTATCTGTAACAATAACAAACATATAGTGACAAAAAACCTTACAAACACAGTAACACAGATTTCCAACCCAGATCTCCTCCAGCAACTGGAATGGAGTCTGTAATGGAAGTTAGCCTTTTCAAAAGAGCTGAACAGTCTTACTCACCAGTTTAAGAATAATCTGTTTCACTAAAGACTAATTTATTCATCTTCAATATTCTTCTACATATAATTTTATTTCATTTTTATAATATGAAAGGTATAAAATACATGTCTAATCATCATAATGTGTCAAAGACACAGAAATTTAGAAATTGAGAAGACCATCTGGATAAGACCAAAAAGTGCTGGCTTCCAGATCATTTGTAAGCAAGCAGTGAAATCTAGTCATATAATATCTAATGTGCTCTCTTGACTTCCATAGTTGGAAAACGTTAATATTAAAATCTCAGAAATAATTCCTCAGAAACAGAAATGTGGTGTAGAGTGCTGGCATTCACTGATACAATGATGTCCCTGCTGGATGGATCACTCTTGGCAGACATTTACTTTGGGCTTCACAATAAAATGGAGTATTCAAAACTTCTGGTATACTGCATCCACTTATGTTGTTTCAAAGTCCTTTCTTCAAGCACAAGAAGCTTCATATACCTCTCAAATTAATCAGAAATCAATGTGAAAAATGACCACAGGTTAGATCTCTACACAAAGAAAAATAGGGGAAAAAGCGTAACATAAGATCTGTTTTGTTTCTGTGGCTTCCCAAATGCTTATCCAGCAATGACAACACATATATCAACCAGACCGGTTTCCCATGATGCAGAATACTATGGCTCCATAACTCTTTCTGTAGCAAAAAAAACCAAGAAGTCAAGTGAGACCACCTACTGCAGATTAAAATCCAGCCACAAGTGTCACATATCCTGACAGTGCTGAGAGTCATAGGGATGCAACCACTGCTTTTACAGGCTGCTTCCTGCAACTGCTTGGGCAGAAACCACAGCAGCCTCTGAGTTAGATGGTGATCTAGCTGATCAGCAGACCATGCATCCATAGACAGTCTTTGTGATTTAAATTTTTGTGTAAGAACATGCTTGGGGCTTGCTGCTTTTTCCCCAAAGCACATTCTACAAAGCGATTATGATATTCATGCTGTCACACATTTTTCAGTCTGATTCAGCTGAGCAGGACATACAGGATTTATCTATTTATGTCTCCATTACCAATCTCAGTGGAACCAGTAGCCTTAATACTTGCATCAGCATTGGTAACACACAGTCCCTACAGATGTGACTTCTGTGCTGATCATCAAAATGTTATCTTCATGTGGAGAACAACCTACCTGGTTACAAAGAAAAGAGAGCTTTTACATGACCTTTGCGAGTGATAGTATATCTGTCTGGAGAATGGTGTGAAATCAAAAAGTCTCCTGGCTTTTCTAGATCCTTGATTATAATAAAGGTCCAAGGACCTCCATATGGACTAAGATTTATGCTGGAGAAATATAGCTGAGTGCTAGGAAAATGAAGAACTGAGAATTATAAGTAAAAAGTGAAAAGCAAAGTACATTTCAAGCCAGTAATAGCTGACAGGTCAGCCTCAGAAATACAGTTACCAAACATCCAAATAATATAAAGTAATGATGTCTACAAACCACACTATAAAGACAAAAGAGAAAGGGGAAAGCCTTGGTGGTTTGAGAAATCCTTTTTATTTCTTATACCCATGCATTTAATATTTAAACAAAACAAAAGTCAAAAAAAAAAGGAGAGACGCAAACGCACAGGCAGTGGAAACAAGGACAGGTAACCTTGGAAAAGCATAGAGATGAAACCAGGTTATACAGGGATGGGACAAGGAAGGCCAAGAGGAAGATGGAACTAAACTTAGCAAGGGATGCAAAGAATAAAAAGAAGGGCTTCTGTAGGTATATTAACAAGGAAATGAAGACCAAAGGTGTACCCCCATAAACAGTGCTGGAAAACTGATATGATGAGGAAAAGGCTGAGGTACTCAACAACAGTTTTGCCTCAGTCTTCAATGGCAACCTTTCTTCCTGTATGTCTTGGCTGGATGGGTGACAGGGTGTGGACTGGGGGAGCAAAGTCCCTCCCACTGTAAGTAAAGATCAGGTTCATGCCCACCTGAGGAACATGAATGTACATAAATCTATGAGACCCAATGAGTTTCATCCCCAGAGACCTGAGGTAATTGGCTGATGTAGTTGCCAAGCCACTCTCCATGATATTTGAAAAGTCATGGAAATCAGGTCAAGTCTCAGGTGACTAGAAAAAGGGCAACATTGAACCCATCTTTAAAAAGGGTAATTGTTGATAGGCCAAGGAAGATGCTGGGAACTACAAACCTGTCAGACTCACCTCTGTGGCTGGGAAGATCATAGAACAGATCCTTCTAGAAGCTATGCTAAGGCACATGGAGAATGGGGAGGTGATTTGAGACAGTCAACATGGCTTCACCAAGGGCCAGTCCTGCCTGACCAACTTAGCAGCCTTCTACAGTGAAGTCTTATTTAGTATCTTTATTGATGAAGAGATCGAGTGCACCCTTAGTAAATTTGCAGATGATACCAAAACGGTTGACACGCCTGAAGGATGTAATGCCAATGAGAGGGATCTGGACAGGCTCGAGAATTGGGCCCATGAGAATTTCATGAGGTTTAACAAGACCAAGTACAAGGTGCTGCCTGGGTCGAGACAACCCCTGATATCAAGAGAGGTTGGGGGATTAACAGATCAGAGGCAGCCCTGCCCAGAAGGACTTGGAGGTGCTGGTGGATGAGAGGCTGGACGTGACGCAACAATGTGCACCCAGAAAGCCAAATGTGTCCTGGGATACATCAAAAGCAGAGTGGCCAGAAGCGCAAAGGAGGTGACACTGGCCCTCTGCTCTGCTCTTGTGAGACCCCACCTGAAACACTGAATCCAGCTCTGGGGTCCTCAGCACAGGACGGACATCGACCTGTTGGAACAAGTCCAGAGGAGGGACACCAAGATAATCAGAGAAATGGACTACTTTTCCTATGAGGAAAGACCAAGAAAATTGGGATTGTTCAGCCTGGAAAAGAAAAGGCTTTGGCTGCCCTATTTGTGGCCTTCCAGTACATGAAAGGAGCCTGCAAGAAAGATGGAGAGAGACTTTTTACAATAGTATGGGGTTATAGGACAAGGGGAATGGTTTCAAACTGAATGAGTAGGCTTAGATTAGATATTAGGGAGAAATTTTAGGGAGAAATTCTTTATTGTGAGAGTGGCGAGGCACCAAAACAGGTTGCCCAGAGAAGCTGTGGACTGCCCATCCCTGGAAATGTTCAAGGCCAAGTTGTATGGGGCTTTGAGCAACCTGCTCTAGTGAAATATGTCCCTGCACACAGCAGGCAGTTTGGAACTAGATGATCTTTAAGGTCCCATCCAACCCAAGCCATTCTATGATTCTATGAATATTTTGATAAAAGAGCAAACTAGTTTTTCCTCCTTGGTTTTCCAAGGAGATATAGCCAGCTGGATTTCTAGTTTAGTCACACATTTGTAAACCTCTGACTGAATAGACAGACTAATTAGATCCAAGGGGCAAAAGCATATATTTATGGCTACAAGCAAGTATGTGGAAGAACATGTGTTGTGTTCAGTACAAAAGGTCTGACTGAATTTATCTAAATTTTCCACACTGTCATATTAATAATGTCTCTGTAGTTAATTGTTTATTTAATATATAACTGCAAATTCAAAACCTAAATTCAATTGCTGAATTGAAATAAAGAGGAAATATAATCTTACCTTAAGAAACAAGTTCAATTCTTCTTTGAATGTGGTGTTGTCATCAATTTATTTATAATTCAGTAAGTGCATATGAACAATTTAAATACCTTTTGATTGCCAGTTTATATACATAGCTTTGATTTCAAAGGAAGTCTGGGTTTTCCAGTAACAAGAAAGGCAGGAAATATAGTTTGAAAAATAAACAAGCCTCAGTGGCATCAAAGCATTAACCATTCTCTGTGTCTTTTCAATTACTACTAATCATTTGAGCTACTGCAGTTCACAGAACAAATCATAATTCCCTGCTTTGAGAGCCATTGCCTGTATGTTGCAATGTTTATAAACAGACTTATGCATACAAACACCAAAAGATGTGTCTCAGAAAATAAGACTATTTTTTCATACCTTCAATAAACAATTGTCCAGAAGTTCCAAAATGGAGTCGAATTTCTTAAAGAAAAATGTGATCCTTTCAGCTATGATCTAGAGTGAGAATAAATAATTTTCAACCTTTGGACTGCTGCATTACGTTTCTGACTGCAGAAGTGGAACAAATGGTCAGGTTTACCATAGAATAAACTCAGAATTTACAGAACATGAGACAAGTTGCTTTCATTCCTGTATCTTTAAAAATTTGTTTGAATCCAAAAATAAATGCAGCTTTATTTGGACTCATATATAGCATAGTAGACTATTGTGTCAGCTGTGTAAAAATGTGCCAATCTAGGCATCTTAACATTCTTAGCATACCTAACACATTTTTTTGTTTACTTGCAGATCAATATTATGGAAGTAGGAACGACAGCATTCTGTTTTATCATATTCTAAGGTGTACTGCTTTTCTTTACAGGTTATTCACAAAATGCAAGCAATCTGGTGCCTGGACCTGAGAATGTTACAACTGAATTGCTTTTTGAAAGTAATATTCTTGTTGTGATATTTTAGAGAAAATGTGATTCTTGTTTAAAGAAATAAAGCTGCTTTCAAAATCACTCTCTTAATATTTCGGCACAGATAGAATTTTTTTCCTAGAAAAACCTAGTAATACCACAGAGTATATTATTTACTGCAGAACTTAATCCAAGATCAGCATAAATGGAGAAAAGGTGTTTTTCCATTATGTTAAATATTCTTACATTTGAACACTAGTTAAATAGTCAAATTAGATTATTTTAGTTTATCAGAGAAAAAGGTATGTGAGAAGCAAACAGAATACTCTGGTTATGTTAATCTCCTATATAGTAATGCAGATAGCACTGACAATTTCCAAAAAGATAGAATTCCTCTTAATGTTCAAAAAGTCATAATCAGATCAGGTTGAGTACCTCAGTTAAATTCAAAGGCAAAAATTACCAAGTTGTGTAATCAGAAACATCAGGAGATCCAATCAGTGTATGGCAAGGAAAGATTGTTTTCACTTCTGGGATAGGTTGAAGACAATATCCAGCTGGAAGAACTCAGATGAGGTAGGGTAAACAAGTAGATTCTGAACAGCTCTGTTTGGAAGCTGTTCCTGTGATGCAGTTTCTTTTATACAGGTTTGAAAATCAAAATAGCCAATGTCATCAGTACATCATGATTTGTTATTTAATGCCTATCTTTATGTGCTCACATACTGAAAGAAGAATTTCAAGGTCCCAATTTTGTGGAAACATCCTTGTTGATTAGTTCTTACTTCATCATTGGTCGTTACTTCCCCAAAAGGAGCAATTCAAACACCTTTTTCATTCAAATATCAATGACTGCTTTTTAATGTTATTGCTTTACACAATCATGCTCAGCATCATGCTTCTGCTGAATGCTCTTTTTGTGCTGCTTCCTGTTAGATGATGCATATTCCTTTGACATGTCTAGTTATACAGAGTGGCCGGACTTCTGAGGGCCTCAGTCTCACCCAAAGATATGGATTCAATAGCTAGGACTAAATGTCAGCTGTTCCTTCAATCTACTACTTCTGCCTATCCTAGTGCCTGGTATTTATTTTTGTTTTGTGTTTACCCTACAGGGCTCTATGAAAACTATCCAACCAATGCAGAACCAGAATGCTGTGATGTCAGATGGGGACTATTATCAGATCATCAACCCAAAGGGACTATAAAAACAAGTGGCTCAACAACGTGTCACAGGACATCTCTCACAGTTTCATCAGCATCAAGACTGTGTAACAGCAGACTTAAACTGTGTGTTCTTGTATTAATTCTCTTACATACAGTACTTACAGTCTCAGCAGCACAGAACTCAACAGGACTGGGCTTTGGAGGCATAACAACTTTGGAAGATAATTCAACCAATGAGGAATAAAAGAAAGGATTCATCTTACATGATAGAAACACAACAGGCCCAAATTACTACAGTCAAAAATAGCAAGGACTGAGTGCTTTACCCTCAGATCTCTTCTTAAATGACCTTTTGGGTAAAATGAAAAGAATGGGCCGCTACCCAAACAAAAAGGACACATAAACACAGCTTTTTATTGACTAAAAGGCTGTTTGGTGACTTAACTTTCTCACACCATTTTATACACTGTGTTTTAATGTTTGGAGTTTCTTTTTTTTTGTTGTTTTTTGCACTTGTTAATACAGGATTTTATTTTTGGGACAGTTTCTCAAAGCTAAATTAAGTCTTTTCTCTGTCGATATATTTCTAGTCATTGTGTGTGTTCATCTGATAGTTCTGTCTTTTATGTCCTGTCAGTTTCTATTAGAGGAATGACTGCTATGATTTCATGACATAGCAAAAAAAGAAGAAAAAAGAAAAAAAAAGAAAAAAAGAAAAAATATAGAAAAAAAAAAAAAAAAAAAAAAAGAAAAAAAGAAAAAATATAGAAAAAAAAACCAACATAAAAGCCCACAAAAACCCCAACAAAACCCCAAAAAAGAACAACAAAACGAAATTTAACCAAAAAAGAGAAAAGAAAAAAAAAAGAAAAAAAAAAGCAACCACAAAAAGAACCCCAAACAAACCTTACTGTCCTCTTATCCATGGGAACCATTCATCTCCTTTCCCTTTCCCATCTTCCGTCACAGACAACACACATTTGCTTTTGTCTGTGTAATCACAATGAATGGGTACACAACTCCAGTGTGCCTCTGCCACTGTTGCACAAAACAGTTGACTGAGCAAACCCAAAAGGAGAATGAAG
>WEIT01041994.1:16093-27277 GCA_013389985.1 Dryoscopus gambensis | reverse complement strand
GACCTGCTGCAGTGATGCCAAGTGTGAAGAAGAGAAGATGAAGAGGGTGTGGTGGTGCCACAGGGAAGGTGGCACCTGTGCCTGTGGTACTTGGCAAAGCATCGTTGAATCCTGAGGGCAGTTTGGGTCCATGGATGGTGGTGAGAGCACCAGACATGGAAGGACACTATGGGTTACAAGAGAGACTCCTCTCTTCTTGGATGGACTGAGAATTGATTATTTGAGTATTGTTAACTGATCAGGAAATCCAAGGTTTTGTCTGATTGTGTGAAGAGTGGGAGTTGGGAGGAGGAGGAATGTTTCGGAGAGTTTTCATTCTGTTTCCTGTGTGTTTCTTTCCCTTTAGTGTAGATTAATAAAGTTTTTTTTTTTCTTCTATTTCTAAGTTTGAGCCTGCTCTGCTCTGTTCCTGATCACATCTCACAGCAGTTATTGGTAAAAATATATTTTCATGGGGCACTGGCATTGCGCCCATGTCAAACCATGACAACATTTTCTTCCCATAAGATGTTTCAGGTATGCGGTCGGTTTGGGAATTTATTGACCACACCCTGAGTCCCTGCTGCAGCTTTCTAGGAGCATCAAGCACCTTAGGAGAATAGCCATTAAGGTACTGGATGCCAGTAGAAGTCTCATGGTTAGCAGAAGAATGATACTAAGATTAAGGATTAATAATTAAGAATTATTAACTGTTAATACACATGAAAAAACTCGGTGCATAGAGCCATTGGAAAGGAACCAGTTCAGAAAGTTTTCTGTCCTCCAGGAGTCAAGAATTAGGCTGGGGGCGGGGTTTGAATTTCAAGTACTTTTTAATATTTTGTATACATAAGTGCTGGATATAACCTACAGGTCACAAATTATTCAGTAGCCACTAATTAAACCCTGTAAATGCATAAATCAACTAAATGATGTTATTATTTCTGCTGTTGTTAGTGTGAAACCCTGGAATCATCCTTTTACTTGGATAGATCTTACTGATCGAGTAAGATTTTTTCCAAGTAAAAAGTTCATAAAATTAAATGTTATTTTCAGCGTTGTGCTTATTTTAGAATTTAATGGGATTCCAGGCAGCTGCCTGTTCTATTTATTTCTGCTTTTGTATACTAATTGGTTATATCATTCCTTCTGCCTCTGAGGTCTGGAGGTGGAAGCTTTACAGCGTAATTAATCAGTGCCTTTGCTATATGAATGTCGTTGTGGAATCTGGAACTGGGTGGGGTTCTTTTCCTGCTCTCAGCAATGTTGAGAGCCATTTGTGTGAAGCTTCTGTTCCAAAGCCTGCTCAGCTTTGGGTTCCTGGGCTTAGCTCTGCCCTCAGGCTGCCTGAGCAAACAGCCCGGAATCCATCCCAGGGTCACCAGTGCAGATACTCTAAAATAATCTTACATTAAATCAGATTTTGAAGAATTCCTTGATCCACCTTCTGTGGTGGCAAAAGGAATTCCAATTCCTATGCCATCTGGAGAGGGCGCTTGGATCCTTTCTCCCGTGTAAGCAACAGCCCACTGGGAGAAATGTGATGTATTTTAAGTTTGCCTCTCTGGCTGAGCTTGTCGGCTGCGGCAGTTTAAATACAGTTTCTCCAACAGCATAGTTACATCCCAATTTTTTCTTTCTTTTCATTCTCAAAGTATTTGGTTCTTCTTGAATGCAGCATCTTCCAAATTAAAGGCAAACATCACAGATTCATGTTATTTATTTTGGGGGGTGGTGGTGGTGAAAGGTAACATTTGTAGACATGGAAAAACATTGAGTGAATTGTTAGGCAGACATTATTTAAAAGGTTTTATGTCTTTCATGCGTTTGCTGTTTAATGAACATCACACTTTAGACTCTTTGAGGGTTCTGCTTTTGTATGTTCATCTTGGTTTTGACAAGATAAAACACTGGGCCACCAATACTGAGTTCAGCTTGAGCTAAAAGACCAAGTTAGAGAAATAAGTATTTGCTAGTAAAGGAGCACAAAAGGAACTGTCTATCCGACTCAGGCCAGTGGGGTGTACAAAATATTACCAAGGTTGGATGGTACTATCTCACTTACTTCATGGCTAATATATACCTCAAAAGAATCCCAAAAGCGTCAATTCAGTGGGGGGAAAATGAAAATGTATGCTGTAGAAAATGCCTTTTTATCCCAGTCTGATTATCAACAGGGTGCCTCTGTCCAAGACATCATCCATCATACCTTTTCCCCCGGAGCTGTTTACTGTACTGATCTATTTTCAGAGCTCTGTGTAGCAGCAACAACAACCAGAAGAAGGAAGGCTCAGCAAACAGGCCTTTTCCCCTTCAGGTACCGCGCGAGGATCTGTTAGTGGGAGGGGGTGCTGGCTTAGAAGCATTCCCACTGTCCCACTTATTCACTGGTCTCATGCATCCATCTACCTCTCAAACCCCTGTAACAATGCAGGCAGAAAGCCTGGGACAGATGTGCGTGTCGTGCTGCTGTTTAATGGGTGTTGGGTGAGTGAGCTCGAAAGGCTCTTTCCGTGCCAGTCCCTGCCCCAGTTCCGAGCTCGCCGCATTCCTGCGGGACGCGACACAATGATCCAGCACAGCCTCTGGGTCCCTGTGCCGTGAAGGGCTGCGGCCGGCAGCGGGGAGGCACAGCAGCTGCTGAGGGGCAGGGGTGCTCAGAGCTGGCGCCGTTCTGAACTGCGGGGAAAAGCCGTTTGTTTCTGACTGCACTGAAGAGCTGAGAGGCCCCAGGGCCGCAATCCCTGCTCCAGTGTCTTGGGTTGCAATAGGTAACCAAAAATGTGTAATTCTAATTTCATCTGTTGAAACCGGTTGGAAGATAATTTTATCTCTCGTACCTCCAGGGGAAAGAGGGCGGGTGCCTTCTGTTAATGGGTCAGTCGTTAAACCCAGATGGGGCAGTGCTTCCTTATCTCGTCCTCCAGCCATCCTCCTCCAAGGGGATATCACCTGGGAATGAGCCATTTAAGGCTCTGCTTGTGACCGATAACATTACATCATCCCACTGGGAGATGCTCCACTCAGTGGGAGGAGCCAAAGCCTCTCCACCTGCATAAAACCTGCAGCTCAGAACACCAGAGCAGCTGGTTTTTCCACTGGATTCCCCGAGGAAGACTGGACCCATCCTGTCACCACCGGGCCCTTCTACAGGATCACCTCTGCTCCAACGGAGCCACATCTGCCACTCCAGGAGGATTATTTTGGGCTGCTCCCCACACCCTGACCAACAGGGGGTCAGGTCGTGTTCTGACTCTGTCAGAGTTTCTGGGATTATTTGTTTGTTGTTGTTCTTTTCTCTGTACCACTGCCTTTGTAGTTTGTAATTATTCTTAGTAAAGAACTGGTATTCCTATCCCTACATCTTTGCCTGAAAGCCCCATAATTTCAAAATTGTAGCAATTCGGAGGTGGGAGGTTTACATTCTCTATTCCAAGGGAGGCTCTGGTTTCCCCTGGCATCACCTGTCTTCTAAACCAAGACATCCAGGCAGTCCTGCTCTAGGGGCTCCGTGCTTTCGGGTGGGGCATGAGGGCGTTTGAACAGCTGAAGTTTGACCCAGGCTCTGTTGTCCATCCAACAGTTCTAGAAGCTGGAAGTGCCCGGAGTTCCGTGCACGGATCCTGACCTTTGTTTTCTCTGGGTAAACTTAAGAGCAAGGCAAGCAAAGAGCCCCTGAGTGTGTGACAAATCATCCTCGCAGATGGATCTGCTCTGGCTTTAAGGCAGGTTTGTTCCTGGACATCTTCCCCAGTGTGGGAGCTACCCTTGAAATTTACTTTGCTTAGTAACTGTCTAGTGCTTGGATTGGAAACCAAGATGGTGTAACCTTGGGGGAGTCATGGAATTGCATATAACCCTATTTGCAAGTTTGGGATATTAAAATCCTCTTCTTGAAGAAGGGCAAGAAGAGGTCTATTAAGTTCCCTGGGAGGCAGACTGCTGGGAAATGAGCATCATTGCAATTCACATGCTTGAGTGAGACATGAGTACAACTTGCTGTGAGCTCTGCAGCATGAGCAGCATTTTCTTCATTCTGTTGTACTGAGATTTTATAATTTCATTACTTTAAATTGAATTGGACATGAAGGCAAATCCATCTATGGAATAGAAGCATACTTCAGTGCATCCACTCATCCTTTAATATCTTTAGACAGGGGCACATCCCACTGGAAGTAGTTTGTGCTTATGTTGTGAAAAGCTTAATCTGGGAAACTGAGGCACGCATCCTTCAGATTACTGACCTGGCCAAAAGCTTGTGCCTTCTTTTCAAATTACACTCCCACTGAAAATGTATGGTTTTCATAATGATAAATATTTAACAGCCCTGAAGAATTCCAGACTTTTGCATATTTATCAAGTGATTCAAGCAGAAAACCTTGTCCTATCTTTGCATGCGCTGCTCTAAAAAGGGAGAAAGTTTGCTTTCCATGGCTCATTCAGTTCTTAATAGGCAAAGCAGTTTTAGTCTGGGAGCAGACCTGAAGTCATTTAGTGCTCTCAGTGCAGTTATCAGGTGCAGACATTGGTTCTGGCTCTCTGCAGGTGGAGCAGTGTGAGCTGGCTTTGTTCTTGAGGCTCTGGTTGCCACTGCCATTCTCTAGCGGCTTTTTCTGAGCCCTGTCCCAAATTCATGAGACACTCCCTACCGTGTCCCCCACCCTAGCCAGTCCTGAGACCATCATTTCGTTTTGTTACTGACAGTGAATTCCATGATGAATGTATGTACAATGAGAGAACTACAAACGAGAAAGTGATCATGGAAGAATCGCTTCGTCCATTCCACCCCCAAGCATCCCACCCCTGTCATGCACACAGCCCCTGCCCCCACAAAGAGGTGAAATTGCTAAAGGAGCAGGAAGAGCGGGGCTGTTCCACAGGGAAGGGCAGACCAGCAGCTGAGGGAGCTGTTGGCTCCTCAGCTGGGAAGGCAGGACACGGCTGGTGACCATAACAGGTCCAGGAAAGTCAAAGAACTCAGGAACAACCATGGGAAGAGCAGAGCTCAGGGCAGGGCTGGGTGCAGGGCTGAGGATCACAGCTTGAAGAGAGATCTGTCACTAAAATATGAGTGCTGCCTCCTTGTCTCCTCCTGCAGCCTGCCTGGCACTGGGAATGCGGGGCTGCTGTTCCCTTCCTTCCAGTGACATGAATCTCCTAAAGCCAGGCACAGCCTGGCCATCACAAGCAATTTATGGTAAACCAATTCTCTGGTTTGCTAAAGTGTCACACCAAAGCAATTGGAAATCCGGGTTTATCTTCTCATTTCTTTAACTGCTGTTTTCTGCAAATTCACAGCACAGAATAAATGAAGAGCACATAGTAATAAATCACTTTTGTTGAGGCTGCTTGGTGTCCAAACACTGCAGCCAGAAAGAGATGTCACACCTTTGTTGCGGTGACAGGGAAGGCAGTGAAGGATGATGCTGCCCCCTCCCTCAGTGCCGAGCAGGAGGTTCCAGCTATCCTATCTCTTCAGTCCTTGATGTGTGCCAGCTGCCATTCATTAAGGAGCACTGGAGAATTTGCATCCATCCCCAGCACATCTGATTTACTGACCAAACACTGGGAGCCTTTTCTAAAGGAAGCATCTTGTTCCTACCCTCCTTCACACATACAGCACCATGACGTGGGGATATCTTTCCTTCCCTAATTCCTAACTATTTAATTTTGAGCCAACCCAAGAGCTGCCTTATTTCCTAACCGCTTTTAGTGTCTTCATATTCTACAGGCTCTTCCATGGACAGCTCCTGAGCTATCCTTTTAGACATGGCAGCTTGGCTTCTGCTCCACAGGACACTTCGCTCCAGTTCAAGGCTAAACATCAGGCTGTTCCCCAGAAGTCCATATTTCAATCAGATGCTCCAGCTGAGTGCTGAGCCCTCTCAGTCCCCCACAGGAGAAGCACTGCAGAGGTTGCTCGTTAAGGGAGAAGCCCTGTTTTCTCATTTGGTGCTGTTTAGTCATGGGTCCTGTGCCTTGGGGCTGCCTGAGGCATGGTCTCTACAAAAGCTGTTTTAAAACAGACTTTGCATCAGATTCCTGAGAGTTAAAGATGATCTGGCAATGTTTAGTGCCATAAATGTTCTTCCCTGTGCTCCCTATTTCAGCACATTCTTAAGAAGAGAGCTTTGTGATAATCTCTCCCTAATCCCACAGAAACCTGGTTTTTCCTGGGCTGCTGAGGGCTCTGGCATGGAGAGGTTGGATTTGGGATATAGATGCACTTGGCAGTGTGGTCTTTCTTACACCTGATGGACTCATCCAGGTCAGAGGGATGATCACTCTGATTCTTAGCCTCTTCTTTGTGACTCATTTTTGGTTACTGAGAAGTGCCTTTGAAAGCAAGGGATTCTTCCCCAGATAAGCCATGATGGGTTTAGAAACCTATTTGGCTTCCTTTTTAGTTTTGATGGGAAATGAGTCCCACTTCTGCCTTCAATTCACTGACCAAAGAGAAGGCAGCTGCCCGAGTTACAGCCTGTGTCCTCCAAAAGAAAGCAAACACTCCTGTGGAGGTGAATACATTGAGCTTTGTACCAGTTTGAACTGAACTTCAGCTGGCAGCCCAGGAGCGGAGAGGTGCTGCATCTTTTTGTTCTCCCAAGACATCTAATTTTCTAGAAGAGGATATAAATATTAACAAATAATTGCGGTTCTGGTTAATAAAAGAACCCATTTTCCATCATCCCGGGAGCAGACATTGATTTCTGTAGAAATTCAGCAATCTCTGATCCGGAGAACAGACCTGTTCACTATTTATGACTTACACTGAATGGTTTTCTGAAAAATAGAGGCAGGAATTTGATCTTGAATGATTCATGGAAATCAGAAAAAAGGTCACCAAGAAAGTCTGTATTTCAGAATTGCTGCAGCACCCTCCCAGACTGTATTCCTGGCTCAGTTACCATCTTTGAACTCTCCATTAGTCCCTGATTTCTTTCTGTCTTGCCCATAACCATCCTGACTAAATCCAGGCACAGGCAATTCCATCACTGTCTCTATTAAGCTCCCAGCACTCGTTCCTGAGTTACCACAACAACAAGGATTACGTGACAAGCAAATGAAGAACCAGTCAGATAATGGAGTTTTTAAAATGGGGATTACTGGTGCTGAAGATGTAATGGCCTCTTTGATGCTGTTACTATCAATAGCACAAATCCTTCTCAGTCTTTGGACTATTGACCTGACACACTGAAAGGGCTCCTTTGCAGCCCCCATTGTCCAGAGAAAGGGAGAAGCTCTGAGCACAGACCTCTTCAAGGCACAGGAAAAACACAAGCCAAAGAGATAAGCTTGGTAATTTGAAAGCATTTGATTTCTTCCAAGCACAATCGCAACGTTTTAGCTGAAACTGATATCCCGATCTTATCTGTGTTGCTTTTTCTCCAAGGTGTGCTCTCAATACTTTGTAATTTCCAAAGATGCTCTGAGCTCATCTTCCAGCAGCTTGCAAATCAGATCTGCTGGAAAGGACTGTCTGAGGAGATTTTGGGGAAAAAGTTGTCCCTGACCCTTGGGCCGTTGTGCCTCTTGGAGTGCCTACAGGCCTCTTGTACAGCATGACTGGATATAGACCTTTGCTACCTAAGGATAGATAGCTGGATTTGGGAATAACGAGGCTGATTGCTCTTGGTTTGGGAGGCAATCAGATAATTTGTAGAAAGGTGAGATTGTTACCCTTCGTCTATAACATAATGCTGATTGCCTGCAGAGCTGGTAACGTCCAGGGAACCTGGACAGGCATCAGCTCTCTGCTCTTCCATCCACAGAGTTCTGGGGTTTTTTTGCAAATAGGTTATCGAGTCCATAACATTGTGAGGAAGCAGGGGATTGTAATGCTCCCTCTTTTACAGACATAAGGTGAAATTCTCTCCTGCATTAGGGCACCATTGTGCTTTCTAGCAGAGCTATGAAGGCCGCCTGCAGGAACTTAACAGGTGCAGCTGTGCTTCACTCACACTCCCCTGCTTGGTCCTCTGATTAGTCCCTGGTTTTGTGAGAGCTCTGTGGGATGCCAGGCAATTAGCAAGTGTTGGACCAGTTTCAGTTTGCTCTGAGACTGAAAATATGTGTGCAAGAGAAAACTGAGGGGTGAGGCTGAAAGCGGCACTTGTAGAGAAGTGCCTCCCTCTGTTTTGACTCTGCTCCTCGGCTGCATTCAGGGACAGGCTCATGGAAACTCAGCACAGTGGGACTCATTCAAGTGTCCTGTCCTGGAGATCCTTCTCCTGAGTGTCACCCCGAGCTCTGCCCCGCGGGGCTGCTGTCCCTGCGTGCGTGCACAGGCCTCTGCTGGTGCCAACACCTTCGTTACGTGGCACTGCCCGAGCTCGCAGGGGCCGCTGCCTCCTTTCTCTTGGTGCCTCTGTGCAGCTCAGGACTCAAACCCCTTGGCCAGGAGCTTGCAGTAGGTGAAGTGACTTCTACGCTGACTTCAGAGCATTTTCCCTTCCAGTGTTCCAGTTCTGGACATCGGAGCTGTTTCAGCATTTGTGCTCCAGACATTTATTTCCACAAGGTTTGGAATTTCAGTGTTCCAGTTCTGGACATCGGAGCTGTTTCAGCATTTGTGCTCCAGACTTTTATTTCCACAAGTTTTGGACATGCCTCTCTTCTCAGCTGCACGGTCCATACAGCATCAGTAGGTCCCTGGCAGGAGACTCCTGGGCTTTAGCCTTGCTGCCTTTACTCCAGTCCCTTTCCCTTCTCAGCACCCCATAACAAACTGGATTGCCCTTCCTGTATTCAAACCCTTCAGCTGTTGGCAGGTGGCTTTCAGGACCCCCAGTCATTGCTGAGCCAAGCTGTACATATTTAATTGTGTTAATTTATTCTTCCTTCCCAAGTCAGCCCTTTCGGCTCCCTCAGCACTTGTGTCACTTTTTTCAGAACCCCCTACAATCTCTGTCAATAAGGAGCCCATCACAGAAAGCCACATTAGAGATGCAATTTCACCACAGCGGGGAAGAAGAGATTTTACTGTTTCCTTCTTTCCTAATGCAGTGCCACTGCAGATTCTCCCACAGAATTCCTTTGCTTTCTCTTCCCTTTTGCTGATGTATTTTAGTGAAAACTTACCTCCAGCTTTTCCAGGGTCTAAGGCCCCAGGTCTTGCCCAGGGTCACACACAGTACATAGGACGTGGGAAGCTATTGGCCTTAAATTCAGGACACTCAAGGAGGATGGTGGGCTCATTTATCGGGGTGGAGAGAGGTGCTGGTGGGAGTCCCTGGAGGCACAGCAGGTTAAACAGAATTCAGGTAACGAGTCACAGCCAGAGCTGAGAACACAAGACAGGAACTCTGGCCGCTATTTTCTGCATCAACCTTTGCCCTCACGCCCCAGACCCACAGGCACCTTCCTGCCTGGGGAAAGGCCCCTATCTCGAGTGCGTGCTCTGAGCTGCCCCTGGCAACCGGAGCAGCAGCGCTCGCACACGGCCGTGTCTGTGCGGGCACGCCCGGGCGGGTGCTGCGGCCCTGCACGGACAGCAGGGTTGCTCTCAAGTGCAGCCACACACACGCCACGCTGCACCCTGTGAGCTGATCCGTTCAGACTGGGGCTGGTTGAGGTGTGATCTCTTACAAAGGCAGTGGCGGCGGGGAGCTGTGGAAATGGAAAATGAATTAACGTCTGTTATAAGTACATATTATATCATTGGCTTTTCGCAAATATT
Source organism: Dryoscopus gambensis (assembly GCA_013389985.1). Lineage (NCBI taxonomy): Eukaryota > Metazoa > Chordata > Aves > Passeriformes > Malaconotidae > Dryoscopus > Dryoscopus gambensis. The sequence goes on along the minus strand of WEIT01041994.1, from coordinate 17,619 downwards.
AAAGTGAGTGCTGTATGTGTAATGTTAAAAACTTCACTGTGTGAATGTAGTTTCTTTTATTAACAAAACTTAGGAATAGCAGTGTGATATGTAGAATGCTTCTTTCACTCATGTAAGTTAACTCAGAGAATGGTAAAGATAATTCCCCACGTTCTTGGATTATCCTATCTGGACGAAGATAATGGTGACAACACCCAGAGGCAGCAGGACAGAGCCACAAGGAGATTTAATCTGCAGGATGGAGCCACCAGAAGATTTAGTCTGCAGGATGGGACCCCAAGAAGTAATAAAATGTTAAACCATTCTGCAAGAGGGAATGGAGGGGAATTTGATACCAAGAGAGCACCAAAAAAGGAATGTTTGAATCATGTAAAGAGTCTATGAATATGGAACATGTCAGTACATTTAAAGAAATGCTTTTCTGGACTAAGGTGTGCTTCCTGGGTTTACGCCGAGCACCCGGCCGGGTGCGACCTTTGCTTTCCTGTCCTCTAATTGTCCCTTTATTAAACTTTGAAAAATTTCCAACAGAAGACTGGACCTCGTTTTTCACAATGTTTTAAAGTGGCACAGCAGAGCCTCAGCCTGGGTACCCTGACCTGGCCTGGTGCTGGGTGACCTTGCCCTACACCTGCCTTCAGCCCTGAGTGACTGTGTGAGCATGGCTGAAGCACCCTCCCACGCCTGGCCACTCTTTGCTCCCTGACCCTTCCTCTAGAACCTCATCAAACAGCAGCTTTGAGACTTTCTTTTACGCCGTGCCCAAACAGCAGGGGCTGGGGTTAGCTGGGTTTAGATTCTCCCAATCACTCTAATGAAGCCCATCACAACATGACAAACAAAAGCAGAGCAGAGTGATAACCCCTCACTAAGTTATTAGAATTGCAGCAGGACTAAATCCTACTCAATCTGCTAAAGACAAGGCTGGCAGCAAGGGAATTTCAGTAATGTAATACATGTATTTTTAAACGGGGAAATAAGGAATGTCTGGGGAGCTGCAGGCCAGGCAGGCTCAGCTCAGCACCCAACAAGATGGAGCAGGTCTGCGCTAGGGCAGGTGGAAAATAAGGAGGTGTTTGGTGACAGCCAGCAAGGCTTCACTAGCGGCACATCCTGCCTGACAAATCTGGTGACCTTCTGTGACAGGATCAGTGTTGAGGGGTGAGGGAAGGGCAACTGAATCATCTGCAAAGCATCAGACACTGTCCTGCACGGTCCCAGTATCTGAACTGGAGAGATGTGGATTTCATGGGTGGACCACAACGTGAGTAAGGAATTGGCTGCATGGCCACACCCAAAGAGCTGTGGTCAGTGGCTCAGTGTCCAGGTGACCAGTGGTGTCCGCAGGGGTGGGATTGGGACTGGTGATGAACATCTTTGTCGGTGACAGGGACAGTGGCACTGTGTGAATCCCCAGCAGGTTTGCCAGCGACACTGAGCGGTGTGGTGAGGTGTGAGGTGTGGTGTGAGGTGTGGTGAGGTGCGGTGTGTGGTGTGGTGTGAGGTGTGGTGAGGTGCGGTGTGAG
>WEIT01041994.1:0-15150 GCA_013389985.1 Dryoscopus gambensis | reverse complement strand
GAGGTGTGGTGAGGTGAGGTGTGGTGTGGTGAGGTGTGGTGTGAGGTGTGGTGTGAGGTGTGGTGAGGTGAGGTGTGGTGTGAGGTGCTGTGTGGTCAGCCTGGGGCCCTGGCACAGGGTGCCCAGAGCAGCTGTGGCTGCCCCTGGATCCCTGGCAGTGCCCAAGGCCAGGCTGGACACTGGGGCTGGGAGCAGCCTGGGACAGTGGGAGGTGTCCCTGCCATGGCAGGGGTGGCACTAGATGGGCTCTAAGGTCCCTTCCAACCCAAACCATTCCGTGGTTCTGTGTGTGCTGACACACACTGGGACAGGAGTGCCTGGCCATGGGTGCACCACAAGTAAATTTAGGCTGAAAAGTTGGAGAAGAACTTTCTAAGCATCAAGCCGGTTCTGTTATTGAAGAGTTTCCCTCTAAGCAAGTTGGAGACAGGTGACATAACTTTTTGTACTAACTAGGAGCACCCTTTCAACTTTAAACCATGGGCAACTATGAATATTAGGAACAGATTCCTACTCCACATCTTCCTTTCTCAAAGCCTTGTCAGATCCTCATTTCCTCTGCTATTTTCTGGCTTTAATTCCTACCAAGCATTTCCATCAATTAACCTGAAAAAGAGTCTAAAACAAATTTGTAAACCAAGCTGAGGTCAGATCAGAGGGTTCTACCTGTCCATTCTAAACATGAGAAACTGTGGCTTCCTGGTGAGGGCTTTGGACAGGATTTTTGTCTGAACCACATTATGATAACGGAGATCATTTGTTCCTTGATTGCGGCAGTCCACTTAAAGAAGTTTGCAGCTGAAGTGTGCAAGCAAATGCACCTTCTTCCCCACCAGCAGGAAGGGAGGCTGTGCTCCCCTGCCCTCCACCTTCGAGCCCTGCAGCTCCCCAGGCCGCGCCTGTGCCTTAACTGGGTCAGTCAATATGGAACGTGGAACCTTAGCTGGTTATCGCCGTCGAGAACAGCGCTGGCTCGGGTTTCAGCACAAGCTGCCGATCCAGCCTGTGGGGAAAATGACTTCAGTGGAAAAATCTACTTTTGTGAAGGAACAAAGCAGAAGGGAATTTGAAGGGACTTTAGAGTAGCTGAGAAACTCCACCTGGTACCTGCCTGCCTTTGTGCCCCTGTCCTTACTGTGCATGTGCTCTAAAATACAGAGCAGAGGCACAAGCTCCGTGGAGTGTGAAATGCCAGGAGCTCTGCCTGAGCGGATCAGTGTCACTCCTGTGCCAGTGGCACGGCTTTGACAGGGCTGCTGGATGCAAACATCCAATCACAACCTCCAGGCCCAGGCAGCACTTCCGTGCGAGAGCCGGGCGTGCATCCTTTTCCAGGAGGTTTTGCTGAAGCACGTGACCGGCAGGCAGAACAATCTCCCACAGACCCGGCGCGGCATGTGGAGTGGGAAATACACTCTGGATCCATTGTTTCTGTTTGGGATCTTCCTTCATGGTGAGCGTCTCTGCTTTGTCCTCTCTCCCGTGATGAGGAGGAAGGCGGCTCACAGGTGCTCTGTGCTTTGTTACAGCAGTTACGTGCGCAGCTGAAACCAGAGTCCTGAGCCTCCCCTGAAGGTACCATCTGATACTGCCCGGGCAGAGCCCAGGACACAGTGTTCTGCGGGGCTTCCAGCCCTTCTTTCCCAAAACATCCCAACTGCTTTCCTGGCAAGGAGTCCCCTCCTGGCACCTCTACCTCACCTTGCTGTTCTGTGCGCCACAGTGAACCCGAGCTAAAGGTTACTGCTGCTCAAAGAGGGGAGCTGCACTTCCCCAGCCACCTCCACACTCCGCTGCTTTTACTGCCTCTGGCTCTCAGCAGGGGCTTTAAAAACTCAGAGAGTCTTCTAATCTGTCAGGCAACTAAGGAAGCACAACAAAAAACTCTTACTGTTTCTGGATTAGGAAATAGAAAGGCTCGTGCAAGTCCTGTGAGTGCAAGGGAAAGGGAAGGGAGAGCAGAACTGGAGGGTGAAGAGCACTTTCAGCATCTGCCCGCTGCCAGAGCAGTGTGAAACCACAGCTGTAGTTTCATCCTGTATTTTCTAAAACGTTAGGAAAAACTGAAAAGCTGAAAACACAGAACCAATTTTCATGGTCCAGAGAGATGTCTCAGGATCCTAACGATGCAAAAATACCTTCAGGATAATTATCACAGACCACAAGGCACATGAATGTGATGTCCTTCATTCTAGGTATATTTTGGCAGAGCACAACCCTTAATTGTGAATATTCCTCTCCTTGGGTGGCGTCTAGGCTAGACAAAATAAAGAATTAGCTTGTCCCAGTGGAACGCAGGGTGGGGTATTGCTGTCAGAACTTCACCTGTAACTCTGGATGCGAGCTGTTCTCACGCTCCATATTCACCCCGAGACCCTTCTGCTCGCTAGTGGGGGAAGCACAGAAAGGCCAGAGCCGTTCTGCTCCTTCCCGACCACCTCACACATTCACGGCCCGTTGTTGCTGCACTGTTACGAGCTGGTTGCCCGTACAGTTGTGACCTGGCAAATTCTCTTAAAAGTCCATTCTCAGAGCCCCATGAAAAGACGGAGTCCGCAGGTGTTCGTTTCAGAGATGTTTATTCTTTCTTATCTCTAAGCTTGATAACAGCCACCACAGCTGGCTCACTGCAGAGCTGCTTACAGCTTGAGATGCCCTGCTGACTGCCCCCGGATGGGCTGGCTCCCACCTTTTCTGGGGTTTTGGAGCTCCAACCATCTTCCAAAACGTGTCCTTGTTTATTGTTTTATAGCAATTAATTTGAAAAAGGTCAGGTCTACCTTGACCAATGTATTTGTGCCACCGTCACAGCATAACATGGAGGGTAGAGAAGAAGAAGAAGAAAGCAAAGGACATCGGGGCACCGCCCAAAATCCTCCATTTTGAGAACCCCGAATGTCACGTACCATCACCCTGTGATAATTACACCGTTATCTTTTTTACAGTTTCGTAGCCTGTAATTCTTCCCGTAACGTTGGTAACTTTTCCCATGGGCTAAGGTCAAAAGCTGTGCTTTTTTGGGCTATCATCCCGGGTCTTAGACCCTCCTGCCGAGGTGTTTGACACCCTAGGGCAGCCAGGGGGGTGTTCTGGCTCCCAGCACTGCACAGCCCCGGAAATGTTTCCCAGCTGCAAGCTGGAGTAGTTCAAGTGTAGATCTGTGTGCAGAGCGTTTCTAAGAGCGTCAGAGCAGTCGTTGAGCTGCATTCTTGAAACTTGAAAGAAGAGCCAAGTCCTTGCCCAGCTCCCTGCCTTTCACGCCGGGCGGGCAACTCGCTGCTCAGCTGCAGTAAAAGTGGTCACAGCAGAGAGGCTCCTCGGCTGCCTGGCGGCTGGGACACGGTCCTGAACTCACACCTGCAACAGAGTTCAGCCCAGACCAAATGAGAGGTGAATCTGGATTTTAAACATGCACACATTTCAGAACAGTGGCGTGTCCTGGATAATAAACTAAACAAAAAGTTCACTTTGAGGCTTGCTTTAACACGGGCAACTCAGAACAGATGAGTCAGTGCTGGAAAATTGCCGATTATTCTCTTCTTCATCCCATCCAGTGGAAAATAAGGAATATAAACTTCTTCCTAGTCATCTGCTGACGTGTGAGTAGCGTGGTTTGATACCTGGACAGGCAATCCTCAGCTTAACTGCCTCAGTTGCTGAAGGATCCATTTTAATCAGAGTTGCACAGCACCCTCTTCTGCTGAGAGGAGCCGAGCCGTGGAACTCCCTGGGCTGTCTCTTTTCCTGTCTCTGATGGGCATTTATAAACTGAAGAGCAAGGTAAGTATAAAAACTCAATTACAGCAACTAGGGCAGAATCAATAAAGGAATGAGAGGCTGGCAGCTGCATGGATGGGGCTTTATCTCTGCAGCAGAATCCTGACACACGACATTACAACAACATGGAGTGCTTAGATGAGTTATGAAGATTGATATTTATGATTATGACTTGCAATTGTGCTCTTTAAAAAACCCACCTATTTGGTAATGAAAACCTGCTGGCAAGATCTGCTCAAAGAGGTGAAATTGCAGGAAGAGTAAAATCAGATCAGTAAATCAAATGCTCTAAATCATCAGCGAGACACACTACAATTAGTGTTGGATTCAAGCAGGCAGCCTTATTGAATTGCGAGCATAAATCCATGCCATGCATGTGCTGCCATTCCTTCTGGGAAGCACACGCTCACCTCCAGCATTTCCAGACTGACCTCTGCCAAGGGCAGGAGGATCAGGGCTGTCTCCCAGCCCAGTGATTCCCATGGACTGCAGTGAGTTTCAGCTCTCCAGAGGCTCCCCAGGCTGGGAGGATCCCCATTTCCTTACCTCAGGCTCCCGGGGCACACAGGTGGATGGGGCAGGGAGATCTGCTGGAGGCTCGGAGACCTTGGCTGACTCTGCCTGAGGCTGTTCGTTGTTATCGATCTGAAATGCAGAACAACCTTGGGACAGCAGGGCCTTCTCCTTTCCTGACTACAAACCTCGTCTCTTTTTTTGTTAATCCTGCTTGCTCTGTTTGCCTTAAGAACACTTCAGCCCCTAATGATCTACTGGAACCTGCAGCGCAGGAGCAGAAGGTGCAGGAGGTCCTCTGAACAGTGCAGTGCCAGCTCTCGTGTGCTGCACTGTTATCCCTTTCCTCGTCCACCACTGAAAAACACTCGAGGCTGTCGAGTCATGAAACTCCAGCCTGGGCTGTCCTTCCTGGGCAGCACCTGCTGAGGACACTGCTGTCAGCTGGAGGCCGAGGGGGCTGCTCCAGTGGCAGCGGTTGTGGCAGCTGGCTCATCAGCTTTAGTGCAAACAAACCTGCCTTGGAAGGCATTCAGGGAAGTGCTTAACAAAAGCTGCTTTCAGCTCAGTGCCAACAGCTGGATTCTGGTTTTAAGAGGCAGCATTGAACTAGCGCAGGTGGAGAGGAATGGCTTGTTCCAGTGGGCTGATTATGGCATGAGGGATTAGGAAATCCTGCCTTTTAGTTCCTACCACTGCTCTGCTGAGAGGCCTTGGTGAAATCCTTCAGATGCTCTCTGGTGAGCATCTTCCTTATTTCATCTCCTGTAGCAATGCAGGTTGCTTCAGTGAACAGTCACAAAGGCTGGCGGCTTGACACGCTACAAATGAGCCTTGCTTAGAAAATTTAGGCAGGGCATATGGTTTCCCTGGTTTAATTTTTAGTAGAGAGGAAAATTGTCCCAGCAGTGCACATGGGAGTGATAATATCTGTGAATTTCCTGTTCTCACTGGGGGAAAACACAGATCTAAGAGCACTTCTGTCTGTTTTCTCTTATTTCAGATCCTCTCTCCTTGGTCCCTTTATAAAGAGGAATTGGAATGAAAGAGTGAATTTATGCGGAAAGAACCCCTCAAACTCATGGGGATTTTTGCTACAGAATGGTGAGGAGCGATTTGAAAGTGACAGCAAGGCTGTTGCAGGTTTTTAATCCTGAGTCCCAACACTGATTTCCTTGTGGTAATCTGGCCCGGGTAACCATTCTTCCTCATTTTCCCCACACAGAAACCAGTCAGAAGATGCTGAGGGGAGTTTGTGCACCTACTCCAAGCAGCACCTTTGGTGCAAAGTAGTTCTTTCAGTGGCTCCTTGATTTTCTTTGTATGTATCTTGCAAAACTGCTGGAGGGAGCTCAGTAAATGAACGGTTACTTGTCACCCAGCCTTGGGAATGGCTCCATCAGTTCTCCAAAGTGCCAGTTTATTACTCATTTTACTGAGCTACGAGGCATTAATAAAACATGAAGGCTGAAGCTGACTCCATTGCACTTGGAAATCCGTGCAATATAATCACCCAGGCTGGGAAATCTCATTATTTTGCTTTCAGTTTCTGCAGGAAAACAAGCATTTTGCACCAACAGAATTTACTGTTTGTGGGTTTCAGTCCGGATTCACCATCAGGCCACGCTGCCATGCTCCCAGCAAGATCCTTGCAAAAAGCAAAGAGGCAATCCCCAGGAATTCACTGGGAGTCTTCCTTTGAAGCAGGTCCAGAGAGTGGTCAAACAGATCAGTGTAACCAAACCCAGAATCCTGCATTCTGAGCACCACAAACCTCCCACAGGACAGGAACCCGGATAAAAAGGATCTACTTTGGTCCGCTTGGGAAGGGTCAAAATGCTCTCTTGCCTGAGAGTTTACAAACCTCTTGGACATCTTTGAAGAGCCATCAATAAATGGAATAACAGATCTGATTTGTGCTGTCCATTGGAATTTTCAAAAGGCTTTGGCAGATCCATTTTTGGAGGAAACTAAGCAGCCAGAGAGGGCAAGGGAAGGTCCTAACATGGGTAGACAGAGGAAAGGGATGGTAAAAATAACTGATCAAGCCCCACAATAGTGCCAGAAGAGCTCTTTAGGGATTTGTGCAGGATGTAAGCAGTGGAGCATATTCACAAGTGACTCAGAAAAGGGTGTGAGCATTCTAGTCACTATTCCTGTTCATTTGCCTTTCCGTTTTCCAGGATTTAATATAGAAAGGAACATTATTAACATTTACTCTGGCTTCCTGTGTGACATGAGCTGGGACGAACCCAAATTGATTGCAGATTCAAATCTAGTATCTGGGATTGAGCTAAGGCAGACCTTTTATGAAAAAATATCTAATCTTCTTCTTAAAATTTCCTGTGACAGAGAATCTACGAGAACTCCATCGTGTCAATCTAGAGGTTAGTTGCCCTCAACACGAAAAATTATTAACTTAATTCTGGCCTGGAGGCGGGGAGCTTCCAGGCAGCGTCTCTTTTGCAACTCCATCTGCTGGTGTGAGGAGTCCTCCGTGCTCAGGTCTCCACCTCTCCATGTGGGTACTTACAGATGATTATCAAATAATTACTTACACTTCCTTTTGCTCAACCAGAAAAGATTACGCTCCCCGGATCTTTTCTATTAAAGTCTGTCTTCCAGTTCTTTTCCGCTGAGCAGGATCTTCATCTTGGATTTGGTGCAAACACCTGCTTCCACAAGTCCTGGGCAGCGTTTAAGCACCTTTGTGAGGGTCTTCTGCACCTGGAGACCCTTCGAGCCAAGGGGAAGGGCAGGATCATTCTCTGTCCCTCCCCCTCCAGTCTTGTCCCCGCTAGGAAGAGTTTAGCATTCCCTGGTGCTGAAAGGGCAAACGCCTGCTCTGGACCCTTTCCCCTCCGGAGAAGTTGGAATTCACAAAAGCAGCAACACAGTTGTGAGCTTTGCCCCCATTACTCGTGAGCGAGGGGTTTCTATCACCACACGTTTCCGAAGAAGTCCTGTCACCTAATCCTGTTAAGTGAAGCCTGCAAATCCAAGGAAGTGGAAGGTCGTTGCTCCACCGAAACGAGGACTTGTGAAAGGTTTTGCAGAAAGGTGAAAACCTGTTGGGGAAGATAAAACAAGAAAACCTTATAAATATGATTGCCTGGCAAAAGATTTTGAGAATATAGAAACTATAAGCGAGATTGAAATGAAGGCAATGAGATACCAAGCCTTAGTTGCTGAACAGCAGGAAAACAATGGTATGGCCGGCTGAAGGTAATCCCCTTTTGATGGAACAATACCCTCTGCTTGCAGACAGGTCCAAGGCTCAGAGCAGACCCCACTGGCTTGGCAGAAGGAGTCCAAAGAGCAGCTTTTAGGGTTTAAAATGTAACGCAGTATGGTAATGCAATGATTCTTATAGGCTGTATGTAAATGCTATAGGATTTGTATCTTGTACTAGATTGGTTAGTGGAAATTAGAACATTCAGCACAGAAGAAGATTTATTGTATTGTAACGAGAACTTTGCGCTCTTGCTTTTACTTGCACTCTTTTGCTCTTGCTCTTACTCTTACACCCCTGCACTCTTGCTCTTTGGGGCCTGCTCCGAGCTGGGCTGGCAGCCCCAAGCAGGGCCCTGCACCCACACCCTGTGCAATAAACTGCATGCTCCAAGACCTGACTGCAGAGATCTCTCGTCTCCATCCATCTCGACGGTCCAACCCACACCAGCTCCTACAAAAACCAAAGAATTAACAAGCCCAGAAGTGGCTACTAACATACCCAATTCCCTTTGGAACAGACTTTGATCCCAGCTTGTCAAGTGTCTGCCGTGCCATGAAGGTGCTCCGAAGGGGGACGGCGGTGGCTTTGTTGTTGTTGAACCTGAAGTTCTTCCTCTGGGCTGGAGTGTGCCCTGAGATGTCCCCACTCCAGAGTCTCCCCATGGGAGCAGGAGGAGATGGTGGCAGTGTCTGGCTGTGCTTTACTCAGCTGCTTTCTGTGTCTGCGGACCTGAACAGCCAGCAGACAGCAATGTTTTGTGCCACACACTGTGGGAGCACCAATAACCGGGGAAACTGAGTGGACACATGGGCTGTGCCACCGTGGGTAGGGTTTCATCCGGCCCCAGAGAAGGGTGGAAGTGCAGTGTGTAGGTCCTGGGGGCCAGCCAGAGTGGGACACTGAACCTCTCCGTGCACTGGTGGCTCTCCGGGGACCATGGCCAAGCAGGGAGCAGCTGAGCCATGAGGGAAATGCAGCCAAAATCAGGTAACCACAAATTGCTGCTCCCCATCGTTCCACCACAGATCAGCCACGTGTGGGGCTGCATGTGCTGTGGCATCGTCCTGAACTCTGCCAGAAAATTTAAGCTTTTTTTCTAAAACCTCCCAAAACCAGAAGCATTTTTGTTCTCCTCCTAAATTGCAGCTGGCGAAGCGAACGCCCCTTCCCTGTTTGCCTGGCATCCCACAGGAAGCATCTTGGTGAAGCTGCTCCATTGAACAGAAGATTTAAGACACCATCAGGCGGGAGGAGAGCACAGGAGGGAATATGATTCTGTCAGCTAATGCTTTGGGGGAAAATCAGGAAGGCCTGTCTTCTGTCCTGCTCCCAGGAATGGCTCCCAGGAATTCACATGGCACAGGGCCTCGGCTGAAGACAGAGCCCAGGAAGCAGCACCTGGAACTGCCGGGTGTTGTCCTGCCCCTGCACTCAGCAGCTCTGAGCAGCCACAGCTGCAGCTGCTCACTGATTTCACCAAAAACAGCTTCAGGATCCACAGAGGAGCCAGGTGAGGGGATCCCTCCCCCCCACAAAAACACACACACACAAGGCTGCCATCCACCCAGGCAAATTCATTGCAGTGATGAACTGGCACTATCAAGGCAACAGCCTCAAGGGTCTGCAGAGCTTTGCTTGAACCCTCGCACAAAGGTCAGCGGCGTGTTGAAAACAAATGAAAGCACAGACTGTGAAAATCAATCCGTGGGGAGTCCCTGGGTGGGCTCTGGGAACGCCCAGGGGCAGGGCTGGGCACTCTGCTTCGCTCCACTCGGCTCCTGGAGCATCCCGGAATTTGGCGTTGTTTAAGCACCATGGCACTGGGGAGGAGGAAATCTTGGTTCGTCCTTGGCCTGAGAACCAGGGAGGTGCCTGCAGGACAGGATTAATTAGCACAAGGCAAGGGGCTTCCGGGGAAGGGCAGGCACAGGTAAAACGTGGAATGAACCTTCTGCCTCCCCCCTCCTGGCTTCACTGGGTGCTTCATCTTTGTCACGTGTACAGCACCAGCACCATCTTTAATTAGGAAGTCCAAATCTCATTTTATTATTAACCACTGGAGTAAGGCATTGTGTCCTAAACGACCATTTAAAAAACAGGGAAAACCACATTTTCTCTCTCTTTTCTCTTCTACACATACAACCGTCTTGTTTCCAAAGCCAGCAGGTTTTGCTTTATCTTTCAAAAGAAGGAAATTCCCTTTTTGGTAAAGATAAGGTTCAGAATGTCGGTTTAGATGTGAAAAACGAGGTTCACTTTCCTGTGAGGATTTAAAAGTTTTAATAAAAAGACAATAAGAGACATGAATAATAAAGCAAAAGTTACAGCGCTGGGTACTCTTGGCTCCCAGCCAAGAGCACCCCTTAGACCTGGGGTAGTCTCCTTTTTATACAATTTTTGCTGTCTATTCTTTATGCATATTCAAACTTTTCCAGGAACAGTTTTGCATGGACACGCCTTGGGTCTGCCTTTTTAGAGCATGCGCATTTCCTGGCCTTGCGGTTTTATTTCTTTTGATTTCTGGGCTGGGGTCCCTTAATTCTCCAGACAGTGGGGGTTGATAACCGCTTTGAGTTTCTTCATACTTCACGCATAGTGTTGATAACAGGGTTCGGGCCTCTTCGTCCTTTACGAAGAGAACTGAGAGTAGTCTTGGCCTCTCCGTCTTGTACGAAGAGAACGGATAATAGCTCTGGGCCTCTCTTGTTCTTCACACAGGGTGTTGATAAGAGTTTTGTGGGCCCCATCCTCTGTCCTCTTGGAGGTTATCTTACTCGTTCAGGTAGTTGAAACATTCTTGCTGAACCCTTTGCTACAGCAAAAGCATTTCTAACACTATATAATATTCATCTTAACACTATATAATGTTCATCATAACACTTTATAATATTCATTATACTTGTGAAAAGCCAACAATACAATATGCATTTATAACAGTTGAGATGAAGAATGACCACAAAGCAGCTCATAAAGGAAGTTCAGCTTCTCCTTAGTGGTGGCATTGCAGCACAACTTCATCATGCAGTGCAGACAGTGCTCCCCCTGCCCGCCTCCCACATTCTCATGGAGCTCTGCCCTGCTCTCCTGCGTTGGTTCCCCCCTTCTCTGTCTTTTCCCTGCTCAACTCCTCTCACCAGAGCTTTCTCTGAGCTTGGGCAAGCAGAAAGGACTCAGCTCCCAGCCGGCATGTGGAGACCATGAGTTGTTTCCTCTGCTGCCGTATTCTGTTCTCTGCTGGCTTTTGACATCAGCGAACATCTATAATCTGTAACACATAGAATTAAACAACACCAACGAAGGACACACAGAGGCCCAGACTGGACCAGAAGAACATTTAAGGCCAAGCTTGATCAGCACAAGCACAAATGTGCACGTGTAGACACAGGCAGGAGCAGACTGCAGGGAATAACCTCGGATTTAGGATAACCCTGAGACCTCTCTGGTGCTGAGTGGGCTACAGGCAGTACCACCCAAAGGTGGGGTTCCACAGCAAAGCCCAGGCAGAGCAGGCCTTTATTTTAATCCAAGAATTATTTGCAGCCTTATCAAGTGGAGCCTTTTCCCTTTCCCCTCCTTATCTCCTGGCTCCTGAGGCGCTGGGCACTGCTGACAGTGCTGCTGAGCCACACCTGTGGTGGTGGCACAAATCCCTCCTTTCCCTGCAGGGTCATGGGGATGTCTGGGGGACTCAGGCTGGCCTCACATGTTTGCTTGTTTGTAGAGGATGTGCTTGTGCCAGTGAGAACGAAATGCAGGCAGAAGAAAATATTCTTGTGACCCTTGGCCGTGTTTTCATGGCAGCGAAGCTCCAATCCACTGAAGTTATGGAGTGGGAAGGATAATTCCTGACCCATCCTCTGTGGGCACCATGGCAGCAGTGTCTGCATGGGAGAACTCCTGAAAATCCCTCTGTGGGCACCATGGCCAGGGGTGTCTGCATGGGAGAGCTCCTGAAAATCCCTCTGTGGGCACCATGGCCAGGGGTGTCTGCATGGGATCACTCCTGAAAATCCCTCTGTGGGTGCCAGGGGTGTCTGCATGGGAGAGCTCCTGAAAATCCCTCTGTGGGTGCCGGGGGTGTCTGTGTGGGAGAACTGAAAATCCCTCTGTGGGCACCACGGCCAGCAGGAGGGGCAATGACCAACTGGCATCTGCCTGAAGCTCTTCTCCTTGCAGTGTGCTGACCAAGCTTGGGTTGGCAGTCTGGGTGTTTTCACAAGTCCAGGAATACCGAGTCAGAATGGAAATGTCTGGAAGTTGTTCTCCCAAATGCTGACTTCTCGCTGCCTGCCTGAAGAAGTGAATCTTGCAGAGTCACACCCGGTATCCATCAGTGTGTCAGCTCCTTCCTTCTGATATTTCAACCTGTTTGATAATTTAAAACAAATTTGACAGAGGGATTTTGTCTCAAAGTGAGTATGTTCCTACATATTTATGGAAGAAGGTGGCTGGAGTAAAGAGAGAATTCCTCTTGAGTCATAGCATTATAGAATTAGAGGGCAATTTAGGTTGGAAGGGATCTCTGAGAGTCCTCTGCTCAAAGCTGCCTCTCATGGCAGCAGCATCAATAAATGAGCAGACCCTGGAGAATCCGTGGCAGCACAGCTGTGAATTACGGAGGGAAGGTTTTTCTGCTGAATCCTGCACGTCAGACATGGGAGACTCCACTCTCAAGGAATTCCTTCTGTGGCCATTTTGCTCACAGAGCATCTTGTTTCTAATTAGTCTCCTATTTCAAATTTTTCAGTGTTCTGCCTGTTTTCAGCAACTGAAGAGAGAGAGGCATTGCTAAGGTACATCCCTGAGGATTACGAGTTCCTAAACCAGTGCGTGGCAGGGGATACGGCTGTTAAACTTCGGGGTTGGAAACGTGATGTTGAGTTTGATTAACTTCTGAGAGAAGGAGAGGTTTAAAGTGAGCCCAGACAGAACGCGGCTCACCAAGAGCGGAGTCTGGACTTGCCAAAGCTGGAGGCTGTTGTGGGAGGCAGTAGCACATTCCCCATCCAGGCCAGCACTGCCTGATCGTCCAGGACAGCACAGGGGATGCAGACAGGAGAGAGAGCAGCAGGACAGGCTCCACGGAGGGATCCGGTACTGTCTGGGAGGCTGCAGCTCATTAAAAGCTACTGAAGGCACTATTTGGAGAAGGGCTCGTTTGATAAGCACTGAGCTGATCCAGTTGGCGCAAACCTCTCCGTGCTGTCTGAACCCTCTCCTGAATAACTCCAGATCAGGGGAGAAAAACAAGCTAGTGCTCAGTTTTTAAGTGGAACTGTGCCGAAATACATATTTGGAGGGCAGATTTTATTGAAGTCCAAGATACAAGCTCAACATGAGCATTTCACTGTGAGTATTGGAGAATTCACTGGTGGAGTTTAGACAGGACCTTTGTAAGCTAATTGTGACTGAATCATGCAGCTGCTCTGATCTCAGCAGCTCCTCTGAGCGCTGCCACTTCTCTTCCTTGCAGCTCCATCCGTGCTTACCTGTGTCTGTTTTCCTGTTTCTGGGAAGGTTCCTGTTCTCCAGGGGGAATATTAAAGTCGGGTGGCAAGATGCTCATGCTAATCACTCTGTTCCTAGCTGGGATTTTCAGCTGCTTGCTCCAGTGAGGATTACCAGCTTTTGCAAAACATCCTGGAACTCTCAGGGGGTTATTTGCTGCAGAGTCTGGGAATTCTTTCCGCAGCCACCAACATGGCTGAATTTTTGGGTAACGTGTCCTTTGTGCAGTCCAGTGGCAAAGCCATTTGCTGGTTGTCAGCAACCAACCCAGCGACCCCCTGACACCCTAGACAGGTACTCACATTTTGATCTTGGTCACGAGGGTGAAGAGAGTGGGCTTGCTCCGGGTTTATTTACCGCTGGAAGCTGGAGTGAATATTGCTTTCCAAGCGCTTCCTGGCCGCAGCTTTCCCATCCCGCTGTGCATCTGAGCTCCTGCCGCTGCCTCCCGTGCCAGGCTCCGCCGCGCGCCGTCGCTGGGGATCTGTTCAGCGTCTCTGGGCTCCCACTGATGGACTTTGAACCCGCAGCAACTCTTCCTTCCATGCTGACAGCAGCTCTGGGGGATCCTCCCTGTCTTCCCCCGCCCAGATCCCAGCATCCAGGCATGGATCTCCCTTCCCGTTACCCAGCCTGGTGCCCTGTGTGCCTGAAATCGGCCTCGGCACATTCCAGTCCCCACTCTGCAGCCTCTGTAAGGAACACGGAGAGCAGCAGGAAAGCCCAGGCTGAATTCCAATGAGTGCAGTGTGACAGCACACCTGGGTAATGAATAGGGCCAAGGGAGCGAGGATTTGTGTATTTATCACTATTATTTCTTCATTATCCCCGAGCTGTGATGGAAGCTGCAGAGGCAGCGAGGGCAGCCTCTCCCACCAAAACTCCGAGGCAGAATTTCCCTGGTTTGTAGTGTTGAATATTTCATGAGTTTCAAATGCCAATTATGAGCTACCTGCTGCCTGCTAGGAACAATAGGCAGCTTTGAAAGGACTTGCTCCCGCTCTTCCAGACCCTGCCACATGTTTAGTGACTCCTTTTGTAGCTGAGAATCCAGGGGCTCAAGGGCGATGATGGGAACTCTCACCCAAGCAAAGGCGGGCCGAAAAGACCGGCTTGCACTGCTGTTTCTGTGCCCTGAGCCACGGGATGTGAGGTTTTGTGGCTCTCAGTCTGTTCTTCTGCAGTCCTGAGCTCATCTGGAATGGGATTTTTCACATTTGCGCTGCAGCACCAGGCTTTTTTCAAAATACCATATAAATGTGTGTCTGCGTGTGTATATATATATATATATAAGCATATATAAAATATATATCAATATATAAAAATATAAATAAATAAATAAATATATAAGAGCTGGCAGACTTCCTCAAGAAGCAAACAAATCTTTGGCTGTTTCACCTGCATTCTCCCCACTAAATCCATTCCCTTTGTATCTATGCCAACTCCCTTGGAGCAGTATCTGACAAATGTTGTTTAAAAGGAGATGATTTCCCTCAAAACCAGTTCTGCCTTTTCCTGGCAGGTGACTTCTCCATACCCCCTTTGGATGTACGGTGCAGCCAGTGATGGGCAAGACAGTGAAATAGTCTAAAAATCTGCCTCGAGAGGTGCAATTGCTGACATGGAAGGCACTGCCACAGTGCTGGCAATAAATCCCACCGCTGATAGTGGTTTCATCCCATTAGACAAGGATAATTCCCGTCCCCTACACTCAGTTCTTGGAAGGCTCTCAAGTAAAATATCATTACTTTGAAGTTCTCTCAACACAAGATTGTCACTACATTCTAAAGACTCGAGAAATTCCGCTGAGTTTGGTCACGTGGAGCCGCTGGAGCCAAGTTTTTAGAAGCGTTCAGGAGCCCACACTTGGAGACAGAGGTGCACCAGGAGGGACCCAGTGGATTTAGCACTTCAGACCATTCCACGAGCCCACGGAGCTTCCTTAGGTTCACCTTGGTTACACAGAGATGTAAAAGTAGCTGTGGTCTGCAGGTGAGGAGTGCCACGTGTGACGCACGGACTGGCCGGGGGGCTGGGCAGTGCCAGGCTCCCAGGCCGGGGCGAAGGGGTGGCGCAGGGTGGGGCTGCTGCCGGCAGCCTGGCTTCGCTCTGGATCC